>OY744476.1:107433171-107803540 GCA_963556175.1 Tipula confusa | reverse complement strand
TATGCGTATTGGTCGTTAGATAATAGCGCTTGATGTGTCTTGGCTGATGTTGATTTTATTGCCGAAAGTTTGATTGTCTCGCATGTCTCCAATGCGTCGCAGCGTTCCGAGATAAATATAAGAAATCCGTCAACGGTACGAAAATCCTTGCCTACTGTTCGATAGACACATGCTTGCTTTGTTTCCTGATCGGTTTTGTATAGAAGCAAGAATATTAACTAAGGATCCTTGCCCGCAGCTTCTTCGCCTAGGGCAACAATGCCTTGCGTGAGCTCATCCGATGTATTGTAAAGTTTTCTCAATGCTGTGGCCGACCCATAACTCACTGTTGGTTGGTTGGTTTAACAATGCTTTGATGCAATCGTTCAAAACGTTTTTTTTTTTAGATTTGGACCCGACACTTGCGACGTTTGCTTATTACTTAGATATCTCGTTTTAGTCCTCCTCTGACTCTCCCGCGTAGCAGAAAGTGACTGACTTTTCCCTCGCACACTCAACTATTTTGTCTTCAATTTAACTTTGATTTTTTTAATAGTTGATTTGAATGACCTTCCCGCGTTTATCTTTCGTGCCTTTGCTCACTGCGAAACAACTCGATGAATGCTTTGGTTGAATTTGTTTGATGGCGAATGGTTGATATGAGATCCAATTGTTTTGCGGCAATGGCGCCGTCACACCATAAATTTCAAGAAAAATGACGTCATATGATAAGTTTTCAGAAAATGGCGTCACTGCGTGGTTAATTCAGGGCGATCGTCAATACGCACACTGATTAGTACCTCTAGGTAACTCTGTTAGGCCCGGCTTTCACTTTCACAGATTAACTATTTGGTTTTACCAAATCTTGCGTCGAACTTACGTCGCGTAATTTATAAATTTGGATTAACTAATCCGGCTCGAACGACCAATTTTCTATGTACATCAACACACCAAATAACTCTTTTTTTTCTTTCCGTGATGTTCGATCTCGAAGTAGAAATTCCGTATTTATAAATTTAGTACATGATGTGATATTTCAATTTAGTACAGATTATACCAATTATAATTTTGTACCAATCATAACAACTGTAGTAACTATATTGATTTACAGATGTCATCACTAGTTAATTAAAAGAATAACTAAATGTCAAACATTATACAACTGAATTTTATACAAACAATAAGTTAATGATTAAGTTATGATATAAGTATTAGATTTATTTTTAATCCGATTCCTGTTCATATTTATTGAATTCCAGGTGTGTCGTCAATCATCATAACCATGTATTTTGATTTGAATTGACAGCTGAATACTTATCATATAAGCAAGTAATTAGGATAGTAATAAAAGACAAATAACAAAGCTGGAAACACCAATCTGATTTTTATATTTCCTCTGATAACTCTAGAATGAAGATGCTGAACAGTTACTATAGTGAAATCCAGAAAAATACTGGACAAATACAGTGTAGTAAGTGACAAGATTATATGGGCATAATTAAACTTATTGCAAAACGTTGAGTGACATCTGTGTAATCTACGGGAAACTACCAAATTCAAAGGAATGCAACAAATACAAATCCGATTCTTTTGTGAAAAGATGTAAAAAATCATAAGCTAGTTGCATAAGCTAGTATCCTTAAAGGAACTGCTCCTAAAGGACAAACGTGTGATAACAGAAACGTATCTTCAGCTTGAAACAAGCTTACCGATATCATGCAATGTGAAAACCATAGATTTAATTATGGCAAAATATAAATATGCTGAAGCAGGTAGTCGTTAATAATCGAAAATGAATGCCTTTAAAATAGCCACGTGGAATGCAAACGGCCAGGTACAAAACAAAGCTGAGACATAATGTTAATATCTAAAAATTAATAGCTATATTTAATTTATGACACTAAACATCCGAATGGTGAAGCACATGGTGACACAACTGTACTGATTAAAAGAAGGTTAAAACATTAAGAACGCACAATAAATACGCTAAAGACCATATTCAATCAACAATAATCTACCTGCAGGAATGGTCTGAGATTGTGTAATATCAGCAGAATACTGCCATCTGCAATACGCTGTAAAAATTACAGTTCATGGGTTATTGTAACCAGTAGGGTGAGTTCCCTGCGCGGCGAGATTGGCTAGCTTACCCTTAGCTTACCCACCAACTGGTAAAAAACAGATTAAAAATATGCCAAATCTAATTGACCTTTGCATATCGAAGGGTATTGAAACCAAAAGAGCAGATTACTCTTTGTGAAAGGCCTTTAATAACATTCATCTTGTGATCATTTGATCATGGGAACTATACTTAAAATATACTTCAGAAATGGAAAATATCCCTTATCACAATGATATAAAACCATAAAAACAATTAAACACAAAGACTGTATCAGCAAGCTTCTCATAATATCGTAGCTTTCTGAAAAAATAAAATTAACTAAATTTTAACCAGTACTGGAAGAGCATCAGGTTATAATAGACCATCAATTTGGATTCTCATGTCAACTTGAAACCTAGTGCACATGATTGTAAATATCATAAAACACTCCCGTGAGGAAAAGGAATACTTTTCCGTTGCCTTCTGGATATTGCGCAAATATTTGGCATAAACGAGTACTTTATAAAAGTTAAAAAATTATTGCCAATCCATTTTCACTTAATCCTGAGAACTTATCTGCTTCAAAGGCTGTATGTCATAAAACAAAATGAATCATCAACTGGCTTAAATTATATTAGTGCAGGTGTTTCACAAGGCAGCGTCCTTGGACTAATGTTGTATTTGTTATACACTCGGCCGACCTATTTATTACTAAAAAAGTAATATAATCAACATTTACTGATGATCCAGCCATCTTGATGTCACACAAAAACTTTTACACTACCGCAAGAAGATTGCAAAATAATCTGTGCTGAATTGAGTACTGGCTAAGGAACTAGCGTATAGGTTCAAGAGGATAGGTTCAAGAGAACCCAAAGGTATAGGTGTAAATACTTTACTAAAATTAACCAAATATGTTTGCTTTATCTGCATCTCTTCTTGTCCAGTTTCCGTCAGCGAGATGAATCGGAGAGCATCGTAGTGTAGATCGTTTCAGGATCCGTGTAATTTTCTACAGAGAGTAAAGTTGGTTTAAGACAACCTTTGACAACTTCTGCAGGGGTTATTTTTATATTAATATTAGGGTGACGTGGAGTTACTTTTATTAAACTCCTTGTGCACCACACATCTTTTATAGTTTGCGGTGTGATTTTTCCCACAACACTTGCATTTTCGAGCATCTGGTTTGCTTTCATCTAGCTTAAACTTGCTGGCGTAATGCAGTTTGCTACATATTACACAAACAGCTGGATGTTTGCAATAGTTTGGGGATCGTCTTTGTTTTCACCTTTTACGTGCAGAATTTTGAATTGGTTTATAGATGTTATTGCGCACGGATTTAGTTTTACACTCTTCAACACAGAATCGGCTTCCTGTAGAGAATTTGGATTTCTTTTTTTATCGACACCGCATTGTTTTTATGACCAGAAGTCGTTGCTCTTGGGCTTTTCACATTAGCGTTCACTTTATTTTGTTCGTTTAAATTTGGTATTGACCGTGATCGTTGTTTAACTGGAAACTTTTTTGGATATATCTTTTTGATATGGTTTTATAATGAAACTCTTTGGTACTAAGTCCTTTTTCTGATGCAAAAATGAATACAGGAGCTAGTGGAAAAGTAATAACTCCACAATTACTATTTTCACTAGCTCTTATTTTGATTTTTGATCCAGTTTGCTCCCGATCTTTGAACTATTTCTTTTAAGCCTGAGCTTCTACTGATTTCGACACTACAAGTGATTGTTGTGACGTGTACTTTACACTGCTGTTGGGCGTAATGTTGAAGGCTCTCTATCTTCCTAAAAGACATACTATTTTATAAAAAAAATTATAAAACGATAATATCTACGTGCTTCAATTTATAATTCAGATTGTTTAAGCATTTTGATATAATTCGCTAACACTACTTTGACACAATACAAAATTATGTTTAATTAATCTATATATGTTAATATTTCGTAACCCGACATCCAGTATGTCATAAATTATGCATTACAAGATTCAAATTTAACTTAAGCCTAATGTAAATATTACAAAACTATTTTTAATTTCTGTATTTCAAATTGAAGTACATTAAAATTTTGTATTCTTTTAAAATATTTTTAAAGAAGTCAATAATCGGAATTCAAATCAGTTTAGGGGAAGGATTCAAATGTGATTTTCTAATAACTTAATTTCTTTTGGTGAAGACAGTTAAAATAACTATAACCTTCTGGTGAAGTACTGCAAATAACCATTAAATTATTTTATGTGTAACCACAGATAACTATAACAGATAAACAACTTGTACCATTAAAATGTACACAAGTTATTTCATACTATGCAAATTAATGCAAACGAAATCTATATCCAAGCGAAAAATAAGATATTTGTTGCACACGACTTTTTATTGTTTAAAAAAAATAATACAAACATTTTCAGACTCTAATTTATTTTAGGACTGCTCTCCTGTGCTTTGGTAGTATAGTTATTTTATATGTCTTAGCGGCTTATCACTTTTTGACAAATAAAAATTTTATTAAATCTATCTTAAAAATCTAAGAACCATGGACTAAACTTCATTTCTCGCACCTGTTTGTTTAAATTTATCTGTCCCCTACGTAAATGTTTTACAAAAAATGTTATACTTTACCAGCTTATTTGACATGGTATTAGCACGACTTTCACAAGGTGTAAAAAAAATATTTATCACCAACTATATTCGCCTAAATTAAACACTTTGAGTAATATTTTCATATTATTTACCATATTTCTTTCACAAACTTTGCTACTCTTGTATGTCGGCCGTTTTTTTATTCTTTTGGAACTCCATAATGATGTCATAATCTTTTTCCTTTTATAGCTAAGCGTTTTGCAAGTCTTTGTCATGAACTAGTTTTTACATAACTAGTATACTTGGAGTACTTCAACCCACGTTTAAAAAAAATTTTGCAAAGTGGCAAATTAGTTGCAGAGATTATAATTTTAACTAACGGTTTACATAAATTAAAATAATATTATTATTTTTTTCAATGGTAGTTTTTTGGTTAGTTGTCGTCACAGAACTATGAATCGCTGTAATACGGCAGTTTTAATAATTATAACTTTTTTTATCTGTTTTTGGAAAGATTCTCCTTTACAACATTTACATTTTAAAATTAGCTCAATTAACATAATAAGGTAATCTCAAACTAGGTGCAGTCAATTTAGAATCGCGCTTTTTTAATATCTAAAACCTGTTCTAAAATACGACACAAAAAAAATTGAATTCTGAACGTGTATTCGATATTAAAAACTTTAAAATGACGATTGAGAAGAGTTTTTCCCAACATCAACCTAACAGTAAGAAGTAAATTACACATCCGTATAGTCTACAACTACAATAGAGGTAATCAAAAACAGTTAAATATTCCTCAAGTACCATTTAATAACTGTATATATATTCCGAATGATATAGTAAGGTTATAATACCTGTATATAACATCAAATTTACCGTAATTACTTTTGAAACTATTTAATTTACCTCTAGTTTTCCACCATCACGCCATCTCGTTTCCTTCTACGTCTGTTGTTTGAAATGTGGCAATCCGCTTTAAAGGTTGTAAATAATAAAAATAAAAAATAAAAAATTAACCAAATACAAAAAAAATGCAACTCGGAATGGGAAAATGAGTATATAGGGTGGAGATGGCAAATTAAAAAGAAAATGTTTCAATTTTCCTTTATTCATTCAAGTACTTCAGTTTAATTTTTTGTTTTACCTTTATCGTTTTCTTGTTTCTGCGATGTTGTGGAAAAGTTAAAAATTTTCTTTCAAATATTATTTTGTTTCACCTTCAAACCTTCTTGTCGTTTTTTTTTTTTATCTTTGTGTTTTTACGCTTTTTTATTATTTAAGAGTTTTTTTTTATCTGTTTAATAGATAACATTTCTAAGAAATTGTTTTAATTATTAAAATATTCCTGCATTGGCAGACGTTTTTTCTCGAGCAACATTTATTTTAAAATTATGCGACAAAAAGCTGCTTATGTTCATAATATAAATTATGTGACAGTTGGTCTCTAAATGATGCCGAACTTATAACGGTTTGGAGCAATTAGCTTCGTTTGTAATATTTAAGAAACGTCTAAGTGTATATATATATATATATATATATATATATATATATATATATATATATATATATATATATATATATATTATACATTTCTTATTTATAGTTTTTTAAATAACTCTCATCTTAAAAGTTTTTTTTTTCACCATTCACAAAGTTTTTTTTTTCAGATTTTGAATTCATGAAAATAATTTCGTCAATAGATAATAAAAACTCGTAGGTAACCATACAGTTAAACCGATTAATGGAAACATTTTTAAAGTTTTAACTTATTCATATGTGGTGCTGAGGATGCTCTTGTTCCATTTCTTGATTCAGTTTAGAAAGCTTTAAATGCAAGAAAGATAATTATGACCTTATTTGTTGATCTAACTAAGGCAGTTGATCATAGAATTGTATACTTAAATTATTATATAATATCGGTTTTAGAAGTAGAATCCATGATTGTACGGTTTTTTAATTTGGAAAATAGGTACTCACAGGTACGCGTGAATATAATTCGAGTTGAAAGTGTAAATTTAGTATTGGTAATGCTTAGTTCTCGAATTTGGGGCGAAAATTCAGGTTTCTGACTTAATTATGTGCTAAAGATAGGAGGGTTATAAATTCTAGCTACATAACCGCATTTACCGCGTTGGACCAATCAAATTATTATTATTATTATTATTTTTAAATAATATTCTTAATTATTTCTTTTTTAATTACAATCTAGTCTAAGACTAATAAGCAGTTTTATTCTAACTTAAATTACTACATTTTACTGAAATTTAAGGGTTCATCCATCGATGCACTCCTTAGTTTTGATATTTAAATATTTGATCGCGCTTTTGTTGTGCGCTAGAAAAAGATTTATTTTACACTAACTCAAAAGGCTTTACTCTTTTGAGCCTTCTAACTAAATCCGTACTATCCAGTAGCTGGATGGCCTCTGTATTAACATGGTGAAGTAACCGTTTTTTATGACTTCTAGCAAATATCATAATTTCCGTTTTGATGGGTTCTATGTCTATATCTTTGTGGATGTCCCTATTTCTGACAAACCATGGTGCGTTGACGATATTTCTTAGAACTTTGTTTTCGATTCGTTGGATAATATCCTTGTTGCTCTGCTTGGTACATCCCCACAGATGTACATCATAAGTCAAAACAGGCTTCATTATTTGCTTATATAAAGCAAAAGCTTATTTGGGATTGATAGATGAGAGTTTCTTCCCAGTAACCAATACATTTTATTGTATTTTAATCCCAACTCGTTTTTTTTCTTTTTTACATGAGCTTTCCATTGAAGCTTAGCGTCTAATGTCATACCAAGATATTTGGCAGTGTTTGCATGTGGTATTTCTTGATTATTTAAATATACTGGTTTCTTCTCTTGTTCGTAAAGTTGACATGTACAGATGCCATTTTTTGTTCAGTTATGTACTTGCTCTATGGCGGTTTGTAATTTCTCTAT
The DNA here is from genome assembly GCA_963556175.1 of Tipula confusa. Lineage (NCBI taxonomy): Eukaryota > Metazoa > Arthropoda > Insecta > Diptera > Tipulidae > Tipula > Tipula confusa. The sequence goes on along the minus strand of OY744476.1, from coordinate 107,795,914 downwards.
TGTATCTGAGTTGTTATCACCTTCTGCCATGATAGCTGTGTCATCGGTGAAAGTGGCTATCATGTTATTTTGTGGGATTGGAACATCTCGGGTGTATAGTAAATATAGAAGTGGCCCAAGTACACTTCTTTGTGGAACTCCTGCTCTTATTTCTTTAAGCTCAAAATATTCATCTTCTTGCGTAAACCTGATATATCTTTCTGTAATATATGATTCCAGTATTATGCTGTACTGTTTAGATAGGATTAATTTGAGTTTGTAGATTAAAACTTCGTGCCAAACCTTGTCAAAAGCCTGCGCTACATCAAGGAATACTGCGGAACAGACTTTTTTCTCTTCGAAAGTCTTTTCAATGATATTGGTTATTCTATGCACTTGATCAATAGTTGAGTGCTCACTGCGAAAACCAAATTGGTGATTCGGAATTAGGTTATTTTTTTCAATTATTAGTTTGAGTCGTTTTAATAGTAACTTTCCAAAGAGTTTAGACATTATCGGCAGCAATAATATAGGCATATGTGATGTTATTAGATGTGGCGGTTTTCCTGGTTTGGGAATCATGATAACCTCAGCCACTTTCTAAAGTTTTGGCACATATTTTAACCTAAATGCAGCATTTATGATATTAGTTAACTTTACCTTTTCTCGGTAATTGCTTTATTATTTCTCCGGTAATCAGGTCAAACCCTGCTGCTTTCTTTTAGTTTAAATTGTTTTTAATTTCGTTTGCTACTTCAGTAGATGATGTAGGTGTGACCTCTTCGTGAATTTGTATTATGTGTTCATTCAATGTTTCTCGTAATTGGCATTCATGAGGTTGAAATATATTTTCAAGATGATTAGCAAACCCTTCTGCTTTTTCTTTGTTTTTCCAAAGAATTGGCATTATTGGCCTTTTTAGAGTTTTAGTTGCTTTTCAGAGCGAATAATCCGTATTACTGTCATTCGTCTACTTACTTAAGTAGAAATTAACTGACTCATTTTTTAACTTCTGAATTCCTCTTGTTAATTGCTGAGTAAGATTGTTTAGGGTTTTTTGGTCTTGTGGAGCTCTACTTTGGTGTCATTTTTTTCTGAACTTGCGTTTATCCCCTATCCCTATTGGATAGCTATTGCCTTTTAGTCTTGATTTGATTTCTGGAGTACTTTGCCATGTTGTTTGTTGAATATCCGTAATGAACTTTTCTACTTCTATGTCCAGTTGATCCATAGTTTTTAACGGAACTTTCAAAAGTATTCTTTGTTCAAGGTGTACTTTGAAACTTTCCCAATCCGTATATTTGTTGGTTAATACTGTATTATTCCCTTTATCTTTGATATACTCGCTTAGAGTCAGGAATATTGGAGAATGATCTGAGCTCAAATCTTGGCTTTCTTCGATTTTCATAAAATTATTAGAAATATTTTTGGTTATAAAAAAATCAATCAGGTCAGGTATTTTTCCTAGGTCAATTGGCCAATATGTTGGTTTTCCTGTTGAAATGGATTCACATCCATTTTCTTAATTGGCAATCAGTAATTCTTTTCCTTTAGTTGTAGTTAATCTTGAACCCCAAGTAAGTATTCTTTGCATTGAAATCACCACCTATTATGGACGTTTTTCCCAGACGCTTGAAGAACTCTGAGTATTGTTTGTTTTTAATAGAATATCTTGGTGAACAGTACATTTAATAGAATGTCTTGGTGGACCAATCAAATTATTGTTACGGACCTTCCTTTTGACGATACGTCTAAATCGGGGTAGTTTCATGGCTAGGGAGGTTCTTGTCATTAGGGATAACTGGTTCGACAAATCTTACGTACTCTTTTAATATGCAACTAAAAATAACACATGGGCCACTTCATCAATACACCACCATCATCAATAACAAAAAAATTATTTACTCCATTTAAACAATATAAACTTTAATTTCAAAACAACAATCTTTTATTATAAACTTTCTTTAACATAATAAATTTATTGCTGAGTAGAACATTTTTTTTTTGTTTAAAAAGAACATTGCCACAAAAATTAATCAAGAGAGAGTAAAAAAATATGTTATAAATACTAAATAAAAAAAATAATAATACTATATATTCAAAAAAAATAAACTCATCAGACAACCTTTCCGCGAAGAGTACTCTGGGACGGTAACTGGTCCGTGTAGCTAAAAAAAATACTTGTTACTGTTGATATCACTAAATAACCGTATAGCATCAATTTTTTGCTTTCCTAACAAAGGCTTTTATATATTTTTTTTCTTATTTTAAAACTGAAAATGTGCTTTTAAGTTCCACTTATTATTATTATTACTCCTTTTTTTTTGTTTTTTTTTGTTAGAAACTTAATCTATGTGCTATGTAACTATAAATAACACAAATGCAATAGTATGCATTTTCTCTTGCAATATACAAGTAAACTAAACCATGACACAAATGTACTGCGTATACACCTAGCATAACCTACGCACACTCTATACACACAATATCATATAATAATTTTTATTCCACAGAATTATATACATATGGTTAACTAATACGCGTAATCCACTTTCGATCAAAATCGAGCGTAAAATTTTTTTAATTTGTTTTTTTTTAATTTGCTCCACGTCACTATATTTGACGTCACTATATAATATTTTCTCATTATGATAGATTTGATGTACTCCGGAAAAATTAATGATGAGAGGCCAGATGATAAACCTCTAAGGCTTGATACCGATCCGTATCCCAATGCGGTTCAACCACTGGTATACTTGCTGTACTGATATCTTTCAATCTAAAGTCTAAAAAACCGTATCAAGAGAATCTCATATAAATCTCTAAAGTATATCTAACGTATCGAACCAACAATTTGGGAAACAATTTTTTGGGAAATAAAAAAAAAATCTTACGTGTTCAAATAATTATATTAACGTTAATATATGGTTATCCGAGTTATATATTAATCCGTAGTGGTCAGCTTGGCCTCTCAATTGAAAATAAACCACATTCTTCCGAAAAACAATGATAACAACTTCCCCTAGAATAACGGTTATTTATTTTGTAACCCACTTAATTACTAGCATAATTATGCATACATCAAAACAATGATCAGTGTAGTGTATCGCGCAATACTTAAATATCGATAATACTTTGATACATATACCGGTATCAAGTATCGTATATAAAGTGTTCGTAACTGTAATGGCATTTTAGTTATCCAGCAGTAAAAAAAGGTGAAGAAAACAATGACATTATAATTTGGATTTGGTTCTACGTCACTAAAATCAAATATGCTCGTCATTTAACGATATGTTTCATTGCGCCCGTAATTTTATTAAAACTTACCTTTAAAAAGAAGTAGTATTATTACTACCCGAACCAGTTTTTACAATCAACCAAATTTATGAGTTCTTGTTATAAAAGTTTATCTTTCAAATCTATAACATGATTAAGTATCAGATATGAGGGCATAATGATTTAACAATTGCGTGACAGCTTCCCAAACCTGTACCACTAAACCCACAGAATTTAACTGATATTTTTATCATAAAACGTGCTTATCTTTTGCCAAATTTAAGACCTCTAGCTTAATTAAGTACTACGATATAAAGATATAAATTTTGCAGATTTATGGCAGGTAGTCCAATCAGTCGACCGCACAAAACATAAACTAAAACAATTCTCATGACTCAAATTTATTATTTTTATTTTGTTTTATGGGGCCAACTATTTAGTAGTTAATTTTTCCCCGTCCTCCTTTACACCGTCACCAGCCAAATCGAGGACACAAAAATATAGGTTCTCTGTAAATTTCTAACTGCACATTGGATTACCAGTCATCAACTTCATCATTACTTCAGTCATTATTATTTCAGTCATGCATTACTCCAGTCATTACTGTGATCATCAAGTACTGACATGGACTATGGTTCGGCCCATGGATACTTTAATTAAATTGATATTCAATTTGGTGTATTCGATCTTGAGGCTAAGTGTAACAAACACACTTGTGATTTATATATATATATATATATATATATATATATATATATATATATATATATATATATATATATATATATAAATATATATATATATATATATATATATATATATATATATATATATATATATATATATATATATATATATATATATATATATATATATAAAATTGGGCAAACATATTTTATTGCAAATTGGAGTCTTTTTTTGCTAAAATTACAAAACTTTTGAAAGCAATTGGCCTATTGTTTCATTTTAAATACATGTATGACGTAATTTTTTGAAAAACAAAATGTACCTGCAATTTAGGGGCAAAACCCCGAAAAATGCCAAAACATTCAAAATACGTTCATTGGGATTAAAGTAATGGAATACATTAAACACTTATTATTTAATTTTTTATTGATTTATAGAAGTTCTTTCTTTAATTTTAACATTTTGTTGGACCGCCATTTGCTTTTATTATACCGGTACAACCCTGCAACTGATGTGCAAAAAAATGGTCAAGCTGTTATTTCATTTTATGCCTACCGTTCTTGGCCGTCATTAGGGTGCAGATGTTTTATTGCCTGGATTTTTTTTGAGTTTAAATAGTGCATATTTTGTAAAATTAAGTTATTCTGTAAGTGATCCTTGTCAAATAAAGAATAAAGTGAAATTTTATTTAAAAATATGGGAAAAATTAGTGAGCAGTGTAAAAGCAATATGTTGATTTTGGCTCGATAAAATTTAACCACGCGTGAAATAGTAAAAAACTAAACATTCCTAAAGGTACTATCGCGTGGAATATTAAAAAAATGCAGGAGATGGGCAGTACACAAAGTAAGAAAGGCTCTGGAAGGCTCAGAAAGACAACACCAGTGAAAGATCGTTTCATAATATTACAATGTCGTCGGAACTGCTTTAAAATTTCATCGGACTTAAGACGAGATGTTGAGCGAGCAACGGGAAAACAAATTACAGCCAGCTTAGTGAGAAAAAGACATGTTAAAGGTGGTTTGAGAGCAATTAAACCAGTCCAGAAGCCTGAGTTCACATTACAAGTGAAAAAAAAGTTTGCTATGGGTCCAGAAGCATGTTTCTTGGACTCCAGTGATGTGGAATGATGTGATTTTCTCCGATGAATCAAAATTCAAGCTGCATGTTGGAGATGGAAGAATTCTTGTAAGGAGAAAACCGGGCGAGAGTTATAGCAACGAATGTCTTTTAAGACTTCCACCGAAAAATGAAGGAGTTATAGTCTAGGGATGCTTTTCTAGAAATGAGATCGGTCGATTGTGCTTCCTTAGTTTTAGCATTACAGCAGCTGTTTATCTGCAGGTCCTACAGAACGAGTTTGAGCCTTCTGTGTTAAAGCTTTTTGGCGAAACATGCAAATTTATTTTTCAACAGAAAAATGCTCCGTGCCATACCGCCAAAGTTTTGAGTTATTAATTTTGAATTGTAGATAGAAAAATTCGCTTTCAGATAAACATAAATGATTTGTTAAAAACTTGTTTATTTTCTTATCTCTTCATTTAAAGGTAAAAAAGTACTTCGAAGAAAAAAGGATCGATGTGTTGAGCTGGCCCCCGTATAGTCCAGGCTTAAATTCCATTGAAAATATTTGGTTTATAATGAAGCTAGAATTAGCAACTAAGCGCCCAGAATCGATTCAAACTTTAAAAAGTTTGTTGATGACGATTTGGGAATCCATACCTCCTGGGACTTTGAAAAATTTAACAAATTCCATGAATCGGAGGTGTATCGCTGTAATAAAAACAAATAGCGGAGATAGAAGATAGAACTTCTATAAATCAAAAAAAACAAAAAAAAAATTAAATAATAAGTGTTTAATGTATTCCATTACTTTAACCCCAATCAACGTATTTTTTGGCATTTTTGCCAATTGCAGGTACATTTTGTTTTTCAAAAAATTACGTCATATATGTATTTAAAATGAAACAATAGGCCAATTGCTTCCAAAAGTTTTGTAATTTTAGCAAAAAAGACTCCAATTTGCAATAAAATATGTTTCCCCAATTTTTTTTCCCCAGCACTATATATATATATATATATATATATATATATATATATATATATATATTTATTTATTTATTTATTATCTTATATTATATATAGTACATTTATAATTTCCAACAGTTTCAATTAAAAAAAAAACATAACTTTGCCATTGATAATAACTTTAAAACGAAAAAAGTACTCGGTAATGTTTGATACAATTTTTAAAATCTTTAAATACTTAAAAGTTCCGCAAATCTTCTAGTTCGATAGACCGGATGATAGGAAATATTATTTACTAGAACCAATGCTTTGAAACTTATTTTTATTTGACCAGAGACTATAGTTATTTCAAGAGCTGCTACAAATCATAGTCTGTGGTCACTGCAAAGACTAAACTTAACCCAACTTCCTAAATTAAACATTTTTACAATGAGTGTCGGAAAACCCAACATGAGAGAACTCATGTTGTTAAATATTGCCAACAGTAGCATTGTGGAAACCAATTTCAAGAGGAAATCTCGAATCCTCGGTTTCTCGAAGTATGGTAAAAATCAAGCTAAAAATGATTAGCTTGATGCAAAAGGTCATCTTACTTTTAAGCAACATAAAGGTCTTTTTCGGAGAATAGAGTTACGACCACCGTAAGAATATCAACCGCATGAACTCACCTTAGTTCATATTATTTGTTATTGTAAATTATTGTTAATTAAATAGTGCCATCTATGAAAGAGTGGTGAAAGATAAATAGTAAATAAAACACACTCATTCGTAGTTCCATTATTGAACGCACGGATGAGTGTGATAAAAAAAAGACAAAATAGAGTCAGTTAATAAAAGACGATCAAACGAGTCAGAATTGTAATAAAGAAAAAAGATTTTTATTTCGGTAAGGGTGGAATCAATTAGTACTGTTCAGATGTAAATAATTTTTGAACTAATGGCGGTTATTACTCGTTCCAAAGGATAATTTGTTTTAATACCTAATATCTGAGCCTTTTTCCACCCTTACCGAAATAAAAGATTTTTATTTCGGTAAGGGTGGAATCAATTAGTACTGTTCAGATGTAAATAATTTTTGAACTAATGGCGGTTATTACTCGTTCCAAAGGATAATTTGTTTTAATACCTAATATCTGAGCCTTTTTCATATTTCCCTCTTGCTAATGCATTGTGGGGTCAAATTTTAAACTCCATTAGTCGCCATTTAATTTATCCTTTTCCTATTATTTCCGTCTAATCGTCCTGGACAATTTTTTGAATATTTTTGAATTTTGACACGCAGTTTGCATTGCTGTATCATCTATAAATTTAGAAAGTTTTAGATAATTCGATGTAAATAGGTATAAACTAAATAAAGTATTTCTGGTCTAGTACATTACCTTGATCCATTCCTGCATTGATTTCTTTATATCTGCTAAATCTAGTGAAGACAATGTTAGTTTGTTGCTCTGTATATGTGTCGTCTTGCTGTCGAGCAACAGAATATAGCCTATATAAAAAAGCTAAGAGAAACGCCAGCGAATTTGTAAACGGAGTACAACTCAGCAAAGATCACAGTTCTCGAAACTTATTTAAAGGAGTCACCGGACTGAACCATGCTATCAGGCTTTGATGTAAGCATACACCAAAACAGAAATCTCGTATGCTCAAATCGCAGCTGCGTATAATGGTCATAATTAATATCTACGTTACGGCTAAAACTCATTGTGGATGCATCGGCTTCTTCATGGTTACATGTGCATTTTGTGAGCCCTAAATTTATCATATTTGCTTGTTGACATAGACTCCGAGGTGGAAATAAGCGTAGTCGGAAAAGATAATTTTTCGATAAAAATTCATTTGAAAGTAAGCTATCAATATTTCCCAATTTTGTTTAAGCGTAAAGCGATCCATTTCGTAATTATTCAAGTAATTTTCTGTTACTACTCGAACGACGTAAGTATTGCCACACTCAAAATAACCAGTAGTTGAAATTGCAAACGCTAGATGGACAACTCCTTAGAAAATTAATCAAGATGAACAGATGTCACTAGTTTAAACGGCTTTGTCTGTGCCTTACGTTTAAACTAACTAAACTAAAATATGATTGATTGATTGATTAGTGTATAGCCGAGGACCAACCAGGAACTCCCGGAATGCCGGGTAGCACCGTACACTCGTGTTACATATAAAAAAACCTAACAAGTGGATGAACTGTTAGTTGTGATAGACTCGACCCGGATACTGACACCAAGTGATCGATAGATAGTATTTTTCTGGTGTAGGGAAAACCCTAATCCTCCAATTAGGGATATAATTGGTCTGGTTTCTCAGGAGCAACAATATTTAACAACGCTAGCACAATACAATCGCAATTATAATGAGCTGCTCTGCATTTTATCATCTCTTATGCGCAACATCGGTGCTCCACCCTTCAGCTGTAATCTGCAAAGCTTCCCTTAAGACAAAACTATTAGTAAACTAATTTTTTTAGCAGGTTACTGTTATAAATAGCATTGGTTTCCGCCTGTAAAGTACAATTTAATTATTTCATCTCCATATTTGCTAAGGAATATTAAGTGTACTGCTGCTAAATCGCGTATAATATAATACATATAATAATAATACTGTTAGAGTGCAACAACACCTATGCAATCCCATCCTAACACAGTAATATAATAAAAACTTTAAAATTAATACAACGATTTTAAAAAAAATTATTAAACATTACAAATCAATTAAATTAACCGTTTTACAGAATCCATATAAAATACAATTAAATTACAGCTTAAATTTAATGGCGGTAAGCGATAGTTTAAAGAAATTTCTAAACATCTGTTGTGATTACCCGAATTCTTTGCATATTAAGAAAGTCGTGTTGTATCTGAAAAAATCATTTTTACCAAATGACTATTTTCTTTTGTGTGGCTTAGTATGTACTTGTAACCACAAATAAATACTAAGCCCGAAGTATAGTCGAAATTTAAAAAGTTAAATTCGAAAAGTGTTCTAATGCACTACTTAGTTGTTTATTTAGATTAAACCATAGAAAAACAACATAAGAGTGATAAATTTCGTATGTTAATATGGCATTCGAAACAATAAAAAATATATAGTGTATAATGGTTATTGCATGCCAATACAAAGCGAAACAACAACATATTTTAAAGTATGTATCTAGCCTTGTTGCATATTATTTTGCATTAAGGCTTTTTATTTTCAGTTTTGTTTTTTTTTGTCATTTATTATTACTGTAGCGGTAGACGAATGCAGAGGTATTATGATTTAATTATTTTTTTAACAAAGAAAAATCGCGAATTTAATTTATCATAATAGATATATTTTGTAAGTATGTAATCAAATAATATATCTAAACAACTCTATAATTATATTATGTCATTGTATTCATAAAGTGCTAGCGAATTATATGAATTTTCACAAAATATTAGGTTCGAAATAGAAAACAAAAATACGGATTAGAAAATTTAAAAAAAAAAAGTCAAATCAAAAAAATAAACATCACGAAATCAGATAAAAATACGTTTTTGTACACCTTTTGGCAAAATAAAACAGGCGATAATCTGGGCTCTTTATTAGCTTTTTTGAATTTCGAATTTGTAGTAAAGAAAACCAACAAACAATTCTAAATCCTTTAGAATTAACAAAGGAAAGCAATGTAAAAAAGGTCGTAACACGGGAAAGAAAACATAAATTTTTTGTCCGCAATGCTGTTGCACACGCCTGATTAGAAAAGAAACCATTAAAAAAGATCTAGGATCGTATCTCACATTGGAAATTAAAAATGCAAACCTGAAAAATATTCTATATAAAGACGATGAAAAGGAAGAAAATTGAAAAGCTTTTTCATTATACTCCTTCAATTGATACTTGAGACCATTGATGAACTGAGATAAACAAATTTTTTTTTCCTATGGCATGGTCGAGGGTGTGGTAGATTTTCAAATTGTGAACTAATAATTTGCAGATGTATCAATTTTATGGGTTGGAATCATTTTTCCACTTTTTAAGATATTTCTTTTTTTATTATTCTTAGGCTGAGTTTCATTTTCAAGGTGACGTAAAGAAGATTTTTTTTTGCTCGAATAAAGGGGAAAATTATAAAACTTTTAATTGCCTTATAACGATGATTTATTAAGGTTGATTGTGACTTTGCATATAATTATTTAAGCGGTTGGTTATGAACATTTATACTGATGGTATTTGATTTCTCGTTTCTACCGTACTTAGAAATCATAAGGCTTGGTGGAAATGGTGACTTAATTAAATGATATTTTCACCATCATTTATGCTTTTTTTGACAGAATATTTATTAATATTAAATTTATTTAAAAACAAAATATTTTTTTGTTCTACGATGAGTTCGGTTCATGTAAAATAAAAATAGCTTTAGGGGTAACAATTTTACCATTTAGATATACTTGAACAGTCAAAAAATTTTTTTTTTCAGTCGTTCCTGGTACGAAATGTATATACATAATTTGTTAGATAAAAGATTGCATAACATTTGAAACATATATTTTGTAAAAATTGTGTGAAAATCGAAATCGATATTTACTTGTGTGATAATTTATTGTTGTTTCTTTTTTTCATTTCAGAGTGTTGCGTGAAAATGAGGAACATATCAGTTCGAATGTTAAACATAAAATTGTTGTAATGGGGTCAGCTAAAGTTGGTAAAAGTTCGATAATATCACAATTTTTATACAATAGATTTTCACCAAAATATAAAAGGACGGTAGAAGAAATGCATCAAGGAAATTTTTCAGTTGGCGGTGTTAATTTAACATTAGATATTTTGGATACATCTGGAGCATATGAGGTTAGTTATAGTATTTGTTTTACTTAATTTGCATAATATTTTGAAAAAATCAGATCGAACGTCGATGGCACAAAATTGTTTTCATTTTGAATATATACCGATCTGAAGCTAGCACGAAAAGTTAGCACGATTATTTTAAAATTGTACATAAGGTAATACTTTTATCAAAGATTTAAACCATTATTTATAGTTTATGGCATAAACAATTTAATCAAATCAAATTGTTGGCTAATAATTAAAAAATTTAAAGCTTTTTGATGTTTATTATTAAACTTTACTAATTCAAATAAAAGTTTAAATAATTTGTTTAATCATAATAATTAAATATGCATTTAATTCTGTGTACTAAAAAATGTTGGTTGGAGTATTAGATAGAGATAGCACGAAAAAAAAAATCATAAAGATTATAAATGGAAATTAAAACTAATAAAAAAAAGAACAGCAATATGCGATTTGCATAATTTTTACAAACGATTCACTGAAAGCACTAAAATAACGTTTTAATTGTAATTTATAAAAAAATAAAATATAAATACTTATATCGAAATTAACAAAATTAATAAGCATTAACAAAATAATTTTAGTAAAAACCTAATGACTAACGATTCGCGTTGGACCCTTCCAATCATTTGTCGGATATGAAATCAGTTTTATATGAGAGTAGAATCTACAGAAAACTTATCACAAAAATATCAAAATATTTGTATGGGTCAGAGAGGAGTACTAACACTTCGTGCTAGACCCTTCCAATCATTAGTCGGATATAAAAAAGATTTCAAAACCGACAAATGATTGGAAGGGTCTAGCACAAAGTGTTAGTACTCCTCTCTGACCCATATAAATATTTTGATATTTTTGTGATAAGTTCGCTGTAGATTCTACTTTCTTATCAAACTAATTTCATTTATTTCTTATCAAACCAATTCCATTTAAATGTAATTATCTTTTTTTTCGTGCTAACTTTTTATTTTCATATGTTATTTGAAGTATTTTTCGTGCTAGTTTGCACTAAAAATGGGTTATCTAAGATCCACACAATTAGTGTTACCATAGTTTTTTTTGGTGCTAATTTTTCGTGCTAGCTTCACAGACATTATATATATATATATATATATATATATATATATATATATATATATATATATTTTTTTTTTTTTATTACAACTGCCTATGGCTTTATTCTTGAATCTTTCTAAAAAGAAACTAACAAGATGTATGCGAATCTTACAAACTAACCTTACTGCTATTTTTATAAGTTTTAACCAATGTTAATACTTATTATTAGTGTGCACCATTTACTTAAAATTCAATAGTCCAAGTTGATCAGTTCTTCTCAGTCGTCTATATCTCGGTTGTTTTAGAATGTCCCAGGCCAAAGCATTGGGATGTGTCTCTAGTTTCGAACAATATCTCAAACTATAGGTTCCAATTGTATCTTTAATGGTTAAAATACCGAGGTCATGATGTGTGTTGGTGTTTCGAATATACCAGGGAGCATTCGTGATCCTACGAAGTATTTTTGATTGTGTACGTTGCAAAAATTCTCCATTTGATGAGCTGGTGGATCCCCATAACTGAATACCATATGTCCATATGGGCATAAGTATCGCTTTATATAGTAAAACTTTATTGTCGAGTGATAATCTTGATTTTCTTCCTATTAGCCAATACATCTTAGCAAATTTTATTTTTATTTGATTACGCTTTGCTTCTATATCCTTTTTCCATGTCAACCTTCTGTCCAGATGTAACCCTAAGTATTTGACACTAGATTGCTGCGGAATAGTTACACCGTTCAATTTAACTTGTGGGCAGGTGAGTTTGTTAAGTGTGAATGCATGTGTTGATTTATTTTCATTGACTTTTATTCGCCAAGTCTTTAGCCAGTTTTCAATTTTATTTAGATGATTTTGCAATTGCGTTGAGGCAGTTTGAGGATTTTTACAAGACACTAATATGGCTGTATCATCAGCAAATGTTGATATTATAGCTTCATTGCAAATGGGCAAATCGGCTGTATACAGCAAGTATAAAATTGGTCCCAAGACACTTCCTTGTGGAACACCTGCGCTAATATTATTTAAACCAGTGGTTGCTGCGTTTTGTTTAACCAAGTATTTCCTTTGAAGAAGATAGTTTTCAAGAACTACATGGAACTGCTTCGGCAAAAGTTCTTTAACTTTGTATATTAAACCTCTATGCCAAACTTTTTCGAAGGTTTGTGCAATATCCAAGAAGACAGCAGAACAATATTTTTTTTCTTCGAAGGTGAATTTGATTGCGTTGACAATCCTGCGAACTTGCTCTATAGTGCTGTGCTGATTTCGGAAACCAAATTGGTGATCTGGTATAATATGCCGTTCTTCTAGTACTGGTTTCAGTTTCCTTAGTAACAATTTTTAATAGCTTTGATATCGTTGAAAGCATGCTTATTGGACGATATGATGAGATTTGTGTCTCATCTTTTCCAAGCTTATGTATTATTGTAATTTGCGATATCTTCCACTTTTGAGGAATGTAACCAGTTCGCATGATTGATTCTTTTTTTGTGCTCTTAACTTCCTTCCACTTGAACTTTATAGGTTTATAATTTGGATCGTTCACCGTTTGGTTTGGTAGCATGTAGTTGTTAACTTGTTCATGTGGTGAAAATACGCTTTTTGGATGAACAGCGAAAGCATTGGCTTTTTCTTCATCACTTTTTGCCCAGTTGCCACTTGGCAGTCTAATGGGCGAACACGAGTTTGCCGGCCTCTTAAAACTTTTAGTAGCTTTCCATAAGGAATAGTCTGTTCTTTCTGTTGCCGAGGGTTCACTTAAATAGTTTTGTATACCTTCATTTTCTTCTTCCTTCAGAGCTACTTTCAGGGATTTATTTGCTCGATTTAATTTCCATTTTAATATCGGCGATCTTTGCTGCTGCCACTGCCGTCAAATTTTTCGCTTTTCTTGTATTAATTCTGGGATGTTTTTAGGAAGTTTATTAACTTTTTCAAAAACACTGATGTTAGGTGTTGCTTTTTTTGCTGCTACTTCCAGTAGATCTCTGAGGTAGGCTTCTGCTGCATCAATATTTGCTGGTGTGCTAAGAGGAATATCCAGTAGGCAATTCTCTTCAATTTGTCTACTATATTGATCCCATTTAGTTTTTTTATTTGTCAGGCGTTTCAGTGCTTCAGTCTTTAGGGCATCAGTACTCACTTTTATAATTACTGGTGAATGATCGGATGATAAATCGTAACAGTCTGTTGCCATAGCATTTGTACGTGCAATGCCTTTAGTTATACAGAAGTCTATTTGATCAGGAATTTTCTTTTTATCCGTAGGCCAATATGTTGGATGCCCCTCTGATAGATAACCCAAACAAAGTTCATCCATAGCTTAATAGAGTTGCTTTCCTTTCGGAGTCGTCAATCTTGAACTCCACTGAGTATGTTTTGCATTATAATCACCTCCCGCAATGAATTTATTGCCTAGATGGTTAAAATAATCTAAGAATTGCTTCTTTTTTATTGCGTGTTTCGGTGGGCAATAGACTGATGATATTACACAGTTTCCACACCACTTCTCCAGGCAGATATTTGTCGCTTGGATATGATCTTTGTCATATTTTTCAAGTTCAAATTGTTTTAGTCTTCTTTTAATTAAAACAGCTGTATCACCATGTGCTTTACCATCAGGATGTTTAGTGTCGTATTCTGAATACCCATTAATTTTGAAAAAGTTTTTTTTGGTGAAGTGTGTTTCAGATATTAGCATTATGTCAATATTGTGCTCGATAAGGAATGCTTGCACCTCTGTTTTGTGTTAGGCAAGGCCATTTGCATTCCATATGGCTATTTTGCGGACAGCCGTTTTTGATTTTTCACTACTAACTGCATCAATGTATATTCATATTTTGCTTCATTAAATCCATGGTTCTCTCCATCATTGACGTAAAGCTTTGCATCATATCTATAAGCTTGTTTAAGCAGTTGAGATGTTTCCTTCTTCATTAGTTTGAACTTTTGGAGATATGCCTTTAAGTATACTTGCGTATGAAAAGTTTGGATGCACAGCACTATTGACGGTCGGCTTATGGTTTCTATTAGTATAAACTTCTTCTGGTTGCACTTCAATATTAGTTTGATGTAGCTTAAATATAGGTCTATATATTCTGGGCACCCTCTATAGTTTGCCGTATGACTTCCAGCGCAATGACTGCATCTTTTTGCAGACTCATCAGTTTTAGTTTTGTTGCATTGTTTGGAACTATGAAGTTTACCACAAATAATACACACATCATTTAGTGTGCAGTAGGCTCTAGTGTGCCCGTATTCTTGACACTTTACACACTGTAGTGGACCGGTTCTATTTTTAGTTCTTCGACAGTGATGCGACGATGCAGAAAGATATCTTAAATTATAATATGCTATGCTTCCCTTTAACTGGTTTGTTATCAGTTTCTAATTCGATGCGGAACATTGGCGGTGCAACTTATCTCGATTGATGATGTTGGTTATTGCTTTTGCAAAGAAGCCTTCAGCAGCGAGCGCAGCATGAATATCGTTAGTGTCTACGTAACTATAGATTCCTTTTATTATAACTAAACTTTTTGGCTTTTTAGTTGATATGTATAGAATCGCTTACCAGCCTTATCAAAATGGTTGATTAGCGTTCTGTAAGCATTAATGTTTAGTGGTTGAATTTTAGTTTCTTTAATGTTTCCTCTTTTAATCGAAGAAACATAAAAGTTACCCTCCGTAAGCACTTCAATTTTTTTTAGTAAGTCTCTATTTGATTCTTCTCTCAAATAGATTGGTGGCGGTTTTTCAGTTTTCACCTTGTTTTCTGTAGGTGGATCTTCAGAAATCTCGTTAGTTTGCAAGACAGAAAAACGGTTTTCATGAAGTAACTCGACACTGGCCACTCTACTAAATTTGTTTACACTAGTACTTGCCTCTGATCTTGGGCTTCTTTTTATTTTATTTTGAACATTTATATATCTGTCCATACCTGTTTGCACAAGTTTTTGTTCGCAGTGACCTACATCACTTTTAGTATTATTTTTTTTTGTCAACGATGCACTATCAATTACATTTATGTTCATTGCACTTTGTTCAATTATATTAACTTTGTTTTTACTTTGTATAGAGGAATTTGCTGTTGAAGCAATTTTTTGATCATTATAAAATCGGGGTATATTACAAAGATTATTATGGTTAACTAGAATATTGCACCTCACATGACTTCTAAAACTTGGTTGCCCACTACGCCTAAAAAACAATCTTAGAACCTTATAAACAGACAAATACTGTAACGGTAAGATATTATTAGCTGTAAACAAAGGCCAAGATGGTTCATTTCTATGCTTTACCAATAATATTCTCAAAATAATTTTGTACTGTTGAACATATAAAGAATTTAAAGTAGTAGTATAGCAGTAGTATAGCAATAATTTGACCATAACTAGTACATGGTACATAGCTTTTAGCACGGACACAGGACAAAAATTACGTAGGAGAAAAAAAAATCTAGTAGCGGAAGATAGGTAAAGTTTCAAACATGAGATTTCCAATTGAGTTGACAGTCCAAATATTTAAACATGTTGACTAATTCAATATAAAAGCACTCCGAGCGGCAACCAGCAGCGGAACATCTTGAAATATAATGGCAAGTAACCGGGTCAACATTAGCCGCTAATTTTTCTCCAGTCAATTTAAACAACATAAATTTAGTTTTATCACTTAAAATTAAACAATGCCTGTCAAACCATAGATTTAAAATTTTAAGATCCGCATTAATCATAGAAATGACAGTATTAGGAGATTTTCTAGTGGAAGCTAATGCCATGTCATCCGCAAAGCCAGTAAAATAGCCATGTAATTTCAATTTAAAAACAGAATTAGTGTAAATTAAAAATAAAATCGGGTCTAACACTGAGCCCTGTGGAACGCCAACGCGAACGATTCTAGGCTCACTTAGCGTATTATTGATTGTAACTCTTACTGATCTATTGTCAAGATAGGAGGCAAACCATTTATTAGAAATGCCCCTAAATCCAATGTCAGAGTGAATAGAAAAAAGCATTTTATGGTTCACCATATCGATTGCTTTAGCAGCGTCAATAAATAAACTAGCGCAAGTTTTGTCACTATTTAAACCGCTCTAAATGGTTTCCAACAATTTTTTCAAGGCCGATTCAGTACTCATGCCATTTCGTAAGCCATGTTGAGGAATATTTAGAATATTAAACTTGTTCAAAAATATAGTGACTCTGGTTGTCACAGCCTTTTCAAGATTTTTTAAAATTAATGGCTGCTAGCAATTGGTCTATAATTGCTTTTATCATTACGCTTACCTTTTTAAACTAAAGGGATAATCGTTGCGGTTTTCAGTCTATCGTGAACTAATCCTTGCTCGAAAGATAAATTAAAAATGTGCGCAAGAATAGGGCTGACATGTCTAGAAATTGCTTTCAAGCAAGATTAATAGAAATCCAAGGTTGTAAACGTTTGGTTTTTATCATACTATAAGTATAACATTGACTAAGTATATCCGAAATATTGATAAGAAATTGGTGAAGCGCTAGAAATGGGTCGCCAAGGTTAAGAACATTACTCCAGTTCTCAGTCTCAACAATATGCAATAACCTTTCCATATTGAGCTTTCTAGTGCGACTAAATGGCAAGTTGGCGAAAGTAGGTGAAACATCAGGGCTCTTCAATATTATTTCAATAAGATGATGGTTGCAAATCTTAAGATCCAATGCCGAAACTGAAAGACATGACAGCTCATTAGTATTAAGGCGAGCAAAAACATGATCAATGCAAGAAGTTGAGGTGATAGTAACACGCGTAGGAGCATTAATCAAAGAGTTCAGAATGTCGATATTAATATCTCCCACAATGAAAAGATTTCTATTTTTAATATTACGAATAATTTCTGTAATTTCTTGTAAAAAGAGGCTAATAGTGGCAAAATGTAACTTATAAAATACATAGATCTCATTCCCAAAATACCACTCGACTTTTACAGTATCCGCTGAAATTAAGTCAAAAGCAACCAATGAACATGATAGATTCGAATCATAGTAAACAAGAACTCCCCCAGACCTATATGCATCATTACAGGCACCAAATAGTGAATAACCCGTTAAATTATAGGAAGACAATTCATTAACTAAAAAATATATAATTTTCTCATTCCTGCTACAACTATTTATCATTTTTATCTCTAAGTTACGCACACTATTTAATGTGTATGGATAAATGAGAATTTTTCCGTCTTTTTTTTTGTTACTTGCTTTTTGTATAGGAAAGAGATAATATCAATTTTGCCTTTAAATTTTTATTTTTTATTTTACACTATATTCTAAATCATATATCGACACGTTTTTTAGTTCCAATACATTCTCATGTGTATATGATTAAATAGCATTAATATGCAATGAATACGGCTTGTAGTAAAGAGGGTTTTGGTGTGAGTGCATTTTATACAAGTTTTTTTAACTAATACAAATTTTGAAGTGTACCGTTTGTTTTAGTGTGTCTGCGTACGAACGTCACAGGACTAGTATAAACATTTGTATTGGTTTTGTCTATACACATTAAACAGTGTGCGTAATTTTCAGATAAAAATGTTAAATAGTGATAGTAAGAATGAAAAAATTAAACTGTTTTTCATATGGATTTTGATAGCACCAATACCAAAACCCTCTCTATTATACAAGCCGTATTCATTGCATACTAATGTATCGTATTTTAACACTGCGTTCTTATTGTAAATGTCGGTATATGGGGTACCGGTCGAAACTGTATATTTTACAACTGGATTTGACGAAACAGGATAATTCAAAACTGGATATTTTAAAACGATATAAGGTACAAAACGAGATATGGTACAAAACTGGATATTTCAAAACAGGATATTTCGACATGTGATTTAAATTTAAAATGATTTTTTAGGAAAGTTCTAGAATATGGCCAATTAGGAAGAAACTCGGTGAGATCTTAAATGGGACTTTAAAATGATGGGACCTTAAAATGGGACTTTAAAATGATTGTTTGGGAAAGTTCTGGAATATGGCCTATTAGGAAGGAACTTGGCGAGTTCTTAACCGATTTTGATGAAATTCGATATGTGCTATCGAAGTGTGCTATCGAACAGTGAAAAAATAAGGAATTTCCAAATCGTAAATAATTACTTTTTTTAACTGTTCAAGATTGGAATTTTTCTATCGCTACTAATTAACAATATGTATGTATTATATTATGTACATGATTTTTAATGTAATGTTCATTATAGAACTCGATCTTGTTTATATTAAATAATCAAATAATCCCGCTTTTAACTGAAAATGATTTTATAATTTATTTTCTTTTCTTTAATTTTTTAATTAATTTTTCTCACAGATTCTCTAAAGAGAAGAAAAGTTATATTAAGTAGAAAAATAATAAATAGATGAAGATAAATTTTACTGACAGTAAACTCGAACAAGTCAATGATTATTTTAATAAGATGAGAAAAGCAGCAATTAAAAAAAACATTAAGTGAAGGAAAATTCTATCTCTCTGCTTAAAATTATTCAAGTATGAAACCTTACTGGCCATATTCCAGAGGTTTTCCCAAAAAAGTTTTTAAAATCAGATTTAATTATACAATTAAAGAAAAAAAACATTAAGTGAAGGTGTAGGTGTAGGAACAATCGCCAATAATTTTAACTTTAAGTGGGTTTTAACAATAAGAAGCTTGGTGGTTTTTACTTCACGTGAATATATATTTTTTATTGTATTGATTTCACTTGTTGTGTTGACACTCGGAGACAAAATTTCGTAATGTAATAATAATAAAAAAATACATAATCATAAAAATAAAACGGGTTCTAATGCTATTTTTTGTTAAAGCTACGACAATTCAATTGGTATAATAAATATAAATAAATTTGCTGTAGCCGCCAACAATATAGATTGTAGCACTTGCATAAAAAGGTATAAGATATTTAGTTAATACATATTTTTACATGATGACATTTAGGCGCAGAATACAATTTTAAATAAATAGTAATGTTACTACTTTGTTAGAGAAGGTAGACCTTTACTCGGGCCTGTCTCGAGATTATATAGGAAAATTAGGAAGGTAAGGAATTATTACTGCGATTCTGTCGATGATACACTGATGATTGTATCATTTGGAGATTTTGGGTTGTCATCGTTATCGGGTTCATTTTTCTCGTTTCAACAGAATGAAAATTCTATTTTTCTCCTTAGAAATATTCAAGTATGGAACCATACTGGCCTTATTCCAGAACTTTCCCAAAAAATCATTTTAAAATCCCATTTTCATCCTACATATCGAATTTCATCAAAATCGGTTAAGAACTCACCGAGTTCCTTCCTAACTGGCCATATTCCAGAACTTTCCTGAAAAATCATTTTTAAATCCTATTTTCATCCTACATATCGAATTTCATCATAATCGGTTAAGAACTCACCGAGTTCTTTCCTAACTGGCCATATTCTAGAACTTTCCCAAAAAATCATTTTAAAATCCCATTTTCATCCTACATATCGAATTTCATCATAATCGGTTAAGAACTCGCCGAGTTCCTTCCTAACTGGCCATATTCCAGAACTTTCCTAAAAAATCATTTTAAGTTTAAATCACATGTCGAAATATCCTGTTTTAAAATATCCAGTTTTGTACCATATCTCTCTTTGTACCTTATCTCGTTTTAAAATATCCAGTTTTGAAATATCCAGTTTTGTACCTTATCTCGTTTTGTCAAATACTATTTTGAAATATCCAGTTTTAAAATGCCCAGTTCTGAGCGGTTCCCCGGTATATGATAGCGAATATAGTGTAAAAAACAAAATAACGTTCGCAAACTACAAAACAAAAGAGCAAATAATGCATGACTTTTTTGAAACATACCAAAAAAATCTATGTTGTTTCTTATGTTTTGAGTTTTTAGATCAAATGAACCGTCTATAACCTTTGATTTGTATAGTATACCAGCAAATGTAGAAAGTAATGTTACTTTGTTGGCTTCTTTATTGGGCGAAACAAGACAAGTATAGTACAAACATTTTAGATGGAATATCCTCGTGGTTTATTTTTAAGTTCACATTTAGTTAAACATTTAAATTAAAGTATCAAACGGTTAAAATATAACTCCACTTTTAAATATATAAATTAGATGTACCATATGAGGACCTTATTATCAAAACTGGCCATTGGCATGTTTTACATTTCGAGTAAAACGTAAAAAACGTTTAATTTAAACTGCTGCAGGCAAAAATAAATTTTATTAGCTGAATTAGATTGGCCACACAATATAAATTGATATCAAGCGATTAAATTTGATACAAAATGTAAACCATGCTTAACACAGGGTGTCCGCCGGGAAGGTATACTACTTTGTTTGTTTATAATATTTGATTAAATGAAAGAGAATGGATCTTATATTGATAAATGTTTTATTTAATGTCGGCTGTTATGTATGGAATACAATATCAGATAAATGTCCGCCTCTGTTAGCCTCACAAATGCGAGACCTTTTGAGCACATTTTTCATTACATTCTCACACATTTCACGCGGTATTTCATTAATTTCATCACGAATATTTTGTTTGAGTTGCTCAAGCGTTTCTGGTTTGTTTGCATAGCTTGCTTTTTAGATATCCCCACAAAAAGAAGTCCGGAGCAGTCAAAACAGGCGACCGCGGAGTCCAATCAACATCACCATTTTTTTAAATAACTTGTTTTGGAAATAGGTCTCGCAGTAATTCCATTGTAATCCTGGCTGTATGCGATGTGACGCCGTCTTGTTGATATCGCATGATAATCAAGCCCAAAGCATGCAGTTGTGGCGTTAAAAAGTTTTCAATCATATCACGATATCGCTCCCCATTCACAGTTACCGTTACGCCGTTTTAATTTTCAAAGAAGTAAGGTCCAATGATTCCTCCTGACCAAATTGCACACCAGACTGTCACTTTTAATGGATGTAAAGGTGACTGATGAATAATTTGAGGGTTTTCCATTGCCCAGAACCGACTATTCTGTTTATTCACATATCCATTTAAATGAAAATGTGCCCCGTCACTCATTATGATTTTTTCACGAAAATCGGGGTTGTCATGGGCGAGCTGTAACATCCTATTGGCATATGTACGGCGGCGTAAATGGTCTTGTGAAAGAAGCTCTTGTATCAACTGAATCTTAAATGGAAACAAATGCACATTCTTGTGCAAAATTGTGGCCAAACTTGTTCTTTGAAGACCAAGCTCCTGAGCACGGTGTCGAATTGAGGTT
The DNA here is from genome assembly GCA_963556175.1 of Tipula confusa. Lineage (NCBI taxonomy): Eukaryota > Metazoa > Arthropoda > Insecta > Diptera > Tipulidae > Tipula > Tipula confusa. The sequence continues at coordinate 107,773,828 of OY744476.1, read as the reverse complement.
AATGGATTGTTTTGAACACTTTCTTGAGCAGCAGTAATGTTTTCAGCCGATCTTGCTGTACGTTGTGGCCCATGCTTGGGCCTATCACTTACAACCCTCTTTCTTCGAAATCATTCACTACACGATAAATAGTGCGTTTTGTTGGCACGTTGTTTCTCCCAAAAATTTCACGTAACTTTCTCATCGTCACAGTAATCGATGATTGATTTTGATAAAATGTTTTAACGATTAAAACACGTAGGTTTATCGAATATTTTTCCATAATAAATTTGCCACGTGTCCACTTCACGACTGCCAAATATGAACTGTCAATACTAACGTTTACCAAAATGGCGGCAAAACAAAGTAGTATACCTTCTCGGCGGACACCCTGTACAAGCAATGTAATTTTTCGTATAGCCAGTTTTGACAATAAATTTCGATTATGGCTTGATTTGATATACATTAAAATTATTATGGCGCGTTTTGAAAACAAAACAATATAGATTTGGTATTCAAAAATAAAATATTTCGATTAATAATAATTCATACAATATAACATATTTTAACTTAAAATATAAATCATAAATTAAAGCCTTTTAATATCAATTCAGCTACAAATACTAATAACAAAAACTTTATGTGTAGACAGTAATTTCGAGCTCTTCGTGTAACTCCTCAATATCACTAACTTGTTCCACAAATTCAGTGCCATCAAAATTGTCAATAACACCTGTGGTATATTGTAAGTTATCTTGAAGTCGCCATCTTTCGCCAAAATGTGTTTTCAACAGCTTATCGACGTTATTCAACTTTTCCCTCTTTTAATTACCCTTTGGCTCAATTTCTATTATCCCTGTAGTAGATATTGTTTTCTTGCAGATTCCTTTAAATACCCCAATGTCTGCTCGGTAATTTAGCTCTCCTTTAACCACCACACCATTTTTCCGAGAAGTTCGTCGCATTATAATCCTCTTAGACGTATTCATTTTGAAATGCCAACCAGATAAAGCTTTAAAATTCGTTCTTGTCATACTCATCCAATCTTAAATATTGGTCTCGTTTTGCCCAAGCTTTGTTACCTTCCCGTGCTGCTTGAATACATCTATATATTCTTCTGGCAGTATGATAGTATCCATTTTTCTAAGAATCTTTTCAATTCTGCCGAAAATTCGATCTGAAGGTAGATACGAATGCCCAACCACAGGAAACACAAGTACAACTTGTTTCACGTGTTCTGGAGCATTATGTTTTAGCCAGTATGTTGCCATTGCGATTATTCCAGAATTTTTATTCTGACCTCCACAACCATCAGCGATCAATTGAATCTCTTTAACTTCTTGAGACAGATTGTCAAACAATCATAGACCGCTGATGAAATTTGATTCGCCCCCTTAGGCGAATCACTTTTCTTCCAATAGTATATAAATGTGTTATCTTGTGTCTGCTGGTCTTTTGATGCTCCTAAACATACTGTAAAATTATATATATATATATATATATATATATATATATATATATATATATATATATATATATATATATATATATAAATATATTTATATATATATATATATATATATATATATATATATATATATATATATATATATATATATATATATATATAAATATATTTATATATATATATATATATATATATATATATATATATATATATATATATATATATATATATATATATATATAATTGGCGCGAGTAATACGCTGTCTGGTCGGAAACTTTGGGAAGTGGCAAGTTTGTTTGGCAGTCGTACGGTAATTTCAGTATTGTAGGATCATTGTTCCGTAGAATATTGTAAACAGCTGATGCTCTCAAATTATGAATGCGTTTCTCGGTAATAAGTTTTACTTTCTCGGTACTAGTTGAGTGTTTTATCTGTTCTTTCAATTTAATACAAATCAAACAAGCATCTGTTGCGAGTGTTCCGAAACCAACATTAAAATTGAAGTTAAATATTTTCCAAAAATATAATTGTTTCACTTTTAGCTTTTCATCCTCAACAGAGGTGTTATAGAGCTTCCATATTTTCGTAATATTTAGATCCGAGGAAACATACTGCCGCGTTTTATTTTTCTCCCTGCAATAATGGCTATCCACAGTAGTAAGGGTTTGAATAAAATTTATTACTGAGTCGTGCTTTACGATAAACTTACTTTTTATCTTATCACCACCCCTATTTTCCTTTAGTAGGGCCCCAGTCAGTAAATATCGTTTGCAAATTCTCTGCACTCTGTCTTTGGATATATCCAGAACTTGTAAGAACGTTTGCCGGCATACTGGAATTCTGTTTGTCTTTGTTTCTGGCGTTTACACTGATTTTTTTATAAAGAATTTTGTGCTACAGCTTTTCTTACCGGCGTTCATTTTTTTGGTAAACAGCTTGTCGGTTATTTTAAAATAAAACAATCCTGCTTTATTTTGTTAGGATCCTGATAAAATATTGCAATAAAATGATTTATATCCCGAATTGTAAGTGTAGCACAGCGTTTCGATACACTATTATGATTACAGGTAGGCAGCGATGGTGTTTTTTTCTTGGAATGTCTATGAAATTAATTGTTTTTTAAACTACATATCAAAATTTCAACAAGTATTTCTACTCACCTTGCCTTTTGAGACTTTTTCGCTTTCCAAGAATCAATATTTAGAAGTTTTTTTCGGCCCTTTCCTTTGGTGGTTAATTTCGATCAATTATTTATCACAATTAAATTATTTAATAAAATTATAAAAAGAACTCACAAAGGTATCACAACGTCTGTTCATGGTAAAAACACTTCAACAACTAAAAATTTACTACCAAACTGTCAAAAATTCGCGCGTAAAATGCTCATTTATAAATTTAGATATAATGGTGTGCGGCAATAAAGAGAATATACATTTTTTTATATGGATTATTTTGATAGTACTAATACTGATGCACTGTTAAAGAGAATTTAAAAATACATTTATTTTTTATTTTTTTTATATAAAGTTTTTTAGTACTAATACTGATGCAGGGTGTAAAATGAGTAGTAGCCTGCGTGCACGAGAAATTGAAGACGGCATGTATAATAGAAAGGGTTTTGGCCAATACACTCAATTGTGTACATAGGTGTTGCTTATCTTTGTCAACTAAAGTTAGAAGATGACTTGTAATAGAGAGGGTTTTGGTGCGAATATAAACACATACAGACAAAGCCAGTGCAAAACAAAACCAGTAGGATTCAAGAGGAAAATCTAAATAAAAAGCGAAAGAAAATGTTTATTTAGTTTATCCAAGGTCATTTAATTTTATATTTTAATTTTCTTAATTTTTTTTTGGTACTTTTTGCTTTAAAATTAATTCTATAGATTTTAGCAGTAAAATTACTCTTAATGTGTCATAATTAAATTTATTTTATGTTTTTCAAAGCGGTAAAGAGTTTTTATTGGTTTTCGCACAAATTATAAAGTTTGACAACTACTTTGTGTCTGAAACAGATTCCCAAGTTGCACCAAATAACTTTATAGTTTGATCACTAATGGCAAACATCGGTTCAAACGTCACAAATTTCTAAAAATTATCTTTTTAGACAAAAAATAAAAAAAAGTTTCTTAGAGTCGACACGGCCACGATTTGACGTTTTATTTCAGCAGTCGCCAGATAGTTATTTTATAACTAATAGACATTTTTTTTTGATTTTTTAAATTATTGGTCTACTGAAGGGTAATTTTTTAACTATTTTCTTTTTGGCACTGATTTTGACAGGTCACGTATGTTTCGTGTTTTGTGTCATACTGTCAAACATATTCAGTTTGGTCTATAATTTAACCATGAATCGTCTTACAAACGAACAACGCTTGCAAATCATTGAATTTTATTATCAAAATACGTGCTCTGTTAAGAAAATTCATCGCGCGCTTCTTCCATTTTATGGTCAGTTTAAACGTACCACTGAAGCGGCTATTCGGGCTATTGTGACTAAATTTCGCACCAAATTTACATTGTTGGACATTAAACAACCAACACCCGAACTGAAGAAAGTATTGCAGCTGTATCGGCCAGTGTTAGTGATTATAACGTGGAAAATTTTGCGGAAGGATTTAGATGTGAAGTCTTACAAAATACAGCTGGTGCAAGAATTAAAGTCGAACGACCTACCACAACGCAGAATTTTTGGTGAATGGGTTCAGTAAAAGTTGGCGGAAGACCCATCTTTTATCGAAAAATTGTGTTCAGCGACGAAGCTCATTTTTGGCTGAATGGAATCGTAAATAAGCAGAATTGTCGATTTTGGAGTGAGTAAACGTTAATAATTCAAAATAGACAATTGTTTTAAATTATAAAAAAAAACGTTTAACCATTTGACATCGTTCTATCGGAAAGTCATGTTTTTGGTAGCAAAATGTCGCAATATTTGCGAATTCTGAAAACGCTTACTAATTTCAGGCATAACCAACTACTCGCATAATTGTGGTAGACATTTACGCCGATGACTGGAGTTTGTTTTCAGGAATGGATTATTCTCCAACTATACTATATGTGCTGCGAAAGCCGCCACATCCAAAATGTCATAAAAAAATGCCGGTCGCCAGTATAAGACGAATCTTCCTTTTGCATGAGTATTCCCCCAGTATTTTGTCCATATGGTTCACGCCACCATTGGTTCTGTTGTAATCTAGAATCATAGTTGGTTTATTCACTGATCTTTGATTTCCTTACTATAATGCGTGGTGGATAAAAGCATCACAGTTTTTTTTTTGGGAATATAAAAACACATTGTGATGTTTTTCGAAAATCCGGAAAAAGACGATTCGACAGGTCGAGTTTTACCTTGCACGACTAGGAGTTCCACTGTTACGAAATTGCCATCCTTTGTTTACTGTTCCTTAAATTGATAAATTGTGGTCGCGCATCAAATTAGAAGCTAAATCGTTGGTGGTGAAAAAATAGTCAAATGTTATATTTCGACCGCTACCACTAGAAAGAGTGCAGCATACATCCTTCACAACACATTCTCCTTGATTACTATCTCTCTGTGAATTAGGAGCCAGAATTAGGAAGCAGAGTCACACACCAACCATACTCAAGTTCCATATCTGACAAGTTTTCATGGAATGTAATGCGTGAAATGCGTACCACCTCGATATGGAAACCCGATTTTCTTACAGTAAAACATGTAAAAGTGACCACATCTGAAAACTGACCATCTGCAAAAAGCGAATGAATCCAATATGTTCTGATCGATATTGAACATTTTTTATTCATTTATTTCCAGTATAGCGACCACCTGTATATTATGACTATTTTTCAATAATTTATAACCATTTTTAAAAGATGGTCATATTTGCGATCATACAATCTGTGATCATATTTGGATGATGGAAAAACTCTTTAGCATCCCGCCTCTATTTTTATTTGAAACCGCTACGATGTTTTATTGTCGGTGTTTATATCTCTAGTATTTGAGTGGAAACCAAATATCATATACTAAGTTATGCGTGGACATTTCAGTTAGAATTAGGGTGAATGGGGAAAATAATTCTAGTGATGATGAACGGACAGAAGCGAATGAGCGAAAAGGGAAGGATGGCACAATATGGCAGCAAAACCCTATGTAAAAACAATCCTTGTTGTTAATAAAAATTATCAAATTTTATTTATAATATTAAAATTTACATCAAAATTTCATTAAAAATTTCGAAATTACGAAATGTATAGAAATCTTACATACAAACCCGAGTATGTTGGTTGTAAAGATGAAGATAAAAATTCGATTGTAAACAAAAAGCTTCAAGTCGCTGAAAAATAAAATCAATTGATACAAAAAAAACAATTATTTTCTCCTTACGAGTTAAAAAAAAATTATGTTTACTATTTGATCAAAAGAAAGGAACAAAAATTATGCTGTTAGTTTGTTTATTTTTTTTTAAATCTTCACACGTTTTACTATCTACTAACAAACAACATTCATCTAACAAACACATGCGTTCCAACAAACACATTTTTAAATGGGAAATATAAACGTACCAATTACATAAAATAAGAAATATTCATGAACATAATTTAGCAAAGACATAAAAATATTACTTCGTAGTACAATTTATTAACACTTGGCTCATATGTCGCTACAAAGTTAGCGGTGTCACCTTCTATTTATAGTTATTCAATGACTTAATCTTGCAAGTAACAATATTGAAATGAACAGTAGAAAAAAGTATTGTTATGCTACCGTGTGATAAGAAAATTGTAATAAATTTAATTTAAATTAAATAACAGATGTCGCTAACACACGAACAACATATAAACATCTTAATTACAGTGCACGAAACATCCATCATCTATTCTATCAAAACTATCTCGAACAATACGATTGTAGTTGAGAATGAAGAACGAAGATGGACATTTGTTTCTTCTTATGATGAACAGTGGTTAAATTTCCCACCATTTCTATTAAACTTTTTATTAATATGTGATGAGTGATAACGAATGAGGAGAAACTTTGCCAGTATTTCTTTATTTATATATTATAGTAGAGTTCCTATAATTTTCCTATTTTCATTTCTTAGACAACATTATTTACAGAATACTTATATTTTATTTAAAAAAAAAAAAAAAAAAAAAAAAAAAAAAAGATAAATCAATTTGATCGATCATTAAAGATTACTATTGTGTTTTCATTCACAGTTAATATTTCGAAAAAAAGATACATTAATTTCATTTCCAATTTATTAAATATTAGCCAATTGCCTAACACCTCGCAACATAGTGCAGGTGACATGAAATTGGTTTCCAACAAAGAAACCAAAGAATTTGACACGAAACATAATAAATTTGAATTTTCCCCTAGTTATTCTTTAATTTTCTTTTTGCACGATTTTTTTATTTATTTTTTTTTGTGTTGGTTCCATCAAATTTTTATTTTCCTTTTGTGTCGTCGATATTATTGTGTTTGGAAAACAGTTTTTTCTACGTTTTACGAAATTATCATTTTCATTCTCGTTTGTGTGTCTATTAAAAATAATTGTGTTGATGAGATGACGATGATGATAAGGATAACTAAACCATGAATACGTGGATGTGTGTATATGTGCGTAAATATATATATATATATATATATATATATATATATATATATATATATATATATATATATATATATATATATATATATATATATATATTTATGTAAATAAATTTCACGCTCATACCATACTCGACAGATTGGAAAATAATTTTGCTCTACCTATTTCAATCAAAATCTGGATATACAAATACGGAACAAGAAATGTATAAATTTTGTATCACAGTATTTTCTGTAGACTATATTGTGAGCAGGAAAATTTCACGTTGAGGAGGGATTGGGCGAAATAACAAGGTTAATAAAGGTCTTTGCAATATCGTAAGAACGTACACATTTTTTTAAACATTTTATTGTTTTGTGAGGAAATTTTTTCGTTACGTTCTTTAATTGATTTGGGAGATTTAAGCGAAAAAGTTCAAACAATTTGATGACTTTTTTCCTGTCATTTATTTGGTTGGGTCAGCAAAATGTTAACGTAATTTAATACACAAAAGTTGACAAATTAGAACGTAATAGACATAAATAAAGATCAATTCAGGCTTTTGATTTAGTACAAGAACATGGTTTTGATTCTAATGCATTCTAATGAAATTTGTTTTAGAAATCTTTCAAAAGCTCTCAAAACCTGAATAAATACCGCAAAATAATGTTTATTGCCTCCAAAAAACGTATAGTGATTTAATACAAAATTTAGTGATTTTTCTTTTGTACCAATAATTTGATTGATGATTCTATCTATCTTCATCAACGTTGCCATAGTTGCCAAGAAATATTACAACTTTTGAAACCTGCTTGTTTCTATAGTCTGCGTCACTCGATTAAACGTCTTGCGCTCAAAAACTGAGAAAACTTATTTCTAACTGACAAACGAAAAATATTTCTTATAAAAGACATTAAATAATTCAAGTGTTTTTGAATTTACAGAAATGTACAGGGTGGCTGAGCCCAAGTGTTACCAAATGAAAACGCTGTAATTTTTTTAATTTTGATTAATTTTTATTGAAATTTCGTGGAATATGTTGGAAACATATTACATTTTATGAAAAACATGTTACTGCTCGATATGACCTCCTTTGGCTCTGATTATTTGATTCAGTCTTCCATTGAAAGCATTGCATGCTGACCGAACGTGGGCTTGCGGAATTTTATTCCATTCTCAAACAAGAGCTGACTTCAATGCATCAATACTTTCGTATTTTTTAGTGGACACCTTACTCTCCAAAATGGACCATATGGAGAAATCCATGAGATTCAAGTCTGGTGAAAATGGTGGCCATTCTTTCGACGAAATCAGCCGCGGAACGCAATTTTGTAAAAATTGCTGTGTCGCTCGAGCTTTGTGTGACGATGTCGAGTCCTGTTGGAATGTCCAACGGTTCGTACCAAAGTGTTTACGTGCCCAAGGTAGCAAAGCATCTTTTAGGATTTTTTGGCGGTATACCTCTTGGTTTACCTTGACTCCATGTTTGATGAAAATCAGAGGAGTGCGTCCATCTGCAGTAACTGCAGCCCAAACCATAACATAAGCTGGTGATTGCTTGCGCATGACAACTCTTGGGTCCAAATTATCGTTGGACTTGTGCTCTAACCAAACACGATCATTTTGTTTATTCACAAACTGTTGAATGGTGAAAATTTACTCATCAGAAAAGACAATTTTTGGAATCTCATCACGTTAATGACTCGTAACATATGATGTTTTGATGATTTCACTGCGGCTTCATATAAGCCACCGAAGTGTAGGGAAGACGGAGGTTAGAAATGCCATGTGATATTGATATCTTGACAGAACTTCGTGGTTTCTTGTTGATGTTGTTCTGACACAAAAAGGTTGCGCAATTGTTGAAGTTCGGAATTAGCGCCTACAAAATTTGTCCAATTTTCGGAATATATATGATGATACATCCCTCGGATAGCAATCAACCTCTTTATAGCACCTATAAAGGCATCCGTTGTCATGTCTGACACAAGTTCTAAATGAACAGCCTTCACTGAAAAGCATATAAATATTGCTAAATATGCTTTGGTATAATTGTCATCCCTCGGAAAGGGCCACAGTAATCCACGCCAATTACACTAAGTGCATAGTTGATTCTGTGAGTCGGAAGGTTACCCTTGAGGTGAGTTATCGAACGAGGAGCCATTTTGAAACAACTAATGAAGGATTAATGAATGGCTAAAATTTTTCCCGAACTGCTGCTAGCATAGCTTGAGGTCCAGCATGCAGCTGGACCTCAAGCTATGAATGATACTCGGACATTAAAGTTATTGTGAAAGGATGTTTTAATGGAAGAAGTATAGGATGTTTAGACAAGAATAATAATGAAGACTTCTGAAGGCGGCCACCAACTCTTAATATGCCTTTACCGTCTAAGAAAGGGAATAAGGAATTTAGATGATTTTTGTCGGTAAGCCTTTTGATGACTGCATGCTTATTTCATCATGAAATGATCTGGCTTGCACAATTTTAACGATAATCTGTAGACTATTTCCAATTTCTTCAGTTTATAGAGCACCATTTGTTCTTTCTTTCAACTGGCCTCGCAGTCGATAGCTTAAACAGCAGTTAGAAATAAATCTATTGATCCAAGCCATTATCTTGCGTAGCTTTCTCAAATCGTTTTTGTATTTTATTGAGTCGACTAAATCATTTCCATAATTCGTCTTCGATTCTTCATTCGTGGCAACTAAAACAGACTTATTGTTTCGAAGTTCAGGAAGAGAACATTCGAGGAAAGATTGTTTTAGTGTCCAATTTTGATCATCTGTATAGATAAGAATTGAGGTCAATTGAACCACATTGAACTGTTAAGCAACTCCTCTGGCATGATTTTACGGGAAACAATGTCTGCGGGATTTTGAACGGATTCGACATGATGCCAATCGCGAACGTTGATAAATTGTTGGATACTGGTCACTCTATTGGCAACAAATATATTCCAAGCAGATGATTCAGACTTGCTGACCTTGAAATTAATTATTGCGAGTACTTGATGTGCTAGGTCTGCGAGAAGATTGGCAGTGCAGAGCTCTAAGCGCGCAAGAATAATTTTTCATAATTGAGATACTCTCGACTTTGAACATAAAAGTTGGACGACTACTTCGTCGTCTTGGTCAACGCATCTTGTATAAATAATTGCACAGTATGCTCGTTCGCTCGCGTCAGCGAACCCGTGTAATTGCACGTTTACTGACGAGGGACTTTTGAAGAAATGTCGTTTGATTTTGAGCTGGTTATGCTGAAGAAGTTGGCCTCTGAAGAGTTGCCGTTTGGTATGTAGAATTTATGGCAGAGATTCATCCCAAGCACGATTGAGCTGCCACAGCTGTTGTAGAAACAGTTTATCAAGAGTGGTAATTGGTGCTGGTAGACCAAGAGGGTCAAAAATTCTCGCAATGTCGCTGATAACAGTCCTCTTTGAGATTTGAGTCCTTTCTAAGAGTGTGACATGAAAATGAAATTTATCAACTTGAGTACACGATCTTCATTGAGAATTTCTGGTGAATTTTAACACCATTTTTATAGCGTCATTTTGACTGTATACCTAGCATGGAAATTATATGAGTTTTAATTTCTTGAAATACTGTCAGAGAATTTGATAAAAATCATCGACGTACATGTCATTATGAATGGATTTACTATCAGACGGATATGTATTTTTGGCATCTATCAATAATTATTGTAGACAGCGTGTTGCAAGATAAGGAGCCGACGCCGTTCCGTAAATTACAGTTGTCAGCCTGAAGATGTGTAGATCTTCTTGAGGTGCACATGTATCACTATGGTTAAATGAAAATTTATTTTGAATTACGCATTACAGAATAAGTAAAAACAAAACCAATTATTCATTGAAAAAGTTTGTAGAGTGCGGAAGGATATAACTCCAAATCAAAATATTACTCAATTTATCAAATGATGGAAATATTCACCTTGTAATCAAATTTGTCAGTGACTGATTGATGATGTTTTAGAAAAAATATCAAGATACAAAAACACGAATTTATTAGAAATTGAAAGAAAGGATATTTAATCCTTTTTGTATTAAAACCAGGTATCCTAATTTTATTGTCTTTACTTTAAAGAACCAAATGTGATAAATTGTAAATATTTTCCATCTTTATTATAGTTACCGTAAAATTCATAATTGAGTGACACGAAATTCTAAAATAAAAATAAATAACAGATTACCAAAAAACAAAAATTAAATCAAATAATCGTTAAACTAACAAAAAACGTCAGTATTTGTAGTTTCAAGAAAATCTAAATGATTTACATTTGGTGAATCAATCAAAAACTAACAGTAAAATGACCAACCAACAATCGCAACACACAAAACTCCAAAACGTTTAAAAATTATAGATAAAAAAAAATTATTTAACACTAAAATTAAATGAAATAACCGTTAAACTGACAAAACCCCTCTCTACAATTACAAGAACATTAAATTGACATACATTTCAATCACTTTTCGTTAGTTTTAACGAAAAAGAGTTTTAGGAATTTTACAATTTTAAAATTAGTTAGTATTTTAAGTGTTATTGTTGTAAACTAACGGTGGGGTCACCAAAATGGCAATTACGCGTGGTCATTATTACAGCAATTAAACTGAATACTTAAATATAAATTCGTGTATGGTAAACAAATAATGAAATACTTCCAAACGACACGACCAATTCGTTATCATAATATCCTAAACCAATTTTTCTGTTCACGCTAATCTAAATAAATAAATTAAATTTCAAAATGAGCATTTTGTAGATAATATAAACATAGGTTGACAGATACTCTATTTTCACGCAATATTGATCTGGTCTAATATATATTTTTTTTATGTTTTCTAATTTACAATTATCTATATTGGTTAGCATATAAGTAGATATAATATTGTGTGTTGATTTGCAAAATTACACCAAGAATAACTCAAAAGAAAAAATTCCTGTTATTTTTTAAATTCATATAGCAATTTTTTTATATTTCTCCAATTTACAAATTTTGGTCCATAGCTAATTGATGATAAATATATTTTAATGTAGAGGAACAATTTTCGGATTCATACACATAGTTTTATTTTACAGAAAATAATGAACCTTTCCATTACACGGTGTAAAGCACAAAACTCCATTGCGTCATGGTTTCTAAGACCAGTGATCATGTATTTTGTTTTGAACTCAATGATTTTGAGACCAACATAAACTGAGCATCATACAAATGAGTTCAGTAGTTCTTTGACACCGTTGCCATTCAGCCCAATTACACTGACAGTGGTTGGACCAACAGGACAAGATGTTGTAAAAGTATCGGGGGCAACATTTTCTTGCCGTACCCCAGTGCTAATTGTAAAAATGCCTGATAGCTTGTTCTCATCTTTGACACAACATTGTAACTGCATTTCTGTCATTTACATAAACGCACATAGTTGTCAGGTATCCGCAGATATCACAAAGCAAACCATAAACTCTCCCGATGGATTGAGTCATAAACCTCGTGGAAATATAAGAACATCAGATGCACGTCACGAGATGTTTCGTAATATTTAGAAAAAATCATCCTTAATGAAAAAATTGATTAGTGACTGATTGATTAGGTCGAAATCCTCCTTAGTAGTCACCTATAATTTCTTCCGCCAGAGGAGTGATTCTTTTCAATACTATATGTAAGACAGTAATTTGTATGCTGTGCAAAGGAGAGCTATGTCACGATAGTTTTCGCATTTTTAACGGTCTTCTTTTTTAAGGTAACTGCACAACGTGGCCACTTTCAATTCATCAGACATTTAAATTGTAAATATTTTTCTTTGAATTATTAGTTAATTTTTTTTTTTTTTTTTTTTTTTTTTTCTAAATATTACGAAACGAGATGTTTCGTAATATTTAGAAAAAATCATCCTTAATGAAAAAATTGATTAGTGACTGATTGATTAGGTCGAAATCCTCCTTAGTAGTCACCTATAATTTCTTCCGCCAGAGGAGTGATTCTTTTCAATACTATATGTAAGACAGTAATTTGTATGCTGTGCAAAGGAGAGCTATGTCACGATAGTTTTCGCATTTTTAACGGTCTTCTTTTTTAAGGTAACTGCACAACGTGGCCACTTTCAATTCATCAGACATTTAACTTCGCTTTGCCATACTAATGGCAAAAAGGTCGAAAAGATAGCTCCACAAAGTATCCCTTCCGAATATCAAGAGCTCTGAATTAATGCAACCCCAGCGGGACTGTTTCTTTTTTGTTTACATGGCCAGTGTAAACTTTTCGTAGGATGGGTCCTCTATGCACACCTCCGCAGTCTGTATTTAACAACTTTAAAATACAGCATTTAACACTTGTTAATGAGTGAGTGAATCAGAGGAATGCCTCTTTCAGTGTCGAGCACTACCTTAGCACGGAGATTTCAATCTCAGCCCCAAATGGCGATAGAACTAGGTCTGATGAAATTGTGCAGTTCAGTGACTTCTAAAAAGAAGTTATGGGAACTGTACTCGTAGCTGAGTTGTTGTACTCTTAAGACTTTAGCCTTTCAGCATTCACGCTTTTTCCGTCAACAAATTCGCTTGACGGTTCTCTTAGCAACGACCGCTTTATTCTTCTGTGCGATTATAAAATGTTTTCTCGTTTCTTTATACGATGTATTTTGTTGCTCGACAGCAAAACAACACTCCTCATCAAGCCAATCATTGTTATTGGTTTAATTTTTACCATACTATTCGGACTATTACGAAGGTGTGCATGTTTCGAAGTAAATATTTTTATAAGAAAAGAACGTGCTGGCCACTATGAAGTCATGGGCGATCGGAAAGTACATGAGTCTTTCCAATTTAAGTCGCTAGTTCGTGTCGGGCGTAAATACCTATTTTTCCACATAAGTCCTGATTTTTGCCAGCTCTAGCATTTTCTATTTTTTTTTGTATATCTATGCCATCTGTTATGGGGCCGAAGCACACGCAACTCTTTCGCGGTTACTTTTAAACGTCCTACTTTACGCCGTCACCAACCAAATCGAGGACGCACGAATACAGGTTCGCTTTCAATACCATCTGCACATTGCATTGCTCCAGCCAGCCTGTACTGGCATGGACGATGGTTTGGCCCATAGAAGTGCAGACACTTCAACAGGGGGTCATAGTTGTGTTCATCGTCAACACCGATTGAAATCAGATGATGAAAAAACACTTTGCAACCCTCCCCTGTTGGGTCTAGCAATTAAGAAACCAATCACAATTTTTAATCCCATAACATTATCCAAATTATTGTAAAATCAGTTTTTGTCTTTGGGTGCTTACATCAATGGGCGCATGAACACAAATAATTGACAGCTTGGCTTACCGCATGCGTAAACGTAGCTTATATACACGATTATCAACTGCTTTGAAATCAAAAACAGCCTGGGGCCCAAAAAAACCAACACCAAGATAGCCAAAGTCATCTCCACTTTTAAGCAATGTATAGCATAGTCTCCACATTTTCTCGAGTTTTTTGGAGAGCAACGAATTCTAAGCGATACTTTTAAATGACTGATATAGAGCAAACAGACGCGCCTGGTTTTCTTAGGCTGCACGTTTCACATAACGATCTTAAACTGCGTGTCCGTTAACATAAGTGGGATTCGAGTTAAATTTTGGCGGTACCCATATTTCCTTTTGTTGTTTATTTAACAGTAAGGTTTTTTAAGGAAGCGGGTAGTCAGCTCAGCGATCCAAGTTTTGTTTAGTTGCCTCTTACGACAAGCAAAGGATGATGTAGTGGCATTTTAAGGATAGCATGCTTGTTTAGGAGTCTTTCACAAACATGACAAAAACCTCAATGTTTTATATATCAGCAAAAATAAAAAAAGGTACCGCAAAAAATTTAACCGACCTCCACTTACGTTAACAGACATGCAGTTTATGATCGGTACGTGAAATGTGCAGTAGCTAAAAAACCAGGCGCGTTTGATGGCACTCTATCAGTCATGAAAGAGTATCGCTTGAAGCTTGCATTTCAGGAAACTAAAGGGACAAAAAGTGGAGATCATGTATCCTAAGGCTATACATTGCTTTACAGTATGTAGATGCATTTTTACAATTAGCTCCGGGGTACGGCAAGAAAATGTTGCCCCTGATACTTTTTAATCTCATGTAAGAATTTGTCTTTAGTAAAAGTGGAACACCTTAGGACAACATCTCGTCCTGTCGGTCCAACCACTGTCAGTGTAATTGGGCTGAATGGCAACGGTGTCAAAGAACTACTGAAATCATTTGTATGATGCTCAGCTTCTGTTGGTCTCAACATCAATGAGTTCAAAACAAAATACATGATCACTGGTTTTAGAAACCAAAACGCAATGGAGTTTTGTACTTTACACCGTGTAATGGAAAAGTTCATTATTTTCTGTAAAATAAAATTATATGAATGAATCAGAAGATTGTTCCTCTATTACTTTAAAATATATTTATCATCAAATAGCTTTGGGCCAAAATTTCCAAATTGCAGAAATATAAAAAAATGTTATATGAATTTAAATAACAATAGGAAACGAATTTAAGCTCATCATCTATATTGAACAAATAATATTTTGTTCTTGCTAAATTATGTAACTACATATGAACATGTATTCGTAGAACAAAATTAAAGAAAAAAAACAAAATTAAAAAAAAAATGTAGCATGCGATCGGCGATCGCACAAGAAATATCGAAAACCAACTGAAAAACAATTGTGTTAGTGTTTTTATATAAATAAAGTATCTTTTATATGCATGTGACTGTTAAGAAAAACGAATTGATTGATTGATTGATTGATTAGAATGTACGGCCAAGGGCGAACCAGAAACTCCCGGAATGCCGGGCACCACCGTACACCCGTGTTACATATAACAAAACCGAAGGAGTGGATGGAATTTGTTAGTTATGATGGACTCGACCCGGTTGCAGACACCTAAGCGATCGATAGTTAGTGTTTTTTTGTGGTGTAAGGAAAGGAAGGGCATGTTAGTAATGACAGATTTGACCAGGTTTTCCGGAAGCCAATATTCAACTAATGGTAGCACAAGACAATCACAATTTTGACGAGCTGCTCTGCATTATTTCATCAACTGCAGTGTGCCCCCATTCAGGTATATCAGCAAACGTTTCCTAAAAGCAAAATCTATTAATAAAATAACCGCTCTTAGCCGTAGACTGTAATAAACTGGATTAGTTTTCCCTGAAAATACAAATATATTAATTTGTCTCATAATAATAATATATTAATGTAATATAAATATATAAATACCTAAATACATAAATACATAAATATATAAATACATAATAGCAATTACACAATGTACTTGCATCAAAATCCACTTTATATTTACTTTAAAACTAAAAGCACTACAAATCGATTTTTATTAAAATAATTAAACAATTGATTTCGATTGAATGTGACTGTTAAGAAAAACGAATGACAATAAAATAAATTCCATAAAAAAAATCTATCAAATTCAAGCTTTATTGTAACTTTATAGAAATTAAATAAAAATTACTGGATTTTGCAGAAAAAATATTGTTGCCCGTACTTGTTTGAGTCTTCACTTCTGATAAGTATATTTTCTTTGGTAACACGTAGGATTAACCGCAAAAGAGTAGGATGAGCTTCAGCCTCAGAAAAGAATATGAATTAAATCTTTTGCCTCGAAAAATAATGCTACTCTAAACCATTATTGAATCTCTATCAAAACGATTCGAATCTTGATACAGCAGCTATTCATTCTTTGTCGCAGTAATAATTCATAATTGTATGTTCTAGAACGTATTAAACCAAATTCTATTTATGAAATCGTATATTTAACACTTTGTTGCTATTGTTTTACGGCAAGGTCTGCTGCGATGTACAGTCTTGTGATACGAATCTTGATTAAGGCACCGACGACAGTAGAATAATGGCATCATTAGTTCAGTAAAATTGACCAAATATAAATACATTTATAAGAAGTTTCTTTATGCAACAAATGTGTCTACTTTTTAAGTTATTATTGGTGTTTCTTTACAAATGAACTTACGGTACATGTGTATGTAGATATATAAAATATTTATAAAGGTGTATCGTATGACGGCGACATAACCGATTGGCTGTTATTTTTATGTCTGTCGACGATAAGGGATTTTTTTTATGTTCTGTTTACAGTTCAATGAATATAATTTGGACATTTTTTTTTTAATTTACACGATAACCAAATTTAAATTTGTATTTCCAATGAAATTTTAGTTCTCTCCGTGTTACTTTTTTATAAATCGATACACGCGTTTAGATAATCGATGAACATTAAATTTAATGGCTCACCGCTTAACGATAGTAAAAATTGGTGCAGTTATAAAGGATTATTAAATGATTTTACGTCTTTAATTAAGTCAAGATAAGCTCCTGCGCTCAATATTTTTACGGTTTTCAATTTTGAATATCTTAACATTTATCCTACTGTACCGTTTTTATATCAACCAAATATTCTACCATGTAGATTTTATATTTAAATTTTTTGAAAAAACGAAAAAAAATTAAAATAAAAGTGATTCAAATTGAAATGTATAAATCCTTTTTGAATAAAGGTAAATAAAGAGTTTTCTTATTTTATAGTCTTTTATGTATATCAAACAATGGTGTCCCCTTGGAAAATGTATCAATCTTTTGCGAATATATAATGTTGGTCTAGATGATTATAGTGGCAAAATGTTCACGTAACGAAGGTAGCGCTAGTTATAATTATCAAAGCTATCAACTATTCTAAATAGCTATTCCAATTAGAAAACCCTCTATTTATAAAAAAAATTAAAAGGATTTTCCTTTTTCCTACCGTAAATATACTTTTATATTTCGAAATATATTCCATATAGAAAGGTTATATATGTATAACGAAAAATAGTTCCCCTTATAACCAAAGTTTTGTTTCTTATCTCGTTTAATAATACGAATTTGATTGATTCCATGTCAATATTAACGATGCTAAATCCACGAAAACATTTTACTTCTTGTTTTTATTTAATAAAGAGTGGTACAATTGGATTGTCTACAAACAGTTATAGACAAAAAACAACATTCGGGCGTCTCCCTGAATTCTTATAATAGCCTCTATATATTGAATATTGAATTTTCAAGTGATTTTTTATTTTGTTTTTATTTTTTTTTATTGAAAGTAGTCTTTTAGACTAACCATCAATTTACATCTGAATTCTTAAAAACTAAACAATAATGAGGTCACTGCTGATCCAGTGATGCTCCAATGCCTGTATGTTAATAGGTAGCTGCTCACATACTGACGAGCTCGAAGGGTTTGGTTCTCTTTATTCTTCTAACCAAGTGTTCATTATCCAGTAGCCGTGAGGTTTCCGCATTAACATGTTGCAATAGCCTCGATTCATGCTTCGTAGCAAATTTTTTTATTTCATGTTTTACATCCGGTATCCCCAAATCTCGATGCCAATCCTTATTACGAATGTACCAGGGTGTATTGACTATTCTCCGAAATACCTTATTCTGGAAGTTTTGTATAGGTTTGAAGTTAGCATTTTTAGTACAGCCCAAAGCTGAATACCATATAGCCAGACCGGTTTTAGGATTTGATTGTAAATCAATATTTTGTTGTCTGTGCTTAATTTTGACCTTCGTCTAATTAGCCAGTACAATTGTCTATATTTAGGATCAAGCTCCTTTCTTTTCTTCTTCACATGCTCTTTCCATTTAAGCTTAACGTCCAGTGTCATACCCAAGTATTTGGCGGAGTTCTCGTATGGCACCATGACATCGTTTATGCTGATTGAAGTTGAAATGCGCAGATTTGAATTCATTAAGTTTGATTTTCCATCGCTTGGTCCACTGGTGAATTTCTTCACTTCCATATTGAAGTTTATTCGCCGCTTCTTCAACAGTTTACGTTGTTTGCAAACACTGCAAACATTGCTGTGCTTACATGATCGGACTGTGGTATATCACTTGTATAAAGTAGATATAGGAGTGGGCCCAGAACAGTGCCTTATGGGACTCCTGTCCTAACCTCTCTGAGCTCAGAATGCTCATCTTCTTGTCTTACTCTAAAAAGTCTTTCAGATAAGTACGACTCCAGAAGGTCAACATATGGTCCCGGAAGCATAACTTATAGTTTATGTATTAATCCCTCATGCCATACCTTATCGAAAGCTGCTGCCACGTCAAGAAAAAGGTAGAACAAATTTGTTTATCTTCTAACGCCTTTTCTATAATGTCTGTAATTCTGTGAACCTGGTCAATTGTTGAATGTTTACATCGGAATCTAAATTGGTGATCCGGTATTAGGTTTCTACTTTCTATTATTGGTGTCATTCTTCTCAGAAGAAAACTCCATTACCTTTGAGATGATAGGAAGCAGGGATAGCGGACGATATGATTGAGCTTCATTTGGCGGTTTACCTGGTTTCAGTAGCATAATAACTTCTGCAACTTTCCAGGCAGAAGGAACATGCTGTAATCTAATAACAGCATTAAACAAATGGGTTAGTTGAACAATAGCTTCCCTATTAACTTCTTTCTGTGTTATTAGAGAAATTCTGCCCCCATAGTCGTTGCTTCCATTTTCGATTATAATATCCGATTCGGTTTCATTGGGTTGGAAAATACCATCACTTGAGGTTTTGATTTGTTATCCCTAGCCCACGAGCCATCACTTCGCTTAATAGGAGGGTTCTGTGAGATTGGGGTTTTCATTTTTTTGGTTGCCTTCCATAATGAGTAGTCTGTATTTTCATCAGCCGTCAACTTTCCAAGAACCGAAGAAAACGATTTTTCATTTAGCTTCTGAATTTCTCGCTTAAGCTGCTGTGATTTATTATTTAGGATCGTCTTGCCAGATGGACTCCTCGTTTGTTGCCATTTTTTACTAACTTTCCTTTTTTCTAAGGCCAGGTTTCTAATTTCTCTTGGGTAGCTTATACCAGTAGTTTTGGATGCTGTTTAATATAACACTAAAGTTATTCCACGCGGCTAATTGTGTTCTATTTGTGAAGTTTCCAACCTGTTCTTCTAGCACCATTACCGTTTTTAATCATGTTTGTAGGTTAATATTGCTTTCTAATTCAGATCTGAAGCTAACCCAGTCAGTTGTTTTATTGACAAGATTTGGTCTTGTTTCCTTCCTAATCATCTTGTCGCTTATGGTAAGTATCACTGCAGAATGATCAGAGACCATATCTGAATTATTCTCTACTTCAATAAAATTTGATGAAACTTGTTTTGATATAAAGAAATCCAGTACATTTAGGAGTTTTAACTGCGTCCGTAGGCCAATATGTCGGCTTGCCAATGGAATGTATGTTATTATTGCATTTTTTTAGTTCGTTACCTTTAGTTGTTGTAAGCCTAGATCCAAAGTCAACATGTTTTGCATTAAAATCACCTCCCAATATAAATCTACCTTTGAAATGTTGCAGGATATTCAAGTAGTTTGATTTCTTCAGGTGGTATCTAGGTGGAAAATATACCGCTCCTATCTGAAGGCGTTGCTTGGTAGATGTATTTCTACTACGGTAGAGGGGTTTCAGGTGATTGATAATGCTGACATTCATGGTGTTTAATATAGTTTTTTTATTATAACAGCGGTTCCACCTCTTGCTTGGTTATCCGGATGAATTGTTTCGTAAAGTTGGTAACCCTGAATTTTTAAGTAAGTTTGTCTTGTTGAGCGGGTCTCAGATATCAGACACATTTTTAAAACGGCTTCAAGTTCATGTTTTTTTATCGTTAATACCGTTAGCATTCCATGTAGCAATTCTCAATTTTCCTTGTTACATCATTTTGGGAGAAATAATTAGAATAATAAAGCAGAATTGCCCTGCTCCAATCTTTGTAGCCTTTCAGAAAGGTTGCTTATGGCATTCGAAACATTTTGCATCATTTCCATCAGAGTATTCAAATGTGTAGGGTTCAACACTGATCTTGAGCTGACCTTTCCTGTCACAGCCACTTATGCATAGGATATACCAACTCTGAAATGATGACTAAAAGTTGGTTGACTCTTTTGTAAACTCATTGGTTTATTTTGATTATTTCTTCTTTTTTAGAGTTCTTTTGCTACCAGACATCCTCGGTAGCTTGCAGGGTGGGCCTGTGCACAATTTGAACACTTAGCCGCGGTGGTCCTGGGTTTCTCACAAGCAATAGTTAAATGTTTCTCAGCACATTTAACACATCTAGGTTCAAGTGATACTAATTTCCAAGTGATTGAATATAAATTAACTCAGTTATTCAAAATAAAAACAGCGGCACAGTAGTACAATTAAGCGCTTGAATATAGCTCAATAGACTAAGGACCAAATGTGGAGAAAAGTTTTTAAATAATATTCGATTTTTAATATTCGATAAGTTATTCATTTGATCCATCATCGCATTAAATAGGAAACACCGCACCGAACGATTATTTTTAGAATTAATTACGAAAAGCAAATTAGTTAACTTAAATTAAAAAGTAACATCGCTGGGTCCAATTGACAATTTTTTTGGTTCAAACAATGTTTATTTCTGTATAATATTCCAATTTATCTAAGTGATAGTTTGCTGTAGGTTGCGCGTTCCATCTCAGTTTAATAGCTATAATGTCATACCATAGATAAAAATGACTATGGATTTCTCATTTGGTATAATCGTAATTTTTAAGTTCTATGTTTTTTTATTTTAAACTATTGAATAATGTAAAATCACAAATACATTGATGAGATTGGAAATATCAGAAGTTTTATTTTTTTTATTGTAATTGCAAAAATGCGAAATCTATAGTAAATTCTTTTATCTATGGTCATACCGAGGTACTAAGCGTTATCAGAATATGGAATTAGGTGCGAATCCAGTTTAAACTAAATATATCCTAATTTCTTATTTGTAAAGCAGCAATTTGTAGTTTCCGTGTTGATTCAACATTACTAGCAATCATAACAGCTGTGGTATCAGCAAACGTACCTATTCTAGTTTATATTATATTTCTAGGTGGATTATTTGTAAACAGTAGGTATAATACAGGGCCCAGATCACTATCTTGTAGAACTCATGGAAGTAACGATTATTGGCAAATCTCGTTGGAGCTTGAATTCCAGACCACGGTGCAAAACCTTATCAAATGATTTAGTTTTAAGAATACTGCTAAACATACTTTTTTCAGCGCCTTTTCACTCGTATCAGCGATCCTTTGTACCAGTAATTGAATTGTTGGTATAAAAGCTTTCTGCTCTCTGTAATTGGCTTACTATATTTTGTCTCTTGAGAAAGAGTCCCAAGAGTTGCTAGTAAAGAGATCGAGGGTACGATGTTTTACCGTTTAGCTGTTTATTAGGCTTTAGTATCATTAGGATTTGCGTTACTTTTCATTGTCTTAAAACTTAAGTTGGTCTAAAGATAGCATTGAGTATGTGCTGAAACATCTTTAGTGCTTTATCTAAGTCTTATTAAGTCGTATCGAGGGTCTTTTTTCTTTAAGGTTTTTTACTTCTTGTTTGATTTTTTTCAGATTAATTGGTTAAAAACACATCTCGCCTATTTTGCTTATAGCTGTTAAATATTCATTATCCGCTTGTCCAGTTTGTAGTTTGAAGGTATTTTGTAAGAGTTCATCAAACAGATCTGCTTTTTGCTTATTGGTGCCAGCTCAAGTTCCATCAATCATTTTTATGAGTAGCACTTGCATTTTAGGCTTACTCAAATCTTTAGTAACCTTCCACAGTCAGTCTGTGTCTGGTTTACCTGTCAGGTTACTTAGGAAGCTAGCCTCATTCTAAATCATCTATATTCAAAGATGATAATCATCTATATTCATAGATTCATAGATGGGTCATAGTTGTGTTCTTCGTCATCACCGATCGTAATCAGGTGATGAAAAATCCCTTTTGCTACCCTCCCCGTTAGGATTTGAACCCGGTACCTCCCGTCCCAAACACCGCAGCTTTAACCACTGCGCCAATTGATCGGTTAGTTTATTCTTTATTGTTATATTCCTTGCTGAATAGGAATACTTTTCCAGAACGCTTTTTGTACTCTGTCAATAAGGCTTTCGACCGTGCTCCTTATTGCCATTAAAACTGGAGAGTGGCCTGATTAAAACTGGAGATGGGTTATCCCCTTTTTCATTTTCGACTGCTAATTTTTTTTTGGATATATCTCTTTATACATAGAAATATGTCGGTCGGCAAATGACGTCACAAAATAAAAATTATAAAAAGTGACATTTGGCTAGAAAAAAGAATTATTATGTCAAGATTGCGTTCGACCTAAATTATTAATTTGGTCTCAAATTATTCCTTAAATGTTTATTTTATATACATATTTTTTTATTTTTTATTTTAAATAAATTGAGTTTATTTATTTTATTTTATTACAATCTAGTCTCCTGGACTAATGAACAATTTGTTTCTGACTTAACTTACTAAGATAAGTATATCTATGACTCCACCCATTGGCGTTTCACAGTTACTGGTAAGTTGTTGTTTATACCACATCGTTATTGTGGATTTAAATCAGCAAGCCGCTGTTTGCATTAACAATTAAACCAGTTCAAAGGGTTAGGTTCTTTTCATTTTGCGTATAATATTGGTTATACGCAGTTAACAGCTGAATTGCTTCTTTATTCACATGTTGCTGGAGTCTTTCTTCGTGTTTCCTTGCATTTTTTTTAAATTTCAATTGAAACGGGGTCGACGATTTTTCTATATTTTAGTTTTAATTCTTCATTTTCCTTTTTGACTTGGACCTTCCATCTAAGTTTAGCATCCAGGGTCATGCCTAGATACTTAGCTGTGATCACATACGGTATTATTTCTCGATTTATTGAAACAGGTATATGTTCATCTCGTTTGTTGGCAAAATGTATGTGAACTGATTTGTTTCATTTAGCTTAATTCGCCATCTTTTAGTCCATTTATATACTTCGGAGATAGCTGATTGTAATTTTTGTGTTGATTCTTCGTTGCTTTTTCTAACAGCTAGGATCGCAGTGTCATCAGCAAAAGTCGCCACTGTGTTGTTTTCTAATTCAGGTAGATCATACGTGTATAGTAAATATAAAATCGGTCCTAATACACTGCTCTGCGGTACACCTGCTCTTATTTCTTTTAAGAATAAGTTTCAGCAAATTTAATTCTAAAGAATCTATCTTTCAAATATGATTCCAGTATTTTAGCGAATTGCATTGGTAAGAGATTTCTTAACTTATGATTAAGTCCTTCATGCCAAACCTTGTCAAAAGCTTGCGCCACGTCCAAAAATATCGTGGAGCAGACATTTTTCTCTTCAAGTGCTTTCTCAATTACATTGATTACTCTGTGTACTTGTTGTATTGTAGAGTGTTCACGACGAAATCCGAACTGATGATTTGGGATTAAGTTATTCCTTTCGATTATCGGTTTAACCTTTTAATCAGTATTTTCTCAAAGAGTTTAGACATAACTGGCAACAACGAAATTGGTCTATAAGATGAAGTTTCGTATGGTGGTTTTCCAGGGTTTGGTATCATTATTACTTCTGCAATTTTCCACAAACTGGGCACAAATTTGATTCTAAATGCTGCATTGATAAGATAAGTAAGCTCAACTAGGGACTTCCTTGGTAGTTCTTTTAAAATTTCTGTAGTAATAAGATCATAACCAGGAGCTTTTTTCGAATTCATATTGAATTTTATCTCATGCATGACTTCTTTTGGTGAAGTCAATAAAATTTCTGCAATTTCTTTTTCCGATTCCACCGTTATTATTTGAGATTCTAAAGTTTGATCAAGATGTGTTTGGAATATTTTTTCGAGGTGCTCCGCAAAACATTGAACTTTATCTTCGTTATTTCGAGCCCGTTTCCCCCCTTCTATTCTTATTGGAGGGTTCTGCATTGTTGGTCTCTTAATTTTTTTGGTTGCTTTCCAAAGTGAAAAATCAGTCCTGCTATCATTAGTTAGTTTTTTTTGACAGTTACTGATTGACTCATCTTTTACTTTTTGGATTTCCCTTCTTAACTGTTGGGTTAAATTGTTTAATTTAGTTTTATATTGAGGAGCTCGTATTCTGCCATATTCGTCTCGCTCTTCTTTTTTCTGCCAATAGTTCTCTAATTTCTTTAGGGTAGTTGTTTCCTTTTATTTTATATTTAATTGTTGGGGTACTTTCCCAGGCTGATTGTTGTATATCATTTACAAATTTTTAAACTTCGTTTTCTACTTGCTCCTCACTTTTTAATAGAACCTTTAAGTTAATTTTTTCTTCTAAGGACTACCTAAAGTATTCCCAACAAGTGCGTTTATTTATTAGGCTTGGATTTCTTTCTTTTTGAATAATTTTTTCGCTTAATGTCAAAAGTATAGGAGAATGGTCCGAGCTTAGGTCTCGACTTTCGTCTACTTGTATATAGTTCATTGATATATTTTTGATTATAAAAAAATCAATTAAGTCTGGTATTTTGTTTTGATCTGTAGATACATATTTATGTAAATAAATACAAATATAATTAAATTAATGCATATTAATATTTAAAAATTACATACAAATTATAGTTTTTTGCATTTTACATCAGCTATACATACACAGAAAAAGCAAAAATTCCGAGCTAATGTCACATCGAAGTGAGGTTGTTATACCCGACAAAAAAAATTGTTTCATATCGATGCGTTCGGAAACCGAAAAAATTATACCATTTTAGATTTTGTCGACCGAATTTTATTTTTTCGGTCGACGAAACATTAAAATTTTATAATTTTGAATGAAATTATAGTAATATTGATAAAACTTTTAATTAATAACGTAGATTTTATAAATCTAAACTAGTTTTTATTATTTTTGAATTTGTAGTTTTGCTCTGTTGGTCGTGCAAGTGTGCATGTGGCAATGCCTTAAAGGTGTACAAGGTGCATTAAAGGCAGTGCCTTAAAGGTGTAATAGTGCGATATCTCCAAGGCAATTACAATCTTACCATCTTTTATTACAAGCTATAAAAGCAATTAAAAATAGGCGATGGAGCTATGCAACAATCTATTGTTTCCATTGAAACAAAAAAAACCAGATGTAACGCAAAAAAAAAGTTGAGCAATCTCTTTTAATTCGCTTTGTAGTAGTTTCATTATTGGAGGCGACTTTAACATTAAAAACATATTCTGGGGACTTATTTTTATTTTTTATTTATTATTAATTTATCCAAGGTAAAAGAAATTTCTTCTTTTTATTTACATTTTTTTATTTACCTTTTAGGTTACCGCTGCTTACTCCCACTAAATTACTTTACAATGGAAAACTTCTCTCTTGAAAACAGTTGATTGATTATGCTAACGTGATGACAATCTCACCGGTCGTATAGGTGTTGGCTTAAATACACCGTGGTCGTGAGTTCGATCTCTGCCACTCTCAACGCCGTGATTAATTGTGTCTAAAACCGTTCGTTACCCTGACCACGATCACCAATTGTAAAAATATGGTCTGAAAAATCTTAAAAGAAAAAATCTCAGTAAGGGTCTGTTGATTTTTTTTTTTTTTTTTTTATGACATTCTTTAAGATTAGTTAAAATTAAAATTAAAAAAATTTTAAAAAAATGATAATAATAATAATTTTAATTGTAATTAACTTTGTTAATAGTATATTATATACCAAGGTTGAAAAGTATACTATTATAACCCGAGCGAGTTGATAGTGAGTTTATATTGATATTGTAAGCGAGGGCTATAATAGCACTTCTCAAGCGTGATGTATATACAATTTTTTTTTCACATCAACTATAAATGTTTTTGTTGATCAAAAAATTAAATTAATAAGGGAAACATTTGTTCTTCAATAATATTAACGATATCGAAGTAACCGAATTTTAACTGAATTATAGTAACCGTAAATTTAAAATGACACTGCATTTTGTTTTGTTATTGAAATTATTAATTTTGTTGAGTCACATCGGCATTCAATTAAAAAAATGGAGATTGATTATTTAATCGGTACGCCACCTGTAATATGTGAAATGGTTGAAAATATAAAAGATCAGCTGCTTGCCCAGAAATCGAAAGATATTGACAAAAAAGCATATGACAAATTTAAAATTTAGTGTAATAATAAGAGTGTTAATAAAATTTCCGAAAATATTAATAAAAAGTTAATAAAATAGGCCTTCTCTTTATAGGCCCATTATCCAATGCTAAAATTAACAATATCTTTAAACGAAAATATTGATATTTCGAAATTTTACAAACTAGTCGCATTTTTAGAACGGAAAAATGTTAACTATCTATCACCCAACCAAATCATTGGTTTCCACTTATGAGGATATTAAATTTTTAACTGAAGCGCTCGATGAAGGTTACATTGCAACAAAAATATGTATCCTTTTTATACTACTTAATTAGAGACAGCTCTTGTAATTGGTGTTGCAGGTGCCTGCAGAAGTGATGAACTTTGCAATTTGTTTGTGGTCGACATAACAACAATCAATGAGGAAATGATTCGTAATAAGATTCTTAATACTAAAAATGGTACATCAAGAAAATTGATTATTTTTGAAACACTTTGGATGGAAAATTGAGACCGATTCCGGACATTTCAAAAGTTTTCATTTGTATAAAAACTGACAAACATATTGGACAAAATATAGGCCATAAATCATAATACTATATCACAAATGCCACAAAAAATTGCAAAGTACCATAATTTTAGAAAATCCCTGTTCTTATACAGAGCGCAGTTTTCGAAGAACTTCTGCTACTTTATTACCTCCTCTCTTTTTAATTCTTCGTAATGTTATATGTTATCCTTAATAAATATTCTGTCTCGCCTTTAGCTCTATCTGCTGGATGTAGAGCTTGATAGCACTGGTATTCACGTATTGTAGAATAAAGAGATTCTATAAAGTAATTTTCTGAAATTGTTAAGTTTGTATAGACTAGAATTAATATAGTCGCCATGACTTCTCTATAGTTGTATTTGTCGTTTCCGTTATTTTTTATCTCGGCTAGTCGATGTATTACCCATAGTTCTTAGTCTTTGTTCTTGTTTTTTTAGCTCCTCCCCAATAGTTTCCAGTTTTTGGTCCTGTGCAGCCAGACGTGAATTGATCGCGTTTAACTTCTGGAGTATTTCTTGAAGTACATAGTTTTCCTGACATGATGCTTAGTCATATACTAGTGTCATAGTACTAGTGTTCTTTTTTAATGTCTCAATGTTAACTTTCATATTAAAGTTTGCTTTGATTCCAAACACCCTATCAATGGTCTCTCAGCATTGTCAAATGTTAGCATGAAAAGGGGAGAGGTCAACTTTGGTTGTTTCTGTTTCACCGTTTGCATTTATAGTGCACGTTCTTCTTTAGTATACTTCTAGCAGTTAGGATTTAGAATCCTTTTGGACTAAGTTACACAATTATGCTTCTTGATTTGTGCATTTATGTTGTAGTTCTCTGGCAATAACTTTGATTGGTAGTTCAGCTTTCTTTTCATATAAATCTAAATTAAAACTTTTTTTATGTACGCCTAGTTCATAAGATCAATTGTTCATTCTTTTTTTCATACTTTTTTTATTTGTATTATTATTATTTTGTCTGCGCTTGCATTTTTTTGCAGTTGCAGACATTTTGTCATTATTGATAATGAAATAAATAAATTTAAAAAAAATATATATAGGTAAACAATTCGATGTTTTAATTGTAATTGTATTTGATAACATTCTCTAGATTCCTGGGTCAAGTAAATTCTCTTTCTAAACATTATTATTCAATGCGACATAATAATTCATAACGAGTTTTTTCTCGATCACAGAATTATGTTGCAATAGAAATGTGATTTTAATAATTATTTTTTTAAAACTCGGTTCAAATAAATTATGGACTCATGTAAAATCGTTTAGTAGTACATCTGCAATTTAATTCAAGTTTTTTTTCTAGTTTTTTACCTAGCCAAAAAATTTTGTATACTTGCATGGTCTGATAATATTCTAGAAAATAAATATAAATATTTGATTTTTACAAATTATAAAAAAAATATTCGTTTGGCGCTAAATGTTATATAGAACATTTTAATTTTATTTTAATCTTGCACGCGTATTCTACAAAATATCTCAAGGCATCTTCTTATAGAGGGACGTCTAAGATAAAACAGTTTTCGGATATGTCAGATAAATCATCGAAATTGCCAATACTATATTCTCACTTCTTGAATCTTGATTGAATCTGGGGTGCTATTCTTGAACTATGGCGAAAATTTTCGGTATCTAAAATTTTCGTAACGCTGTTTTCGTAATCGTAATGGCGAAATCATAAATTAGTTTTCTAGAAACCATAGCGAAAATAAAAAAAGTGGTGAATAAAAATAATGACATTTCGTAATGAGGTGATTAAATATGTCAAACTATTTGAGATAATTAAGACAAGCGGATGCCATTTTTCCAATTAAATTTAAATTATATGAATAAATAAGCTGTTTATTGTTAAATATATATTGTTAAATAAATTTTTTGTATACAATATAAACAACTTTTGTAAAACTTTTTAGTAATTAACATTTTATAATGGTGGATAGTGATTTAGCGTGGCTTTTCCAATTATCGGAAATGGAACAAGCAGAAAGAAACATGGGTGTCGCTCGCCAAATAAATCAGTTTGTTGATTGTTTCGAGCTACCCGATAATGTATTTAAAAAATTATTTCGGGTTAATAAGGAAATTGCCCAAGAGTTGGTAGATACATTGTATCCCTTTATGGTAGAACCATCTCGAGTGTCTGCTCTAAGTGTGGAAACAAAAGTAAGTACACTACACTAAAGAATCATTAAAGTGTTTTTGATACTAAATAGATTATAATGTGTTTTAACTTATTTTAGATAATGTGTGCATTAAGATTTTTTGCCTCTGGTAGCTACCAGCAAGATATAGGGGATAATAGAAATATAGCGCTAAGCCAGGCGTCTGTTAGTCGTTCAATACATGAAGTGACAGATGCTGTTCACTCGAGCGGATTGTTTACAGCGAAAATAAAATTTCCTTCAAACGTTGAAGATTTAAACGGTATTCGGCAAAAGTAAGTATAGAAACAGTTAACAAGTCATATCTAAGATTTTTAAGAAACAGACAGTATATTTAAATGTTTACTATAATTAGATTTTTCAACATTTACCAATTTCCTGGCATTGTTGGATCAGTAGATTGCACGCATGTGGCTATCGTGGCCCCTTCAGAAAATGATCCCGTATATCCTGAACACATTTATGTTAATCGTAAAGGTTATCACTCAATCAATGTTCAGTTGGTAAGTGCAAGTTAAATTTTCTACTTACGTATTTTTTGTAATTATGTATGTATAATTTAAAAGATCTCAGACGCAAACTTAAATATTTTGCATGTAAATGCGAAATACCCAGGATCAACGCACGACAGCTATATCTGGAATAATTCTAACACACTTCCAGCTATTCAACAAATACATCGGATGTATCCCGGCATGTACTATTTTGTTGGTAAGTAACAAATAAAAATAATATGTATGTATATACATATTATTATGTATATATATATATATATATATATATATATATATATATATATATATATATATATATATATATATATATAAATATATATATATATATATATATATATATATATATATATATATATATATATATATATGTATATATATATATATATATATATATATATATATATATATATATATATATATATATATATATATATATATATATATATATATATATATATATACATATTACACATACACATATTTATATAATAATACCAAAATACATTTTTAGGTGATTCTGGTTATGCATTGCGCCCATGGATGCTAACACTAATTTTAAATGCCCCTGCAAATAGCCCAGAAAGCAGGTACAATGACCATCAAATGGCTGCACGTAGCACCGTAGAGCGTTTAAATGGAGTATTAAAAATGCGCTTTAGATGCCTGTTAAAACATAGAGTACTCCACTACAGTCCAACAGTGGCATCAAAAATTATTAATACATGCTGTACTTTGCACAACATGTGTGTATCCTCAAATTTAGAAGAACCAGACAATACGGAGGATATGTTGGGTGACGAAATATTTAACAGCGGCTCAAAGGATGGTAATCAAATTAGCGGCTCAAACACACTGCTAACACAAGGACGGGCACTACAAAACAGAATAGTTAGATCTTACTTCAGTTCCAATTAAATAAAGAAAAATATTTAGTTTAATTTAATTCATAATTTCCTATCAGTCTTATAATTACATAATTTTATTTCATATTATCACAATATTATTCCATTAAAAAAAAAAGAAACTTAATAGTTTTATATACATATAAAATAAACACAAAATTAACACAATCCATCTTATTTAATTAGTAGTAATATTGCCTCCTGCTAGAAGTAACGTTATAGTCATAGCAGTCTCGGCAATATCACCAATGGATTTGGCCATGTCTTCTTTTGCTTTAGCCATCCTTTCTAACACCTTAATTTTACTTTTGTAATATTGAGCCTTGAGGTCAATTTCTTTTTTACATTTGCTCTCATAGGCCTTAGTGGCTGATAAAGTGTACTCCAACGTTGTTTCCACTCTTCGCTTTCTTTTTCTTGATGGAAGATTAGATGGTTGCACTGTTGGCGATACAACTGTTGGAATTGTCGTTGCTTGGGACAATGAAACTGGTGAAATCGGTCCGACGACTTCGAGTAAGCTCTCATCATCTTCGTTTGATACTCTAGGTACTGAAGTGACTTCACTATTGGTCTGGAAATGATCCTAAAACGAAAAAAATCAAAATTTAAACGAATTGTACGTACCTCAACATGAAATTATAGAAAATAAAATGTTTGACTTTCATGATGTTTTGAATTATGTGTTCTGACGTTATTATTATAAAATGGCCTACTTTGATTATATATAAATCTTATATTGAGAAGTAAAACATTACAGCAAAAATTATGAGTACTAACTAAACACTTCCAAGTAATAATCATAGTATGGTTTGTTTATGCATCAAATAATTTTAACGTCAAAACAAATAAATTATTTATTTTACTAAATTTATTTGGGTTTCGATGAT
Organism: Tipula confusa; assembly: GCA_963556175.1. Classification (NCBI taxonomy): domain Eukaryota; kingdom Metazoa; phylum Arthropoda; class Insecta; order Diptera; family Tipulidae; genus Tipula; species Tipula confusa. The sequence continues at coordinate 107,741,766 of OY744476.1, read as the reverse complement.
GTTATCGTCACCAGTCAAGGATGTTGGACCGACTAAAGATAAAACTCTCTGTTCTATCGGTGTTATTTGGAGGTTGAGACGATGACCTCCACCAGTTCCACCTTGGTGCTTGCGAATGTCGGAACTTTTTGATTTAGCAGCAGCTTTCATATCATACCAAGCCTAAAAAATATAGAAATCGTAATTAGTTTTATTTGGCGTAATATTTACAATAAAACTATTGATGTATCACGTAATGTAAATAATATTTGTGATTAAGCTAAATATTTAATGCATACCTTTCTCCAGCCTTTCCAGTAATTACAAGCGCCTGGCACTGAGTTTAATTTGCCAGTTAAGGTTTGCCATAGAGCAGTGGCGTCATTAAAAGTGAAATTATTTTCAAATTTACCACTGTTTAATTTCGGGTGGCTTTCTATAAAATCGATCAAGATTTCTTTTTGGCCAGGCGTTATATGACTACCCCCTCGTCTTACACTATCCATTATGATATATTTTAAATTTTATTTTTCACTGCGTAGGAGCTCAACGTCAACCAAATTCCTTTAAAACAAAACACTAACGAAGGTGTCAGTTTAAATTATTATAACTATCTCACTCTAATTCAAGGAAAATTTAAAACATAAAATTTGTTTCATGTAAATTTTATTACGAAAATAAAATAAGGAACGAAATAACCATTACTAAAATTTTAGTAACATTTCTTTGCGAAAATTTTCGGAATATGTTTTCAAGAATACCATTTTAAGATTTTCGTAATACTTTGACAGTAACTCGGTACCGAAAATTTTCGTAATGGTTCAAGAATAGCACCCCTGGAAGCTAAAATATAGTGAATTGCTATACTTTTTTGAAACTACTATTTAAAAAAGAATAATCAAAAAACAAAAAAAAATGAGTATGGTTAAATTATACTTTTAAAACAATAAACGGTTCGATTATTTAATATCAATTTTAATGATCATTTTCGTAATCAGAAGTAAAGGAACATCTAAACTTACTTTTGTGATTTTTCAATCAAAGAGTCTATCGAATTTTTCGACAATATCTTCTAGGTATATTGGATAAAAGTTAAGCTTTCATCAAGAACAATTTGGAAGCCCTCAAATTGACATACTATGGTTAAATTGATTAAAACGGTTAAAATTAAAAGTATTGTTCTTCCTAAAACTCATTATTCGATATTTACTTAGATTAAGTTCTAGTTTGTTTAATTCACACCATATAAAAAATCTATCTAAATCTTTCTGAAGTTTTTCACAATCATTTAGATCCTCGATCCTAACGAATATTTCATATCATTTGCGAAAAGCAAAAATTTAGATGTGAGTAACCTGGAATTTACATCATTAATAAATATTAAGTATAATAATGGACCTAAATAGCTGTCTTGTGGAACCCTTAGCTATTACTTCTGACTCACCCGAAAAACATTTACAGAATTTAACTTCTTGTTTACGCTTACAAAGATATTGCTTTCATCCACAACAAGTTTGAGTGAAGCTTTCTTGAAGTCTGCGAACACTACATGACACAGCTTCAATTAAATGTATTACTCAATGTACAAATTTAACGAGTTTAGACGAAACAGAACGGCCGGGGAAAAACCATGCTTAAGTAGGTTAGTAATCCAACAAAACTCTATGATCATAGCAAACATATTATCTATGATTATCGCGAAACATAGATTTAAATATTTTCGAAGTAGCAGACAGTATGGAAATAGACCTGTAGTTTTCAATTAAAGATCGATTACCACTTTTGTTTACAGAAATTACAAATAAAGTTTTCCAACAGTCACGAATATAATCGAGTGCAAGAGATCTATTGAATAAAGGCTTCAATGGAAATGTTAAAATTAACGTAAAATATTTGCAGGATTTAAATCAGGGCCAGGAATGTAATTTGGCTTTAAATTGGGAATATACATGAACTCCAGTTCACTGTTTCCAATTGGGTCTGTTTCCAATTTAATGGCTCCCAAATTTCCAATAAATTGAGAGAAGTAATTGTTCATCTGATGACAGTTGGCCGAGTTTGTCGAAGACAAGTAATTAGACGAAAACAAATTTAAATCGATTTTGGTTCAATATTCTATTATATTGATGAAACGACGAAACTTTAATCGATGCAAATAACTGTCAATCGCATAGCGTACACACATTCATAAATACATACATTTACCAAAAGGCTTTCTAAATGTTTTTCATACTTTTTGTCTTTTTTTACTTGCGAGCCCAAAAAGTTGCTTGCAATTATTTTTAATTTTTTTACTTGCTAGGGGGGCACAAAAACCACTGAGAATGCACTATTTTTAATATCAGCTCGCACTTGGCTAATTTGCTTCCCAATTAGTTGCCTGAGGTTTAGTTAGTTAAGTATTATTTTGTCATTTTTATTAAACATCTTTAAATATTTTTGCCTTGACGTTATAGTTAATTGGGTGTAATCTTTCATTGCAGCTGATGCAGCATGGTTCCGTTTCAAAGCATCCTAGTCATTACAAAGTATAATTATGCTCAAATAATTGATCATGAGATGTCATATTTATTTAGGCGGGTTATTACAATATAACTAACTATAGTATCCGACCGACAACTGTCTTATACAGAGCCCCTTAAGAGACTTATGACAATTCGTAACAGACGGTTTAGAACCACTTGTTACAAATTGTCACATATTTACAAATGTAACAAATTCGGTCACAGTTGCAAGTTGTAACTTAAGTTTCATCTGTACTATATTTTTGTGTCCCTGGCAAGAATTAAATCTCGGGTCGCAGCATGATTTGCAAGTATATCTTAACCATCGCTGTTACGCAATAAACTATAAATTGCATAACTGTATAATTTTAAATTCCTATAATTAAAGCCGAATTCTTACAAACAGAAAAAGAAAAGAAAAATTTATGCATTTTCTAATGTTGTTGTTGTGCTGTAGGGTATATTATTTTTATATCAATGAATATTTTTAGGTAAGTAGAAATTTGGATAAAATTTAACGAATACCACTAAAATTTACAATGTTTATAATTTATACATATAAATAGTTGTCTATAAATCGTACTAAAAAAGAAATACTAGTGCATTATAATACAATTCTCAACACAAATTATAAATAAAATAAAGAAGTATAAAACAAAATAAACTGGCCAAAAGAAATATTAAATTACGTTACATTACTTTTAGTTATTTTGTTTTACTTACTTTTGCATAGGTGGCATTATACTATTTAATCCAACTTTTACCCAAGATTCAGGTGGGCCTCTCGATTGAAGTTCCAAAAAATAAACTTCCTTCCCAATAAGACATCTAGGTTATATTGTAATTCTTTATGTGTTGGTTAATTTTCCAGCAATTATTCTTGGTTAATTACGTTGGGTGTATAACTGGATGCAGTGATTTTTCTTTCGGTGCCATAAAGAGCTCGTATATACGTTTTTATGTATGTTCATTAGGTCTGGTTATGTATATTCACTAGGTTTCTCCGATCCACCAGCATAAGAATGCGCTCTCTAGCGATACACGTTCCGCCGAGGGAAAGGACAAATATTCGAATAATTCCCTTTGGTTAGATTTTCGCGATTAAACACAAACATGCATAATGAAGGTTTCTGTTAGCACATTCATTTTCCAAGTACTTCGACTTTCCTTTTGGCTGGCGGGTTCCCTTCAAATGACATTCTTGTTATATCACTTAGTGGTTTCCTAACCGCTCCATCTGATCAATCCATCTCCGTGTCATTTTCTTTATTTCGGTCTCAATATTCAACTTCTTCGTAATTCTATACCGTTTGATGTTTGTTATAGTGTCCGGCCAAAAGCCCTTCAACTTTCGACAAAGCCACCTATTTAAGAATACCTGCAATTACTTTTGTTTCATCCAAAACGCTTTCATCTATGCGACTATGTATAACCTCTAATTAAATCACCCTTTATTTACGTATTTATGAGTTTATTCGAGACAAACGTTAGAAAACTCCTACTTAAATATGTATATATGCCGAGCTCTGCCACCACAGTTTAAAATTAAAAATAAAAGCTTTTGTTTGCCAAAACCGAAGATGACATTATTAAAATTCGTGATGTTACCATTTTTTCATTTCATCCTACGCGCAATTTTTTTTATTCACATGATTTTCTTAATCATAAAGTGTAATTTTTGTTTTATTTTTAGATTTATTTTATTTTTGATTAAATATTTGTGGATTTAGTAAAACAGAGGATTTATATGATGGATTAAATTATATAATGAATAATGTCAAAATAAACAATGTCGTTTATGATAAATCTTATTTGTTTTTTAAATTAACATAGATCGTAGAGTCTCGGTTTATATAATTCCAATTATCTTAAAAATGATTAGCAAAACTACTAATAACTTTAAAATTTTACCAAAGCTCTACTCTCAGAGATTACTGCATCATCCATTTAGGATCGGCTTGCAGAACGTGACCGAGTCAGCGATCTCATTTATTTCCGTTTATTTCATAAACAGAAATTTTAATTAAAATCATAAACTCGGTAAGTGTCGTCATCTTCGCGTTTGGGACAACGGGTTTGATCAACACCTTGTACAACTTCAGCCTTTTGGAATTTGCAAGGTATTTGACTTTAGCAGTGTACGTATGGTAAACAAAGCATGGTTACCAGCGATAAGACGTATTTTAATATCCCCTCCGAAACAAATATCATGCGTCATAAATGCCCCAAGGAATAATTTAAAATTTAACGTATACCAAAAGTAATAAATCTGGTGCGTCCTAATATCCGGTTTTAATAAAAATATACAACAAAATATTAACTCACTATTCAAACTCACGATATTTTAATTTAAAAGGCATGCTCCTTAGCTTTACAAAACTGGTTGCGCAAAACCATGTCGTCATCAAGTGACAATAGAATTTTATTACAATACATCTTTTTTATTATAATTATTCAAGCCTTCTTTGATGTGCAAACCTATCTACGATATTTGCCATCACTTACATCTATTTTAACAAATTTGTTGTGGAAAGTATCTTGGATTAATTTTAATCCAAGATACTTTCCTCGATACCCCTTTATTCGATACCCAGGGCCCATTGTCGCTCATAATAAATGTATGAGAAGGGATATAAAAGGGCGTCTTATCGCCAGCAACCAGCTTTGTATGCCTTAAGTCCACTGTTGAAGTCGAGGTAAATTGCAAAAGCCGACAAACTGAATTAGTTGTAAAAGGACGTGTTAGTCAGACCCATTGTCAAGTATAGGCGTGAGTTGGACTCCTACAAGTAAGAGATATAGTTAATGACAACATGTTAGAGCACTACTTACTTAAACTTTTGTTTTTATGGGCAAATGAAAATAATTTTGATTCAATTGTCCCGAAAGAAACATGGCTATCTTTACACAGAATATGTATAGTTATTTGAACGTTAAAATTCGTATGGGTGCGTGCTTTGGTTGCTTTAAGCTCTAATTATAACAGTAAAGTGATGAATTTGGTGAATTTAGATAATTGTGAAGCTATCTGAAAATTTGGCGGTAAGGATCATTAAATATTACCCAATTTACAATTTTTAACCGTTATATTTTTTTTAATTTCGAAACTGTAGTCCTCGTAAGTATAAATTGGGTCAGGATCTTTTTTAATGTAGTTGGGTAAGATCGGTTTGTGACCATAAACCTTTTGAAGTATGTAGCGTAGAATTATATGCAACCATTGCAAATGGTGTCTTCTTATCCCAGTTTTATAATTTCGTAAATATTCACCGAGTGTTCAGTGTGTTCTTTCTAATGCCCTATTTGACTATAGGGATGGTATGCCGTTGTGTTTAGTTTTTTGATATTACGGATTTTACAAACATGCAAAAATACTTGGCTTATAAAATTAGATCGTTGATCTGGTAAAAGTGATACCGTTGAACCATATTTGCAAACAAAATGTTCAACAAAAGCTCGTGCAAATGCGTCGGTGTCTGCCATCGGAATTGGAACAGCAATTGAAAGTTTCGTGAGGTCATCTTGCATTGTTATAATGTATTTGTTGTTGTTATAGCTGAGAGGATCTATTGGTTTGACAGTAAAAAACATTTCTGAAAAGGAGTAGATGACGTGTCTGTGATTTTCATTTCACACTTCGTTGACTGACCAACTTTATTTATTAGGCAAATTTCACATTGTTTAATTAAACTTTTAATTCGGCTGTACATTTCAGGAAAATTATAGTATGTTTTGATCCGATTAAAAGTTCGCAAAACACTCATACGACCGCCTATTGGGCTAACATGAAATTCGTTAATTATTTCATTAATCTTTTTTCGTTAGTCAAATAAATAATTTTAAAATTATTGAGTGCTTGTAAATTTTTTGATATGGTTTTAGAATCATTAGATTTAAGCTCATTTGAATTTCTATAGATTCATTTGGCACGATGCCTTCTGCTAGTGATGTGTTCGTTTGTACCAATGAATTGTTGGTAGAATTATGACTTTTCATTGTAAACCTTGTTAAAACTGTGACTTGGGAAGTTGGGTTTACGATTCGGCTTAGAGCATCGGCGTTAGAGTTGGTCTTCCCAGATTTGTATTAAATTTTTGCATCATATAATCGTCTAAAAGTCGCCATCGAGAAATGCGTCTGGTAGGATTTGTACTTTTCCTAGCCAAACCAATGGAGTGTGATCAGTACAGATTATTAAATGTCTACCGTACAAGTATGGCCGAAATCGTTCCACAACGTAAATAATCGCTAGCATTTATTTCTCAATTGTTGAGTAGTTTCGTTCCGCTTTATTGAGAACACGACTATAGCAAAACCAATCGTCATTATCATCCTTTTTCTGTGATAAGGCTGTTCCCAAAGATATATCACTTGCATCTGTGTTAACAATAAATATTTTCGAAAAGTCAGAGTATTAAAAAATTGGTGGTCTAATCAGTTTTCCTTTTAATGTTAGAAATACCTCGTCGTAGAATGCATTCCAATTAAATGTTACGCTTTTTCTAGTTAATGCAATAAAGAGTTCTGCTAGATTAAAAAAATATACTATAAATCGTCTATAATATCCGCATAATCCAAGGAATGCTCTTATCTCTTTAACTGTTTTAGGAATGGGAAATGAATTAGTGCGTTAATTTTTAACTCATCTCATAGGTAATTTCCCGTTGTAAAAAGTTACATTTTTCAAGGTGTAGTTTGAGATTGTACTGTCGAAATCTGAATACTCTTATTAACTTTGTGTTATGGTTATCCAGGTTGTATCTGTAGATAACAACATCATCCACGTACACAAAACAACTTAACCTATAGAAAGTCTTGTCAAAACATTATTCATGAGTCGATGAAATTTACATGGTGCCTTTCAGCCCAAATGACATTCGATTAATGTGAAAATGTTCTGCTTCAGAGCTAAATGGAGTTTTACATTTATCTGATGGATTCAGCGATACCTGACGATATCCATCTGCCAAATCCAATGTGGAAAAATAATAAGCTTTCTACAACTGACCCAAAATATCAACTATGTTGGGTAGTGTGTACATTTCGCTTAATGTGATCTCGTTAAGACGACGAAAATCAACGGCAACTTTTTACTTCTTGTGACCTTCAGAAGATGGTTTCTTAGGGTCAACAAGTAGAGAAGACTACTCAAGTAGAGTAGAGATACCAACCACTTTTGCTATGTTCAATTGTTCCGACATTCATTTGTAGAAAATGATAATCGGTAAGGCTTGATATTAACCGTGCTTGAATTATTTAATATAGTGGATTCGGGAGTTCGGCAGCATTTGTAACTGTTAAATGGTCACCAGGAAGGTGTAAAATATCATTAATTCGGTTTTTCTTTGGAGTTTAGTGATTCTGTTTTAATTGATTCTGTTTGAATAAATTAAAGCGTTCATTGACAATATATTGGGTAGAAAAAATATTAGGAAAAATATTTAGGAGTAGAAAAAATATCAAATTTATTAATATTTTCGGCCTCTAAGGAATTTGAATTGAATAAATTTTTGAATTTATTAGACAAATATGGCTTTCGAGTCAGAAATTCGTGTTATGGCATTCCAATAAATAATCCAGCTTAGATTTCTTTAGACTATATTAATAATTCATCCCCTTCAGGAAAATTAACGTTTATGCTTAATACTTCCTCAGTCGTAGCTGGAATTTCCGTTCCAGTACTAGGCGAATAAAAGTTTATTAAAAGTTGCAAATTTCCCCCATGAAAGATTTTTATTAATATTATAATTTGATTATAATTAATATTGCACTTAAATTTCTGGAAAAAATCTTTGCCTAAAATCCCTTGCTCCTCGATCGGGAATAAATTGGAGATAACATGTAAATTTTAAAAGATTTTTTGATTGTTTGGTAATAGAATTGTTGCTCTGCAGTATAAAGGAATTAGTTATTCCTTTGATATTTTAAAGATGGAATACATTCAGAACTACCGTTGGTAAAATGTTTTTTAATTATTGATATATCCGTCCCTGTATCTATCAGGAAATTTTTAGATTTTAAAATATTAAGATTTAGTATAACTTATTTATTGGAATCAATATTTGTATGATTGAAATAATTTATTGAATATAAAGATGCAAAATTTCGATCGAAATTTTCAGATTTATCTGAATACCAAGCCAGGTCTTGAACGATCAAACACGGTATTATGGGAGATCGCTCACTCGATACGACATGTTCGCTTTCGAATCGAGTGAGTTGAAGTTTTCCGAATTAGAATTTTGTTTATTTACAAAGTCATCTGGATCCATCTTTAATTCAATATAATGTCCGAATTTTTTAACAGTAATTACAACTTATTTTAATTGTATTTGACATTTTAGCAGCCATATTTGAATTTTGAAATGTTCTGTTTTTAAATATGTTGTAATTATTATTTGGAGTCAAATATGTGTTAAAGAACTATTAGGACTAGTATTTGAAAAGCTGGTTTATTGCGATTGTTATCCATTAAATATACGATTTCTTTGGTTTCTAGGAAGTCTAAAACATTTGTCTTGATGACCTACTTTTCGACATAATTAACAATGATCTAATTTATTTTGCCTCGTGGAATTTACAGAATTATTAATCCGTTCTTATTATATTGCCCTATTCATACTATCGGTAAAGTTACTAAAATGATAAGCTGAAACAATCAGTTTGACTGTCTCTCTTAAACCTTCTTGAAGAAGGAGAGAGTTTGAGTTCCAGAACGCACAGCGGTTTGCATAAGTTACATCGGTTTAAGTTTCGCCGCTTCATTAATAGTGTTAAAGATGGGATCACGAACGCTCCTAAAGTTGTTTTATATTTTATTAATTCCAAAAGATGAACTTTAGGATTTAACTTTTAACTTGAGTGCGATTGAATCGGATTGTACTAGCGATCTCTGCTATTCATTTTCTGCACTTTTCCAAATCTCTCTTCAAATTTCTTGTTTTTAATATACTCTGCCAAATAGGTCAATAATTCCTCTCAATGAATTAAAAATCTTGGAGCTATTAATTTTTATAATCCGTTCTTAATTATTTTCAATCTAAAGCCAAATCATAATGGTGGTCCTGATGTAGATCCTGCAATTATTTTACGTGAATGTGCTGAGTCATAACTTTTCCATTGTGTTTATGTTTAATCAATATTTCTTGGTTATAATGCTGATTGTTAAAAAATGTCCATTGCCATTCCTGTATACAACATCTTTAATTGAAAATTACAGCCCTATTTCCATACTGTACGCTATTCCGAAAGTTTTTGAAGGTTTTTGATAGTTTTTTTTTTACTTTTTAATCCCTACAATCTTTTCTGGGGCCGAAGCTCACCCAACTCTTTCATAGTTATTTTAACGTCCTTACTTTACGCCAATGAGGGCCAAATCGAGGAGACACGAATACAGGTTCGCGATTGTTGCATATCCATCTGCGCAATGCATTGCTCCATGCCAGCCTGTACAGACATGGACGACGGTTCGGCCCATAGACTCCGCACTCCAACAGGGCGTCATAGTTGTGTTCATTGTCATCACCGATCGTAATCAGGTGATGAAAAATCCCTTTTGCAACCCTCCCCGGTTAAGATTCGAACCTCCCGTTCCAAATACCGCAGCCTTAACCACTGCGCCAATTGCTCGGTATTTTTGATAGTTTGCGATATTGTAGGATTATTATTCCACAGCAGCATGGGTTTTCCCCGGTTGTTTTGTTTTGTAAAATGTCGTTGAGTTTGTACTTTTTGTGAGGCTAGATCTCAGATTGATATGGTGTCAAGTTTTATTTAAATTGTTGGGATCCGGGGCACAACTTGCGGTTGTGGATAAATTTATAACGTCGGCGTCGTTATCTAATTATTCAGATGTGTGAGTGTGTTCCGCACAAAGCTCAGTTTCGATCTAATAAAGAATTATAATAGTTTTTATTACAAATTAAATGTCATCTCATCAGACCATGGCGACCGAGTGCTCCGATTTTTCAAATTATTCGCTTCGATTTTTTAAATTGTGTTTAATTGCTTACATTTTTTTAATTATAGTTTCCGGCAATGAGAGCACTATCAATATCATCAGCTGATGCATTTATATTAGTTTATGATGTTACCGATGAAAGTTCATATGAAGAAGTTAAATTGATACGGCAACATATACATGAAACAAAAAATACTACAGCGGTGCCAATTGTAGTGGTTGGAAATAAAACGGATTTGGTGGACGATGATCCGGATTTAAAACAGGTAATATCATTAAATGTGAAAAGACCAAATTAAATCAGCACTAACGATTTAAAACTTATATAATAAATGCAATATGATACAATATTATTTTTTGTATATATAGCGTTAATAGAATTTAGAGAGTTGTGCAGCATTTTAAAAAGACAAAACTTACAATATTTTAAAAACTTTTTAGATTTTTCTAGTCCTGTAGAAATGCTTTCAAATAATATGTTTACTTTTTAAGTCAAGAATACATTTTTTTTATATCACATCTGATTTTAAATTATTTAATAATTTATCCATACTGGTTTTAGAATTTGCCGGTATAATAGCAGTTTGTTATGAATTGCTGTCTCAAAATTTCACCTAAAAGCCAATACTTTTTTCTTTATTTGCCGTTCAGTTCTCTTTTTTCTTTTTAACCTGCTCTTTCCATCTAAGCTTGCAATTGAGGATCATATCGAGGCTGTATTTGATTATGAGGCCGGCCTTTAATTAAGCACTAGTGGAATCCAGTGAATTTTCTGGTTTGTAAAATTTACTCGAATCAATTTTATGCCCCTATTATGGTTCTCACCTCACCTCACCATACCACAAAAATGTGAGGTGAAGTGATCACATCAATATTTTGGTATTATCGTTCTCGCGGTGAGGTGAGGTGAGGTGAACAAAGTGTCAAATCTGTTCACCTACAATATCTTGGTGATTGGTTTAAAAATAAAATAAATTGAAGGCAAAAGCGGGTAAATTTTTTTATTTATATTTATTTATGTATGTATATATATATATATATATATATATATATATAAATATATAAATATATATATATATATATATATATATATATATATATATATATATATATATATATATATATATAATTTATATATATATATAAATATGTATATATATATATATATATATATATATATATATATATATATATATATATATATATATATATATGTATATATATATATATATATATATATATATATATATATATATATATATATATATATTATTTAATTTTTATCACCGAAAAACTATTTGTAAACAAACAAATTCTCAACATGAAATGTCAAACATTTTAAAATTTACTTGTTTCAACATAAAAAAAAAAATACGCACAGCGCCGCCGCACACAACTGCTCACCAAAAATTAGGTGAGAATCATAATACCAAATTATGAGTTAGGTGAAACTTTTAGGTGAGGTGAGGTGAAGTGAACTGTACGGTGAGGTGAGAACCATAATAGGGGTATTAATTTGTTTATGCTCAATTTTTTTGTCCAACAGCTCACTGTGTTGATTATCTTGTGAAGTTTAGTTGTTGCTTTATAATACTTTTTCCATTTGCCACAATAGCTGTATCACCTGCATTGATATAATTGTTATTATATCTTCTTTATTAGACAAATTTATTTCTGGTGTGCAAAACATACAACACAGATACCTACTCGAGAACTTCCATAGAAGTTATATTGGTAGTTGTTTCGCCAGGTTTAAATTATCGTCCGTTGAAAAACGACTTATCTTTAGGATGGGCCTCTTAAAGATGGTTTTTTCATAACACCACTTATTAATACTACTCTAGTTAGACCATCAGATCCTGGGTGTGTATCTATTATTCTTCTCATTGCCCAACTTGTAGGTGGGAGATTTTCATGTTTGATTAACACTAACTGTCCAATCTCATAGTTGAATCTCAGTACTTTCCACTTGGATCTTTGTTATAAACGTTAAATTAACCGCAAAAGAATTGGAAGAGCTTCGACCCCAGAACAGATGGCATAGAATAAAAGCTAAAAAAATCCTTAGACCAAATTTTCCAAAATCGCTGGGTCATTTTCAAAAGTATAGATTCCATCTTTGGATTACTCTTGCTTTGGTTTTGTCTGATTTGGGAGATGAAAATAGTGGTCTCCCGATTAGGGAGTGGCCTGTGTTAGGACATCGTAATCGTCCAAATTGCTTGACAGCAGGAGTAAGGGCCTGTAGTATGTACTAAAGTGAATGTTCTTTCACTAATGACCATTAAATGGTTTTTTGGTTAGTTTGATGAAAGATTTCCAAACTCCACCGAAATAGGAACTACCGGTTGGGATAAAATGCCATGTTGTACCATAATTAGCTGCGCTTGTTGTACCGCAATTAATGTTGTTTTGTTGAATATCTAACTGTTTAACTCTGCTCATTTCGAGCTCCAAGAAAATTGGTACCGTTATCACTATGGATGTTTAAATGCATTCCTCTTCTTGAAGTGAATCGTTTAAATGCTGCTAGGAAGGCTGCAGCTGTGATAATCTCCCGCCAACCCTTAGTAGCCGATTTTTTTCAATAAACGGACTACATGATGATAAATTACTGCTGCTTCTAGTTTTGTTTGTTAGAGATTTGAAATCTGAAGTGAACTCTTACCGTTGTATTACTGCAATAATTCTGCTGTGTGCTCTGGTTAGTTAATCAGCAATTGGATAGCTTGGTATCTCTTCAGAAACTCGGTGAATTTGTTCTTGAAACTGGTGGAATCCTTGAGAATTCCAATAATTCTGGAATAGAAGCCATGTTGGCGATTAAGCATACTAGTTTTAACTCTTAATTTGTAGCTTCTTTAGTTGGCTCAAGTGTTAACGTATATATTTGTTGTCTTTAACCAACTCAGCCCTTCCCACCAAAGTTAAATGATTCGCAATTGTTGAGCATTCATTGACTTGGTTGCATGAGCGACTTAACTTCAGAGATCCGATTTGCTACACAAATTTTGTATTTGCTAGGGTTCCCTTTTATCGACCCAACCGTGATCCAAATTTAATGCTTCCTGGATAGGTTTTAATAGTTTTGCTGGATGTGCTTGTTATGTGCACCTTAACATGTTTATAACACGGTGTAAGCCTCTTGAGCAAAAATTTAATAATTTTGACATGACAAGAAGTATTGAAATCAGGCTATATGATTTTTAAAATTTTGCTGGTTTACTTGTTGTAAATCATAATTACTGCTGCAGCTTTACAATCAATTGAGACATATTTTATTTAAAGGAGCCTTTTTTGCACTAAAATTACAAGAGGCGAAATTGGTTAATTGCGTCATCGTAGTTCGGTTTCGAGCTCATGAGAATTAATGTGAATTTCTATTTGATTTTAAAATTAAACAAAACAGTATCTCATCAGGTTGTAGCGACCAAACTAGGTTCATTATACTTAGTATTATCACGTTATTATCACGTTATGATCATCTATTGATAAGAACCAAATGTTTTAATTTGAAAATCAAATAAAAATTCACGTTAATCCCCATGAGATCGAAACCGATCTACGATGAAACTAAAACAATCGCAACCTACTCGGTACTTTTTTCATATTAAAAAATCAATACGCATAATAATATTGCATTTAACGTTATTTGTTGTTTCCATCTTATAATTCACTAGAACAACGTGATCATACTAAGTATAATATACTATAGTATATACCGGCAGATTAGTTAGACGATCTCCAACTGAAAATGATCAGATATTACAAAAATATGCTAAAGAAGAAACAAACAATTGCAGCTAACAGTAGACAAAGGAATGCGCTAGTATAGGTTACTATTTATGCTAGGACGTTTTATACAAATAAAAAATTGTACCCAAACAACTTTAATTTATTTAACAATTACCACAATAAGTTTTAGTGAGGTAGAATTCGATATGGTATTAGATACAATTGCTCTACTAGTTCCTTTCAAATTGGTAGTAGAAGCATTACGCCATCAAGACTCGAATTTATTGACAGACGAAGCAACAATAGTATTCTTGCTATAGCAATTCATGCTAAAAATAATTTTGGGTTTTGTACAACACCTTTACAAATTTAGCTGGTCTCAGTTCTTGTAATTTATCATTGACCATCAATTACAGTTAGCGATAAACAAGAGGATAGAAACTGCTAACAATAATGCTAGAGAGTATAAACTACAACTTAAAAGAATTTCTATTAAACATTTATACTACCGGTACCAATACCGGTATTTTGCCTGAAAATATCTAAATACAGGTATTGATTTTCCCCGGTATTTTGCAAACCCTAGTGCTAACCTAGTTTTCAATATTTTGATTATTTATGGGTTTTCTGTATCGTTTAAAACTCAAACGGAGATCTATGTCAAAATCGTACCTACTTGTTTCTCATGCTAAAAAAAACTATAAACGGAACATGTTTCTGGAGTCGTACTGTCATGAAGCAACAAATAATGAAACTTGCCAAATTTTCAACGCACTTAACTTTTAAATAATGCATAATATATTTGAGTATTATCTATTTCGATTTGCAAATATTTGCATAAAATTTAATTAATTTAAATAATCAGTACTCGACAGCATTAGCATGGAAAAAAGAAAGTGCATAGTATCCAAAGAGCTACTAAAGGAATATCTAGCATTTAAAAAATGGAAACATAAATATGAAGCTATATGTACTGTTTGCGAAAGCAATATTTCTGATGGAAATAAAGGGCGACTTGATTTGCAGGAACATCTAAATACGACATCTAAATAATATTAAAATCGGGTTTTTATCAAATTCTACAATGGGAAATTTTGTAGTTTTACATAAAGCTGCTAAATTGATATCCTAAATAATTTAAAATAGAGAGTTTTACTGTCCTAGTTTTGTCGTCTGTTCATAATACGGTGGAAGTCCCAGTTTTTACAACTTTTGTTCTAGGTCCAGATTTATAACATGGTCATATGTTAATATCAATAAATTTGCCTTTAAGTTATTATGTTTTAATCAGCTGTTTGCCTAGTGATAGTTTCAAATGTTATGCTTTTAATTTGCTTTTGTTTGTCGATTCCAGGCTCTTCATGGTGTTAAACACTTCTTACTATTACTATTGATTATATTCAGCTTTCGCTCCTTAATGAACAACATGGTAACATTCATAATCTCGCATTTTAGATGGATTCTGTAAAATAGCTCTCTGATATAAAAGATAGAATTTATATTTTATAAATTTAGAAATATGTCTAATTCTAGAACATGCTGCGATATTTCGTTTGCATTCGAAATGACTATTCTAAAGGTTATATTCCATGGACTGAGTTGCACTGAGTTACTGAGTCAGTCAAATTAAAGTAAGATAAAAATACATATTTACTAGCTGTCTAAATAAAACAAAACATATTCTCAGCAAAAAAACTCAATTCGTTGTCATTATCACTCTAGTGTAATTTAGTTTCTATCATCTTTTCAGTAAATCAGTAACTCAATCCAACTCAGTTCATGGAATATAACCTATAAAACCTATATAATGTTCTGCTCATTTGCTTATACGACCAAGAGTAACAAAGAAAGATTTGTTGCTTCTTTGTTTAAATAGACTTTTTAGACAATTTATAGCTTTTATTCTTTGACATATTCCTTTACGAAAGTTTACGTTAACAACAAAAATTACTTCCAAACTCCAGTAATGATCGAATTACTGAAGTTTGGAAGTAATTTTTCATCTCTGTAAAAGTAACAATCAATAGATTTGTCCCGTTTGGGTTTTAGTTGGATTCTCTCTTGTAAAACCTTAGACTTTTTGAAGAAACTGGGATAATTTTTTTTCTAAACCTTTAAAATTTGTTTGCTACTTTACAACCCCTGTAGGTTGCAGGGTGGTGCCTTTTACAAATTTTACATGTTGCAGGATGGTTTCTACTTTATGTACAGTCTCTTGCATTGCTTCCTATCTCATTTTAGCTTGGCAATTTTTGCATTGAGTGATTAGTCTCGAGTTTTTTGATAGTAGTTAACCCCCATATTTAATAAAAAACACTTTGATGTTAAATTTATTTTGTATTTTTCCTTTTTTCCAACTGAGTGCATGATTCTTATCCTTTAGATTCTCTATAAACCTGTATAATCCTTCTTACATGTTGGGTGAAGACTTCTAGCAATTAACCTTCGAAATGGCGCGTTCAGTTTTATTTTCGTATGTTAACCATTTTTTCACGATAAATTGTATATTTTTATACTACCAAATTCTGGTTATCCGAGTACATTAATTTGCAGAGGAACCTTTAATTTTGGTTCAGCCTTTTGTTGCTGTTGTTCACACAAGGCGATAATTCTGCTTTTCGCTTTTTGATAGACCTTTTTCGTTTCTTCTTCAATCAATTTGTTTCTCTATAAGAGAAACAAATTTTTCTTGTCTTAAAAGTCTATATTTGTTGACCTCCCATAATTTTTCAGTTTTTCAACTTTTTTAGTTATAAAACTTTCTACATCAATTAGTTTTTTGTGGAGTTAACTGTTTTCGTTGTTCTGCCACATTCAGAGCTAGATTGTCTTTGGGTTGTAATCTTGACATCATCAAGTTTCTTACAAATGAGTATAGGCAATCACGTTTAAGAGTGGAATTGTCAAATAGGCAGTTAGTTTCCTCCTGATAGGTTTGTTTTTGATCGAGTCATATTTGTTCTATTTCAGGCATCGTATTTTATACGTACTGTCAGGGCAGAAACTAGCCACCACATCACGTGAGAAAAATACACTAGCTGAAGATGGCTCTTCCTAGTTTTGTTGAGCCTGTAGAATTGTATTTTCCACTTTTCCGCCATTGATATATACGCCACTCACACACAGCCCAATACTTGTAACTTCCACGGGTAAGAATTTAAAATTATAGTTGGTCAATTCAAACAATCCACAGTTGGGCGTGTAAATTACAAAATTTAATTTACTGGGTTTTTTACATTTAAAATGTAAACGATTATTTTATACATACTGTAAAATATAAATCAACTTTTTCATTACAATTACCGCCATCTGTTACCAAATCTCTTAATTAAAGAAAAATTGACTAAATACTACAGTGTAGTGTATTTGTGTTTATTTATTGTGATATTTGTACATATGTATAAATGTAAAATAAAGTGCAACTTTCCTATGATAAGAAATATTTTGACAATGAAATCTTGACACCTGCAATCAATAAATGTAATTTGATGAACGCTTCGTTTTTCGTGAGAGGAGTTAGCATATGGAATTCCTTGAATGATAACTGCTGGGTTTCAAAAATAATATTTTTCCCAAATTTAATTATTAATGTATTAATCAATTTATCTAGTATTAATTCTATGGTAAGGTTAGTAGAATGGTTACGCTGCAAAGTTAGGTTACGAAAAATTATTAATTGTAATTAGAGTAAGAAAAATTAAATTGAATTAATAAAATTCACTACAGTTCCACGCTTAAATTCGATAATCATATTCGCTACCTCTTTACTACACTGGACATCAAAGACATAATGTATAGGCATTTTATCGAATGGATAGAATAGGGCTAGTAATTTCAGGCATACATTTATTTGATGAGGGTGAGACGGGTAGTGATAAATTGGTTGATTTTGTCCTGTTTGAAATTAATAAAGATTTCAATTTAAAACCCAATCAAACGAGTATAGATTCACTTCATTCATTTCACTGCAGAGAATTATTTTATTTATGATTAAACGTCAAATTGCAATTAGTTTTCCGCTACATATCGAAAGAAATATGCACTCTTAAAAATATTTTATTTTAGTTTATTCAAATGTAGCTAGATGGCACTATGTCACTAGTTGTTTATTTTGTCGAATATAAGAACTAGTTTAAGACGTAAACAGATGGCATTGTAGAAGGATAGGTGATTTTTGTAGTCTCAATGTAGAAAATAATTAAAATAAAAAATAACTAAAAGTTGAAAATAATTATGATTAACCATTTAAATAAAATGTTTAATTGGATTTTCTAATGCAAGTTATTCTTATAAACAAATGTTTGTGTCATTTATTCAATATTTTAAATTATTTCTGGACGGATTCTCGTTTTTTAAATATAATTTACATATTTTTGTAAAATACACATTTATTTTGTAATGTACGTTAGTTACATGTAAAATGGAGAAAACATGTTTTACATGTAAAACGCCCAACCCTGAAACAATCAATCAATTTCTAGTCACTTAATATTCAAACCTTCTGTTACAATTTATTAATCTTATATGGTATACATATTAACGGTTGTTACACTAAGTTAAACATCCAATAATTATTAATCCTTTTCACGAGAGAGATGACAAAAATTAAATAAATACATTTTATTTGATTATTTTGACACGTTCGCAAATAAAGCAATCCTATAAACTCATTATGGCACATAATGTAAAATTGTAAACCTAAATAAATAAAATGAAAATTACATGACAATTAGTGTATGCAATGTATAAAAATGTTAAACTTTATTTATATTGTTGAAATGTGTTAGTCAATAAAACGTCACTGTATAATAAATATATTTATAGTAAGTTATTTGAGTAAAATACAACCATAATTTGGTTTGAATAGTGAATAAACTTTTTTTAGTACTCATATAGCGAAGAAACCAACAAAAGCTTATCGTCTAAAATATTTTATTTTAATTTTGTTTTTAGGTCGATAGAGAAACAACCGAATCAATGTGCAAATTAGATTGGGAAAATGGATTCGTTGAGTGTTCAGCGAAAACTAGTGAAAATGTATCGAAAATATTTAAAGAGCTTTTAGTACAAGCAAAAATAACATATAATTTGAGTCCAGCGTTACGACGTCGACGGCAATCATTACCACCGCAACAAGGTGGTCCACACGGTGGTACACCACAACATTCACCATTTGCCGCCGCTCATATACCATCGGCCGCTCAATTACAACATTTACAGCAAATACAAGAACGAAGCTTGGGTGGCAAAAGAAATTCATGTATTATATCTTAATAATTTTTTTTTTTGTATTTTATATATATTTTCAATAAGTACGCGTCTGAATCTATATTGTAAACATAAATTTAAATTTTCTAACTTAAATATTGTAAATAAGATAAATTCATTTTATAAATTACAGAATTTTAATTTTATTACATCTATTCTAAAATATGATCGATTTTATATTTCTTATATTCGCCAGTCTATTACAACCAAAAATTCTTTTTTAGATATGGTAATTGCATAAGCATTTTTAAGTACTAATATTATAGAGAATCATAATGAATTAACTGTGATTACTAAACTATATATATTTGAACTATGTTCTGGTGCATATAAGAAATTACTTATCTATGACGGTTTAACGAGGCCAACAAAATTTTCATTTTGCATTTTTGTAATTACTATCAACATTAGGTTTTAACGGTTGAATGAAAAAATATACATAAAATGTAAATGTTATTTTAAATTTCAACAAATGTAATAACATCCTTTGTTTAAATTTTAAATATTTAATGTTAGTATAAATAATAATAATAATATTGAAATATCAAGAAATGTTTATTAAAACAGTATCTATGTAGATTTGGAGTGCCCGGAGAAGATACAATTGATAGTCAACATTCAGAGGTATTAAGATTTAGATCGTTATTGTTTTAAGTTTGAATGATCTTAGTTAGCTTTGACGTAAAAACACAACCAAATCAACTGAAGTTCGCCCATTTTCTATCTGGTTGGACCCTAACATTTTACGCTTTTAAAATTCACACAAATATTCAACTATAACTTCCAAAATATTGAAAAGACTTCAACCAACTTACAATTCGTTTTTTATGATTTTAAAAACGGAGTATAGAAGCTGCTTCATCGTTCTCCATTCATACAATTTTTATAGATTTATTTAAAATTCTTCACATTTATACTGCAATCTTTGATGTGATCGGTAGCAAACACATTAATTCCAGCAAATATTGCATTTTTGGTATTTTTTGAGTAAAAGAAAAATTAGAAACATAGATAAAGTACTTTATTTTAGTTAATCTGAAAAGTTGTCTGGCTAACACTAGTCATAAAATTAATTTTATAAATTTTAACAATTTTATATTATTGTTTCACAAAACTGACAGAACCAGGCACACTAGACAATTTCTTAAATAAACTAATGAAAATTACATTTTTGTTTCAATTGAGTTAAAGTTGATAATCATCGCCTACTGTTGTACTGATTAAAAAAATAAATATGGACATTATACTGTACAGTTCATGGGTTAGGCTAATCATCATGAGTTTTTATAAATTTGGAGAACTTTTTAATTTTCATACTTAAAAATCATGTGGCGTTGTATTGATGCCTTTCTCTTTCCATACAAATTAATCGAGGAACCCAACTTTCCAAGAAATTAAGATCACAAATCCAGATACTCTGTATGTATCGAATGCACTCCAAATGTGTCACATACATGTTAAATTAGAAAAGAAAATGTGTGATAGTTAAGTGTAATGAATTTTCCGTTAACGGAAAAATACGGTTAATCTACTATGGACCATTAATTAAATTGGCGATGAATAGAGATAACTAATTAATAGTAATAGTAATATATTTATATAATTTTTTTTGCTAAAAAAATAATTTTTAGATGTTGAAAAAATAAAAAATAAAATTAATTTGTTTTGTTAATTACTTTATAAATTTTAATATATTTATGATTATTGATTAGGAATTAATATATATTTTTTTGATATACTATATATACATATTTTATGTGTAGACTTTTAGAAAAAAAAAATAATTAAAATAAATTTATAAAAATATATGGTAATAAAAATTAAATAATAAAAAAAAAAAATAAAAAAAATTAAACGCAATATGGAAATGAATAATTGTTACATATTAAATTAAATTAATATTTAATTAGGAAACAAAAAGCTAAATTGGTTTTTTACGTGAGGTTAAATTGAAGGGTTTATTATGCATGCATTTTTAATTTATAAATTTGGTTTAGCTTAAGCATAAATTTCCAATGGGCGATTACTACAAGCTGGCTTGTAGAATAATGCTCGTATCAGTTTCTAAAAAATATTGAACTAACAATTCTGGTTATAAATAATACACGTTGATTACACATATTTGAATAAATGATCCATGTATGTTCGACAACAACCGGATCCACACAATTTGGGCCTATTTCACAGGCATACAACCTTTCATAGTCACTTTTCTTATCAAAAATAGTTGACCTCGACCTACTTTAGGTACAAAACCAGGTTAAACAGGAAAAGATAATCCAAAATCAAAGATTCTAAGATAAATTCTGGGTATTAAAACATTTTTATCTTCTGTTTGTCCGATTGATATTGAGCTTTTGAAGCAGCGTAATAACTGCTCCTATATAAATTAAACATAAATTTAACTTATTTTGTTTGGCGACACTGTAAACTGTTATATTGGTTACAAAAATAACGATAATTGGCAATCCCTTAGCTTTTAATTTTTTATGAGATATCCCCGGTAGTTCATGTCGCTATCTAGATACGGCAAACACACAATAAGCACCATTGTGATTGGTTTATTTTCATTGCGAATGTCATGTCGATCGGAATCATTGTGGTGCGTGGTATCAAAACGTTTTCTCCTTTGTACTTATTTTAAAAATTGATATTTCGATGACGTTGTTCATCAGTTTCTTCACATCAAAACGGGTGCCATTACAAAAACGTGGTTGGTTGATATTTCGCAACATTATGTTTACTAATTGACATTCAATTGGAGATTGCTAGATGGCGATCCGAACAATTTCAACGAGTTTCAAAATTCGGTTGGATAGTTGATGACAACATCTTGATTCTGGGCTTGTAATGGAATTTACCGATTAATACGTCATCTATTCGTCATCAATTTCAATTGAGAATCTTGAAATTCAATTTTTCGACATCAGTGTTTTTCGCAGCCAATATAGCACATACGCTCAACCATACAAATTTAAGGACATCTTAGGATGACTTTTGACTTTGATTCGAAGAATATACAAGAATCAATTGAGAATATTATTCAGCAGTTCAAATGTCAACGAGTATTTTGCCATTCTTTCTGGCTT
This sequence comes from Tipula confusa, assembly GCA_963556175.1. Taxonomy (NCBI): domain Eukaryota; kingdom Metazoa; phylum Arthropoda; class Insecta; order Diptera; family Tipulidae; genus Tipula; species Tipula confusa. The sequence goes on along the minus strand of OY744476.1, from coordinate 107,719,231 downwards.
TAACCGTTCAACCACTGGCAATGTTTGACAAAATCACCGTCAAACAAAATCATAGCATCATTAAACTGGGTTTGATTGTATCGTAGATACAATCAAACCAAGTTTAATGTTAGGTCTAATGCCTCCAAATACTTTTAATACGCTATCGTACATTTATCTCAAATGATGAATTGAGCAAAATTTTGGCCATCGCACAGTTCTTTAGAAAGTTACAGTTATATTGGTTTCCATATCCAACTTGAATGTTGAATAAGCAGTTCGTCCGCTTTCCGACAACGTAGCTGCAATTATGTCCATCCAATTCCATCATTCACAACTTTCATGAGAATGTTTTACGCATAGTTTCGTTGCCGATTTAACAGCATTGACATTCTAGCACATATTTGATGCAAAATATCATCAGATGTATCGTCATGGTTCCCGGAGTACAGCAGCGTTTGGGTGTCAATACTCTGATGGTGGTCGATCATCTCGTTGTAATACGTTTTCCGCAGTAAGACTATAACTTTAACCATTTTCCAGATGTAAGGCTAAGAGAACAACATTGGGATGCCTTTCATGAATGTCGATGTATATTTTTTTACACTTGTTTACTTCATCAATGTGAGCATCATTATGTTTTGATCTTCCAGCTAATTTTTTCGTTTGAATCCAATTCAAAATAGTTTAATTATACTCGAACATCGTAGTACATTTATCACCATTTTAGATAAGGTCATGAATTAAATGTAGGAACTAAATTGATTTTTTACTAGCTTCCCTTAATGAAACGAAGTAGGCTTACGTTAACGATAAAGAAATACAAGGTCTGTCTGCATCGGTTAGAAATAACAGTATGTATGAGACCAAATACTTCATTTGATCTTGTCGCTAATTCTTTTGGAAATTAAATCTTTGACAACTTTCCTTTAGTCCATGTTTCACAATCGCGACTATAATTCTTACATGAAGGTTTTTTCATATCATCAACAATAGCATTTGCTGGTATTTTCTTGACTATTTCGTTGATTCGATGCCTCAATACACGATGCTATTGATGAACACATAATTTGTATATTAATACAACAAAATTACCAACAACTTGTCGGTTCTTCTCAGAAGATCGCCATTTAAAGAAAAATTGACAAGAAATAAAAGGGACAATTGGTTTTTCAGCCAGTTTTCTAATGAAAATCAAACTTTATTCAATAGCTGGCATAAACAGATCGTTCTCAATTGAAACTGTTGGTGACCAAAAATCTCATCTTCTTCTAGGGCCTCTAATATGAGAAATATTTACTCAATTTCACTTGATGCATCTTTCACAAAATTGGCCCTCTTCATTCTTCGAACTGGAATCAGTCTTGTTTTACCTCCACTCGAGGAACTCAAATCAATTTACTTGATTTATTCGTCGGCTTGTATTGTTTGAACCGTTTGTCCAAATCTGTAATGCAACATCATCGTGAACTAAAACTAAACCATATCTTGCTATTCGCCGGCGGTATTCTTTAATTAGTGGTTTGCGAACTAAATTCACTGATATTTCGCTTTTTTTCTTGCTACCATGGTTAAAATAACCGAATCATAACTGTTAGGCAAAGAATGACATAATGTGGCACTCATGAAAAATTCAGACTTTAAACTATCACTCTGAAAGCTAAAAATTCAGTTATTCGATTTATGTGTAGTTCTTAATGTCACCTGAATTGACTAATTCCCTTAATGCTTCCACCATGACATACATCATGACATACAGCCATGACATACATCACAAACTAAACTCAATTCATCAATTTTTTTATATGTATCGATTATTCATGTCCTATACACCTTTTACTAAAATTATATTGTTTATTTATTTATAAACATTCACATCGTCCTATCTTCGTAGACTTCCTTCAAGAGTTATGGCTTCTCAACTTAATTTTTTATTCATTCTTTACTTTAATCATTTCTATACCTCAAAGGTTTGTTAAGCAAATTTCTGTCGCGTTAGTGTTCTTGTTTTCCTGTATTCAATTCTACTACGTTCTCTAGCGCGTCGTGACATTCCTTATTCTCACTCACGTCCCTTCCTCTCATATCTCACATTTTCTGGATCCTGCCTAACCACCTTCTTCTCCACTCTCCATTACCATTACCCATTTTCCTAATTCCTATAATATAGGCCAAAACCTTTTTTATAATTAATCGGACTTTCATTCAGCTTAAATTCCCCGTTAATCATAAATCCGCCCATTGTTGTGCTGTCATCTTAATATTCGAAGTAGGACCTAATTTGATATATGTGTCTTTTCGTGACTCTGTCGTCTACCTATACATTCCTGGACCCAATCATTTAATAATTCTTATTTTTATTCACCTTGTTATGCCTATAATCCCTGACAATCACTAACTTCCCTGTCCTGAAAAAACGATTTCCTTTTCTGTATTCTTCAGCCCTTAGGTCCGCTTCTACAACTTCTTTAACAGGTAACAACAAATCTAAGTTATTTTTTGCTTTATAGCTTAAATCTTGGGAAATTGGATTTTTTGTGTCGTACAATGGACTGCATGTCTGCAATCTGTGAGGAAACTACATATCTATCTACTTTACCCGGGTTATTTTGAAATCCTACGGTATACAAATCATTCTTAATTGTTTGTACTTAATTTTTCTCCGCTCCATTTGTAACGTACGATCTTAATATGGATTTTGCCTTCACATTACCCAAATGTGTCGTATGTACTTGCTGTAACAATTGCATTGATGTTGGTATAACTACCCTATATCCCCACATTAAAATTTGACTCTCAACTACCAATCCGTTCCTCTTTACAATAAATGGCATAAACTCCTGCTTGTTTAGATCTTGAACTTTTTCAGCCTTCACCACCTCTATAAAAGCCATCAATTTCATAAAAATTTACTTACCGTTATCTTATAGTTAACGGACATATTCTAATCTTTCCATCTTCCTTTAAAATTGGCACTAGAGGTGTTCCCCAAAAATAGTTTCTGCTTTTTCAATAATTCCCCCTTCTACTAAATTTACCAATTGCAACTCAATATCTTTTAAAAATGCGAACGGTATTTTTATTGCTTTAACAAAAATCGGTTCGACCCTTTCTTCTAAATCTAAGCGAACTTTCACATTTTTTTATTTACTCATTTCCTCACTGAACAAAGCTTTGTGGCTTTCCGCTTGACACTTGATTTATTTTAATTTGCTTAATCGCGAAAGAAATCTCGTCCTGTTATTGCCCTTTCTGCACCGTTTATTACCAGAAACTTAAATATTTTTGTTATGTTATTATAACATGTAATCGGACTAAAGAACCTACAACGTCTAAAATGTTTCCGCCATATCCCTTTACTTGAATCTCTTCCTTTTCCATAATTGCCTGTTTGAAATGTTCATCTTTACCGGAATTGTCGAAATAGATGCCCCAGAATCAATTTGAGACCTTAGGTTTATATCATTAATTTTTACTGGTTCGTCCTAATCCTGCCCTGTATCTTTATTGTTTTTTAATGCTTTGTAGCATTTCTTTCGCTCTTGAAATACAATTATTGGTGGTACAAAATGTGTGGCAAGTGTATTACACAACTACGTGTATGTCAGATCCGGATTCTTATTGGACTCACAACCCATTGTACATTGAGTAAATTGTACGTACTCGCACCGCAATAACTCAACAACGCACATTTCTTTCTTTCCGGTTCTTCCATCCCGAACGTTTTGAAAAACTATTCCAGACGCCCTTTATATACTTTCCAATTATCTTTCTCGTGATCGAAGGATGCCATACTGATCCTATTTCCTCATCGCCAATGTTGTATATGAACCAATTAAACAAGATGATGTCGGATTTTATTTATACTTTATTAATTGTGCTTCATTAAATTATACAATGCCTTACATATACGTGTGTCCATGTTTGACGTCGTAACAGGAAGAGAGAGTGTGTCTTGTCAAACCTCTACAAAAATTAGTCTTGTCTGAGGTACACAAAACCCAAGAGACCAAACACTACAGTTTTATTTTCTTTTATTTTATTTATATATATATTTTTTAACTTCGACGAAATAAAAAGCACCATCCATTCAATTTTTTACACAATATCCAAATCTCTTTTTATTTTTTCTCTTCCACATCGCGTTTTTACTTTGTTTACTTTATCCACATGAATGTACTAATTAGGGTGTCTAGCACAACCAACTTCACTCGTATTAATTTTAAATTTCAAATTCAAAAACATACGTTAATACTTTAAATTGCTTACAGATTCGGCCATCTGACAAAATGATTGACCTTAATCAACTATAAATTCAGTTAATTATTTCTAACATAATTATTATTATTTTTTTCGAATTTCGACGACTATAAATTCTAAACTAATTTTTAAGACAGATGACAGCATCTTTTGAATTGGTCACAGTGTTAAATAAACGACCATAGAAATAAATACGGAATCTCCTGAGAGCATAAATAATTGCTAAACATACAAGTTCGTATGGATGGTATACTTACTCTCAGGTGATGTGTTTCTCTTTGAGAAGAACCTAACTGGATAAACCTTATGATCGACCTATTTCTGCATCAGTCCTGCTCAAACCCATTGGTGAAAAGATGCTCAACACTGGTTTCTCAATCAATTTTCTCTTCAAAAACGGTTACATCTTATCCCTTTTCAAATACAAGGTTGGAATTTTTCCAAACTTGATCCTGTAAGGGCTAGAAAACTGTTAAAATTTTCGCTGAAACACAGCAGGGCCCTTCCTTCAAATTAAACGGCCTAAGATATTATACTGCCCTATAGGCGTTACATAGCTCGTAAACTTTACACTATACTCCGCCATGGTAACATGGTGGAAACAGGATTTTAAATCCAAAATGGAAAAAAAACATTTTACCATTAAAGTATCCCAACATGTCCTCATTAACTGGGATTGGGTAATTATCCCGCACTGTCAACTTATTTAAGCTACGGTAGTCCAAACCAACTTTCTCCGAACCATTTCGCTTGTTAATTAAAACGATTCTTATTATTTTGCGACACAACAAATCTTTAAACATTTCTACCAATATCTCACGCTCCGTAAAAGGATCTAATATTTTATGATCAACCCATTTATCAATATTCAAAGAATCCAACCCGTCACCTCTTTCAAAATCCACTGAGATGTTCAAACTCCCCAATCAAAACTATTAGTTACTGTTGCTTCACCTGATTCATTGTTTCCCAATTTGACCTACATCTCACTAATACTAATTTTGGTTTAGCACATTTACAGAAAATCCCTACCAACTATCATGTCATATGACATTGTTTTATCTGACACAACTATTAAAGTGGCCCCATACAAGATATCATTTTACAAAATCCGCGTTTCGACTTATCCACATACATTAAGACGACTCTGATTTATCCTGGAATACTCACAACCAGAATTGACAATTTTCTCATAACCATTAGGAATACAATTAGATTTTATGATTCTAATCGGACTTCCGGTATCTACCATAGCCGCAATGCTAAAACATTTACTATTTCCTATAAATAATTTTAAATGTTTAAAGATCGCTTGAGTTCATGTTGATGTGATGCTTGCACATTATGTGTTATTATTTAAACTGGATGAACCAATCTCTAGATTTCCGAAAGCTTTTATAGAATTCCCTTCCAATTCCGAACACCAATGTACATTTGTATTCTGTTTATCTGGAACATTTAATGATTTACGCATATAAAATGTCGAATTCTTTGATGGACATTCACTCACCTGATGTCCCACTTTACCATATGCCATAACATCTCTTTGGCTTAGTAAAATTCGTTGAAATATGACCGCACCACAATTGTAACATGATATTGGTCGAAGACGATTATTCACTTTTGAATTATTTGTTGACTTTACCCGTTCTGTAGGCATTGCTGACATAAATTTATTAGGTTGATGTACCCCACGATCAACTTCTGACACATTTTGCTTAGCCTCTAGTAAATCCTCTTTATTCGCGAACCGATGCATTCTAGCATGATACTGGAAAAATATAAAAATAAATAACTTAAACCATATAATATTATACGGACCAGTTAATGACATTTGAATACCTTTTTCATTGCAGTAGCTCTTAAATTCTGTTGACGTGTATTTGCCACCAATGTCAGCTCTTAGTTTGGCCACCTTTTTACCATGAAGTGCTTCAGTCATTGCCACAAAAAGTTTAAACTTTTTCAACACTTTACTTTTCCCTTGAATGCAATAAACACTGGATGCTCTCGAAAAATCGTCTATAAATGCCACAAAATATTTGAAACCATCATATGCAGTCGTTTGCATCGGACCACATACGTCACTGTGAATCAACTCCAAAATGCGTGATGATCGCATATTTTTATTTTTCGGAAATGTTGAACGTGTTTGTTTCCCAAGCACGCATGGTTCACATAGCTTCGTATTTTTGTCAACATTTACTAGATTTAATCCATCAGCCATCTTCCTTGTCAGTTTCTTCATATCATTTGCATTTAAGTGACCCAATCTAAAATGCCACACACTTTGAGAAATTTTATGCATGTTCATGTCACCTGTATAACCACCAAACACATTGTTCTCCACATGAAATGTGACTTTATACAGATTTCCTTCGACTTTCCCAACGAATTTAACTATTCCAATGAATGAGACAAATGCTTGGTCACCCTCAAACAGCACTTTGTAGCCCTTTTTGGTCAAAGCACGTATCGACATCAAGTTGCATTTCAAATCTTTCACCAATAAAACATCTTTCATCACAATAATCGATGTGTTACCATTATAAAATGTTTTCACTGGAATATCACCACGTTTATTCGCAAAAATACTTTGATTTTTCTTTGCGTGGCAATTTTCAACTCGTCGACTTCTTCTAGCTTACTAAAATACTGTTGTTCGTCAGACATATGTTGCGTTGCACCAGAATCCATTGTGAATTCAATTTTCGTTGTGTCATTCACTACTTTGTTTTTGCGTTAAATGCTGCCGACACAGTAACACACGATTCCAAATCTACAAATGCTTACATTGTCGAAACTTCTTTTTCTTCGTTTGCTTTGTTAGCACTGGCCGAACCGTTGTTCCTTTTTTCTTTGTATTAAGGAAACACTGAGACTTTTTGTGACCGGGTTTCGAACATTTAAAACATGATCTCCTTTGATTTTCCCTTTGACATTATTGCACTAGATTCACCTGATTTACTTGAACAATTTCTACCTGTTCGCTTATTTTACTCATGGATCAAACGCGTTTTGACAAAATCCAAAGTTAATTTGTCTTTGTCGATTGTCTCCAATGCCGTCAGCAAGTTATCATAGCTCTTTGGTAATGTGAGTAACAGATGAACAATAATGTCAATCTTTTCCATCTTAGTAACCCGCTGAAATTAGCTCACGAATCTTCTTGACAAAAGCAAAAAATGCTCCATGATACTATTACTTTCATGATATTTAATCATCAAATGTTGTTTTCGCAATAAAATTTGACTTGCTACACTTTTTCTTTCGAAAATACTGCACAATCCATCATACATGTCTTTTGCACGTGATTTATCTCTTACATATTCGAGTTGGTTGTCATGAATTGTTTGTACCAACACTGACACGCATTTTTTCTTCCAATCTAATTTTATCACGTTTCTTTGCTTCCACACCAGCCAAAATTTCATCCAGTCCCTCATTGATGTATTTTCTCCAATCTCTTTCATCAAGTAAAATTTCTTTCCGATATTTCCAATTACTGAAATTTGTCACATCAAACTGTGTTATTTAGCTGATGCTGTTGGTTGTACTTTCCGCCATATTTTATATTTTATGTAGTACACTCGTTTCGACGATAATATAAAAAAAAACCCAATTGACACACAAAAAAAATTCACCAATACTAATATTTTAATTAATTTTCCTTTACGGCGCTGGGCCCATAACCTCTGAGATTTGTGATTTGATGACGTAATTTAGAATTTGTAATTTGTAACAATTGAAATACAACTCTTAGAAGATATATATATATATATATATATATATATATATATATATATATATATATATATATATATATATATATATATATATATATATATATATTGAATATATATATATATATATTCATAAAATTTATAATATTTATAATATTTATTAATATATATATTTATACAACGCGCTCTGTCAGAAAATATATCAACTAAACAAGACCGCGTTTACGCCTCGATTAAATTAGCATTCCAACAATTTTCAATATCTCTTCAAATCATTGGCCGTGTTTTTTTTTTGATATCGGAGAAATCGGAGAGATCAGAGAGATTAATTATCGGATATATCTGATAATTTTTTTCTCCGATTTTTATCTATCAGATCGAAAAAAATATTTTTTGTGTTATTTTTTAGTACCAAAAATAATAAATTATTTTATGAATTTCAGCATTAAACTCCCTAAATTAAAGTTTTATTTGTCACCTGATAGCTCAACATTAATCGGAGTCGCCATTTTAGAATTTACTAAAAAATATAAAATAATCTGTACATTTTTTCAGAGTAAAAAGATCGTATCCGATAATTATCGGAGCGTAAAAAAAAACGACACAGAGAGATAATTTTTTTCTCAGATATTAAAAAAAAACGCATATCTGAAAATTTGACAGTAAATTTATCTCTCCGATTTCTCCGATATCAAAAAAAAACAGACCCATTAATTCATTTTTCGATTCAACTCTCATGTATCTTAATATCTGTGCGTTTTGTTTTTTTTCTCACTTTTTAACGATATTTTTACAAGCTTTACTTTACCACGTGTTCACCATTTTTTATTCTACATGTCGCAATTAAACTCAATATAACCATCAATTTATTCACTATCCCACATCTGACTTTTACTGTAATGGTTTTTGTTATTAAAAAAACTACTTTTCGGTTACAAATTCAAATGTTTTCTTTATTTTTATACCAATTCGCCCACAATGGCGATAACTCAAGATTATCGTGCGTCCTCTATGACGACTCATATCACAATCCCATTTCTTTTTTATTATTTTTTACCCTACATACATTATCATTTCATTTTACATTCTCCCTACATACAGTATGTCATTTTAATTTATTTATATCTCCCTACATACATTTTTGTCATTTCAACTTATTTCGTTCTACAACACCTTACAAAGGTAACACTTGATCTAAACAAATAAAACAGTTTAGGGTTTTTAATTATTTCTATATATTAAAAATATATAGAATATTTAAAATTTTCATATATCTACGAAAACGTCAAAAGTTGACAACACAATTGTTTTTTTTTTGTACTAGTATAAGTAAAACAGCAAATATTGTTGTCTTTTTCATTCACATCAATAAGTGACGTGCCATAATTCATCAACAAAACGCACGCATTAAGTAAAGACTATTTAATTTGATCACAGTTTTTATCAAGAATAGTGATGTAGCACCACAAAATGGCGATCCAGGTTGATTACTTCCCACGCTGTCTAAAAGTAATATAATTTTGAACGAAATTTGCGTCAACATTTTTATTGCTTCCAATTTTATGGAAACTATGAATGAACGTTTTAGTTAACAATAAAAAATTAATATTGACTTTAACTAATCGATAAAAAATCAAGACAGATATTGTTTTAGCCGGTCTATAGCACTCATTATACTTGATTTTTAAAATTGAAAAGTTAAAGTTATTCGGATTTGTTAAAAACTTTGCTGAACTATTTCTAGATCTTTTTGAATAATTTTTAGTTTGGGATAATTGAGTAACATTGTATCAGATCAGTGATTTTGTAAAATTATTCAGTTAATGTTGTAAATTTTTTATGTTTTATTTGACATATCTTTAAGCAGCATTATCATCTGTACCGTTGTGAAATAATTCTAATACCGCTTTTTGATGTGTGTATTATTAAATTGCTACAATACTGACAGGGTTTTTTGTTATCCCCCTAAAGAGGTTTAGAATTTGCTACAAGGAAAACAAGAATTCGGTTTGGTTTTACAATTTTCACTTGTTTCGTCAACGTTGATTAATTTTGCAATCTCTAGTTATGTCCTTCCCATAATTTTTGCGCTGGCAGTTAAACCAATAGGATTGCCTCGCTTTTGTTTTCAAATTCATCGGTAGCTCTCAATTTTAAAACCGAACAAAGATATCGCGCATTTCAAATAATTATGTGTATTCATGTGTAGGCTGTGGATTAAAAAAAATAATTTAATTTAGAACCAATTAGACTTGATTAAAATATACCGAAAAAAAACAAAATTCAACCTAATGCATTAATCATTATAAATAAAATAAAATTCTTCAACATTAAAATTAAAAATCAAACAGGAACTTACTAAATTTGAAAATGGACACAACATTTTAGTGATCATACATATATATATATATTTATTATAGGTTAACCTAATATTTTTTTTACTTATTTAACAACGGTTTCTAATCAAATAGAAATTCAGGAATTTACATTTAAAAAAAACCTATTAAACCAAAATATAAAAATAAATAACTTAAATCATATAATATGCTATAACAAAATATATAAATAAATAAATAAACATAAAAATGAATAAAATATTTAATTAAATAAAACAAAATTATATTTACTTATATGAATGAAATAAATAAGCATTATATACATATACTAACTAATACGAGTTTTCAAAAAACCAAAAACTCAAAATAAATTTATAAAATAATAAATAAACGTAAATTGAGTTAAAATATTAATTAAGAAATTAGATTATATATTTTTTGAAATTATGCAATATGTAATATAAATTAATTTTGTTACAGGTTATATGGCACAGAGATGTTCGATCTGGATATTAAAATGATTTTACTCGAGTGATAAATGATTTAAAATTAATCGATTTTTTTAACTCTTTAATTCAACTCTTTAAATCAGGGATGGCGAATCGGTAAAATCATAGCAATAGAATTTATATACTCCAAACAAATTTCTAAAAAATTTCGGAACACTATCCGATGTAGTCTCCATCTCAGAAGTATGGACCACGAACACCACCCGAATTTTGCAGTATCTGTATTTCTCAATATCGCATGGTGAGGTAGATAATAATTCCCTTTATTGGGTTTAACCGGCCTCGTATGGTTCAATTTAATGTACGAGGTCATAAAAGTCACATATAGCATCTTCAGGTTCGGGTCCCGGTCCAATTTTTTTTTCAATTGTAAGAAACGTTGGAGTGCATGATGTCTAGAATGTTCCAAAAGGTTTATTTGATGTTCTTTAAATGGAATTTGAACAATATATCTCCCATTCTGGCCTCGGCTGGTTGTCTGCGAGAAAATATGTTCACATTCGTGTTCGATCTCTGCATTTCCCAAAATCTCTCCATATCTTCCTTTTTTGTTACCAATATGGACTGCAGCATTTTGTAGATCTTTATTGATTGGAGTTGGACCGGAAATTAGCCAACTGAAGCTAGTTTTTATCGCGCTAGATTTACCCTTGAAGATTTGGGTGCCAAAGAAGTCGCTGTACACATCTGCTCCTAGCCAAAGTACGATGGTGGCTGGAAGGTGATATTCCGGATCAGCCAAAACCAATTTACTCCACCTATCGTTCTGGTTTCGTGTTTTTGGTTGTTCTGGTACATCTATTGTTCTTGGCAATACGTATGCTTTAACCTTTAATTTGTATGTTGATGGGAAATGCGATTTAAGGCAAATTGTTACTTTGGAATTTGCCGTATTTGTATTATTAGTCCCAATTCCTGATATATTCACCTATACCAAGACGTTGAACCGCGGATTCCGTGATCAAAAAGACTTGTGATCCTGGGTCTATTAACGCTCGTACATTGGTTGGAACGAAACAACTGGAATTTATCGTTACAACGGCTGTTGCCAATAATGTTGTTTGAGTACCCTTGAATGTACCAATGGATACCATTGATGAAATCAATTCGTCTTTTTTTGCTAATATTGCGAAAGTGGTGACACCGCGTGATGAGATGCCCGTGTTCTTGAGAATAAGAACATGTGGTCTCAGAATTTAGGGTAATCTGCCTCTGATAGCCGTTCTCTGTATTTATGAGTACTTTCCGCTGGGCCTTGTACTTAGGTTTGGCTGCCCATGAGATTAATGGTTTGTTCAATCCGGAAGCTTCCAACGCTTGAAACCTTCTCAATAAGAACTCTAAGTAGATTTTAACTGGGTTTTTCAACTGAAGATTTTTGATGTTGTGCAGCATCTCGATGATGGCGTCATGCAGGTTTCTGATACTCGCGGCTGATAGATGTTGTATGTTGTGCAGGGAGGTTATCACGTTGAAATACGACTAGGCCAACAATCTCTTGTTATTGTACCTCGTCTGTAGGATTTGCCACTCTGCCTCGTAATTTTCTCCAATGGTTGGTAGATGAGCGAGTAATTGTGCCGCTTGTTGTTGGAGATGTGATTTTAAATACGTCAACTTTAATGTGTTTGAAAGTTGAGTATTTTGATGTGTCAGCCGAGTAAAGATGTCGTTAAACGCATACCAATTTTCGTATTTGCCGTGAAACGTGGGTATTTCCACTTTTGGTAGTTTTACGGGCGATGTTGTCGTGTATTGCTTAGTTAGCTCTTGCTCCATTTTGATTACTATACGGACTCTACTTCGGATGTTATGATCCTAAAACAATCGTCGGTGAAGTATTGGTATTGATCTTCCTCGTTGATTTCCATGAGGATACTTCGGGGTAGCCGATCTATTTCCTTCATCTCGGAGTTGAGTGGATTAATTTTTAATTTGAGATACTGGTCTGCGAACTATTTTGATGTAAGTTTTGTATTGATTGCGTCCATTTTTCGATACATTAAACGCATTCCGATGTCTTGTTGACGGAGTAGTTTTTGTATCGGGGTTGGACCTTGATCTTTGTTGATCTTTGTTGATCGGATTCCACGATCGTGGATGTCGCTCATCCCTTTTGTGTACACCCGTTTTATTTCCTGGCGCTCATCCAAATAGTGATGTGTTTCGGATAATGTTCCAAGTTCGACAATCTGTTTATCGTTGTCGCAATATTTTGCATATTGTACATCTATATTTCTCTTGTGAGTGTCGCAGAAGCCCCTGGTGATCGGTCAGCCGTCATCGCACTTTACTTTTGCGATTTGTTGACGCAGCTCTTCACTAACGTCCGACTGATTTTGCAGAAGTGCGTCTATCCTGACGGTCCCGGCTAGATGTTATTTCGTCGAACTGATGTTCTTCATTATACGACGTTGGTAGAATGTTATACGACTATACCGTGACGAGATTAGATGATGTCCGGTCGTGATGTTGTTAACGACTATAGCGCTAAATTTTACTTGTGTTGTGTCGGTATTTTAGCCTAGACACTGTTTGATGTTTCTGTATTGATGTTTTTTTTACGGATAGGTTTTATTTAGGGAATAGTGTGCGTACCCAGGGTGGGGGCTTTTCACTATTTCTAAATAAAATTGCAGCATTTTAAAACACCCATTTTTGTTTGTATATTCTTGCTCAGTTTACTTTATGCCAAATTGTGTTGTGCGTGCAGCTCTAAACAAGATATGTAAGCCATACATTTTTCTTCGAATAAATCTCTTTATGGATATTTTATATTTTACAAACAGTCTCACAAAAAAAACAAGTTACATTGAGAGTTTTGAGGAAATAATGAACGTTCATTATAACGAAAAAAGCTTCACAAAATTCGCAAAAGTGATCCAACTTGAGTGACTTTATCTTAAGGACACTACCAGGTATAGCATAATTCGTCCTGAACTGCAATCGTTGGAAGTTCATACTTAAGATTGCGTTATGTGCTCCCTGTATAACTCTTCAATGACCATGAAGAACCTGAAAAGTAAGAGTCCTGAAATGTTTAATGGTAAGGACGAATCAAGTTATCAGATGCAATGTATCTACAATTGCCCAATTTCTCTGCGTTTACGATATGACGGGAAAAACTAAAAATATTTTCTTTGGCAAATCAAATAAAATGAGAGTTTTTGTCGGCTACATTGAGATCCCAATTCAACAGATACTCATTTTTTAAATAAAAAAATTCAATTAACAATAGTTAAACCTACTATAACCCGGCGGATGTTGGTTTCGTTTGTTCATTATGTAGGTTGTGCGAAGCAAAGCTCAGTTTCGATCTGATGAGGAATTGTTAAAAATTAATTGTCATCTCATCAGACCATGGCGACCGAGTGCTATGTGTAATTGATACTTTACGCTCTATATATATTTATGTTTATGATTTGATTTGATTGATGATATATATTTATGTTTATGATTGATATATTTATGATTTGCATAAAATATCTGAATAATTTTAGTTGTGTGTGTAGCGATGGTCGCTACATTACCTTTAGTGAACCTGCTCGCAACTACAGAAATTTTAATGAAAATTTTTCTTCGAGTTATATATGACTGAACTAGCAGACAAAAGTCGCGTTTTTTTATTTGCGCTCAATAGATGGTATATGCAGTAGTTAATTTTCCACACCTACATATAATTTTTAACTCAATTGTTTATTGAAAATGTGATACAAAAAACGACAGTGAGCTCCCGCTCAACTCGCAAAATTTATGTGAATTCTTTCATTACCGGTAACTCGGTAGTGAACAAATACATTATCAGGTTTCCAATAATTTAACGGTATTCTTGCACATCATAAATAAGGTGTTTTGCTGTATTAGTTCGTTTAGCTTAAATTCTAATGCTATATTAGCTGCATAAAATTCACGTCTTCGCGACACAATGCTTCTACAGACATTTTTAAAGAATGCAATCTTTTCGTCCAATGTGATAGTAGACTCTATATCTATTAGACTTTTTCGTATAACATTTCAAACTTCATAAAAACGCTCCAACATTGGTAGTAGGCTACTCTAATGGGTTCAACTGTAGATACATAATGAAAGCTCCTTACATAATTTTCCTTCTACATTTGTCTTGAGTATTTTATCATTTTTCGTCGGCGACATATTTTAACGATTTTTCGAATCTTTTCTATCAGAAGACCTATAATTGCATGTCTAATAATCGGCTTATCAAATTTTGCTTCAGATAACTGCTCTAAATTACCAACATCATCATCTTCCTCGTCGTTCGAAAAATATAATGGTTCTGGACTAGTAGATTTTTCTTGTTCACCTGCATTTTCTGAATGATAATTTCCAATTGAATGCCGTGCACTAAACACAATTCAAGATTTGTACTAATAACGTTACCAATTTCTTCATTACCGATGCTCCATCTGTCATAATTGAAACGACATTGTCGAACGAAATACCGAATGTTTTAGTTTTTTTCTCCATAAAGGATAACTAAATTTATCAGCTGGCACTAATCTGTGAACTCTAGCAAGACCATGATTCCAAAAATTGTAAAAATGCATGTACATTTACGTTCATATAACGACATATTTTTTACAGATGTCGACTCATCTAATGTGATGCTAAAGCCTTCACCTTGATTAGTTCGAGTTTTTAGTTCGGCTAAGATTTTTTGGCATATTTTCTCTGCATATTCATTTACAATTTTTCGAATCGTTTTTAGTTTCTTGGTATAGTTTTTTGGGTTGTTATAATAATTGTTTACCTAATTTACCAGTAATTATCGATATAATTACCAGTAAGAAAATTAGTCATTTAGATTTGATTTCAACCGGTGAACCGGTTTCCCGGTACTGCAATCTCAAGTAATGATTACGATTCACCAAATATTTAATTCTGAATTCAATTGGCTTTTCATAAAATCAATTAACAGTTCCGTACTAAAAAAAATTCATATTGCAGACACCGGTTTTAGCATTACGTGGTAAGACTGACCAGTGGAACAGAACCACCTTCAATATATGGCAGCAGAACGAATTAAATAAAATTGATTATATCAATAAATTTCCAAAATATGTTTATATTTCTGTTGATTTGAAGCCGATAATGGCATAATTATGTATGCATTCCAAAACTGTCTACATTTAAGTAGTTCTAATAAGTAACTATCAAAAGTTCATATAAAAGTTCAATTTAGCGCCCACCAATTTGTTTGATTGTTTATTTCTTAAACCACCGACAACGACGTTTCAATCCTTATACCTTCTATAATAAGTCAAACTCATTGCGTAGCACACGGATATTTACAAAAAAACATAAAATTCGCTATTTTCTTGTGTATAAAGTACTTTTCAAACTCCATATAATTTTTTTTTAAATTTTTTATAGAAGGCTTTGCTAATACACATTCACCATTTCGAAATGTACATTTTGTTTTTGTGAATCTGTCAATTAAACGTTTTGCACGGCTTGTATAGACATATACACACTGTGGTTCCTTTTGTTTTAGAGCACGCAGTTGTACTTTGAATTTTGTTTTTATGTTTTATTTCATTTTATTCGATTCGATATTCACACATACATTCATACAATTTGTGTTCGATTTGTTCGAACATGCCTTTAGTAATTTTTTCGTGTGTTACATCATTTATGTTACATTTTGTTGTCACAAAATTGTTTAGTTACTCCTGCCGAGGAGCGGCTTTTATATAACGGTTCTCGATATCTAGCTCCGCATAAAGATAAATCAAACGCGCCAATAATGTTGAAGTAATTAGTTTTAATGAGATATCGATCACAACGAAAATAAAGTAAATAAAAAAGTGTATTAAATTTATCGAAACCATACGAATTCCGTTAAAACGATTTTATTTTTATTAAAGTGTTTAAATAATCGTCTTAATTTCCACAAATTTTATTCATCAAAAATCAGCAACGATACCTTAGGCAATCAGCAATCTATGGAAATAAGTTACACCAACATTATGCCACTCAATTTAATATAATTGAGCTATTTATAGTCGTAAATCAACTAATGTATTTGACTAAAAAAAATTGTATTTTTCTCAAGAAATAATCTTTGACATTTCTAACTGTGATTTATTATTTCTTAAAATATTAAATTTAAAAAGAAAAAAAAAAAATTCGCCTCAAAACTCTCTCTGGTATTTACGGTATGAAATGGAATTAGGATGAAATAAATAAGAAATTAATTAATTATATTTTTAACCTTTTGAAAAAGTTTTTTTTTCTTAGTAAACATAAGAGTATAACATTTTTCTTTAATGAATTGTTAACGCAAAAATACTTAAAGTTTTGAAAACAAGTTTCATTGGTCGATCACTCGAGTGGAACAAAACAAAAAACTAATACAGATTGAATAGACTCTATGCAAACAGAAAAGTTATTCGTAACAACAACAAAACCAATTAAGTAATTAATTTATAATTGGCCAACAACTTAAAAAAAAAATTAATTATTATTTGTTTTATTCTTTAGTTTTGATATGAAATATACAGTCTCTTTTAAGATTGAATAAAATTATTTTTAATGGCTCCGAAAGTAATTTTATTCGATAAATTTATTAATTTTTTTCTATAAACAACACCAACTATATATAATATAAAAATCAAATTAAATTTAAAAAATTATATAATTGTAATAAAAATTACTTGTTTTTTTTTTTTAAATAATATTACTTGTACTATTTTTAATCTTAAAATAAAATTAAGTTTGAGATGGAAAATTAATAAATTGAAAATGTGTTTGAATTTGTCGCTGCTAAATGGCGGCTCTCATTGTCGATATCTGCCGAATGGCGAGAGTACTCGCTGTCCTTTTTGTCATGTACGACATCAGACAGACAATCATATGGACAATCGAGTATTAAATTTACAAATTCTCAGGTATGCCAGTCCCTTTGAAAACACTGCTAAAGGAAATAGTGCTGTTATAATTAAGAATGACATCTAACATTATGGAAAACAAAAATAAAAAAAAAACATAAGCTTGGTGGCTTCAATCTTCCAAAAGGTCGTCTGGAAGTTCGACCACGAAGTGATGAGCATGCTTCAATATAACATTACATTAGAGGCTGAAGTGGATATATTTATAAAATTACCAATGTCAATGACGATGTTAATGACATTTATCACAAGTCATTGGGAAATATATTTGAATCTTTGGATCTTATATCAAAAGCAACTGATCAACATCATCAAACCACATACATTTTTAATAAACCTAACTACATGGATTTAAAACTCTTCTTGCAAGTAGTAAAATGGGATGATACTTTAAATAATAATGTTGAAAATGGTGATGTAAACCAGTTTTATCAGATTCTACAAAGAAGTTTTGAATGTCATATTCCATTGTGCATCAAAGATACCAGTAGCCATCCTCTGTGGTTTGACGATCACGTATAAATTTAAAAAAAACGAAAATCCAAAGCTTGTTCTATAATGCAAAAAAGTATTCTTGAATTGAACAATAAAATAATAAAATAATAAAATAATAAAATAATAAAATAATAAAATAATAAAATAATAAAATAATAAAATAATAAAATAATAAAATAATAAAATAATAAAATAATAAAATAATAAAATAATAAAATAATAAAATAATAAAATAATAAAATAATAAAATAATAAAATAATAAAATAATAAAATAATAAAATAATAAAATAATAAAATAATAAAATAATAAAATAATAAAATAATAAAATAATAAAATAATAAAATAATAAAATAATAAAATAATAAAATAATAAAATAAATAAAATAATAAAATAATCAAATAATAAAATAATAAAATAATAAAATAATAAAATAATAAAATAATAAAATAATAAAATAATAAAATAATAAAATAATAAAATAATAAAATAATAAAATAATAAAATAATAAAATAATAAAATAATAAAATAATAAAATAATAAAATAATAAAATAATAAAATAATAAAATAATAAAATAATAAAATAATAAAATAATAAAATAATAAAATAATAAAATAATAAAATAATAAAATAATAAAATAATAAAATAATAAAATAATAAAATAATAAAATAATAAAATAATAAAATAATAAAATAATAAAATAATAAAATAATAAAATAATAAAATAATAAAATAATAAAATAATAAAATAATAAAATAATAAAATTATAAAATTATAAAATTATAAAATTATAAAATAATAAAATAATAAAATAATAAAATAATAAAATAATAAAATAATAAAATAATAAAATAATAAAATAATAAAATAATAAAATAATAAAATAATAAAATAATAAAATAATAAAATAATAAAATAATAAAATAATAAAATAATAAAATAATAAAATAATAAAATAATAAAATAATAAAATAATAAAATAATAAAATAATAAAATAATAAAATAATAAAATAATAAAATAATAAAATAATAAAATAATAAAATAATAAAATAATAAAATAATAAAATAATAAAATAATAAAATAATAAAATAATAAAATAATAAAATAATAAAATAATAAAATAATAAAATAATAAAATAATAAAATAATAAAATAATAAAATAATAAAATAATAAAATAATAAAATAATAAAATAATAAAATAATAAAATAATAAAATAATAAAATAATAAAATAATAAAATAATAAAATAATAAAATAATAAAATAATAAAATAATAAAATAATAAAATAATAAAATAATAAAATAATAAAATAATAAAATAATAAAATAATAAAATAATAAAATAATAAAATAATAAAATAAATAAAATAATAAAATAATAAAATAATAAAATAATAAAATAATAAAATAATAAAATAATAAAATAATAAAATAATAAAATAATAAAATAATAAAATAATAATAAAATAAAAAAATATATGACTTAATTGCTACGCAACTAATATCAATAAAATCAATAGAATTAACCGTTTTCTAACAAAATACGTCAGTAAGTTATTTGACAGGAGATTTTAAATAAATGAACGCATCCTGGAGAAATAAGCAACTATCGAGACAAAACTCGACTTGCGTATATTAATCGGTAAGAAGAGTTTTCCTACATTTTATTCTGTACGGTTTTCGGATTTTGATTTACTTGTTGGATCGTTGATAATTCTGGTTAAATCGTTGATATGAATGACTTGACCACATTAGCAGATTAGCATCTCGATGTGTATAGTAATAACATAAATACACCGACATCCAAAACAGATATATCACTCAAAGTCTAACGGTCAATCGTCATCCCACGACCACAATTTAGTCGTTCAAGGCCCCGGTCTCATGGTGACTTAGGTTCGGCCTGGATCACGTTCAAAATACAAGATTTAAAGTAAATCATCCTCCAGAGCTTGCGACATCACGTCGGTTGCAATCAAACTTACACCTAATTACTTCGGGTCCTTCCTCAAACCTTAGTTTTCTAATCAATACCGATGCCGAAGTGTCGGTTGTATTTTTTAAATACATCCCTGATTCTCATAGTGATTCGGATAGTCTTTTGGTTGCTGCACCCGGTTAATATGTTTAAATTTAAGACTACTTCTTGGTTTTCGATATACATTTGGTTCAATTGAATCAGACACCAGGCTGATTATCAGTGCTGTAACTACTAGTGATGGAAGAGATCAATGTCAAGGGGAGCTTCGACGATCTATACTTCGTCAGTACTCTAGTTTAAAGAAAAAATAAGAACCCCGATATGACCTTCCAGTTAAACATACCGTCGTACATCGTATCATGACACAATGACAATGAAAATTTGTCCATGTCAGTTGATTAGCTTGTTCTTGAATTTCCAAGGCTGTATCAACTTATTCACCAACGTATATTAGGCAAATGAAGCGATTCATGGTTAACTATCACTATCACTTAATTTAGCTTTGTGTAAAACATTTAGTTTCAATACACGAAGATCTACATTCCCACGGTAATGCGGCAACTCGTTTACATGACACAATTTAGTATACCGACATAACGTATACAAAGGATGAAAGTAATACAAATAGGCATCTATTTGCAAAATTTTATTAATTTACAAACATCCGATGATGAACTCAAGCGCAATCTCTAGTCTAACAAGGTAGCGTTTTAATAGTTCAAAACGAAAACTAGAACGCGATCCAAATCCATTTTTATCACCTAGGGTGAATGACTAACGTCATTCTTTTTTTTTCAAAAATACATGGACTATTTCATCTGGGAGTTTGAGCTACTCGTAAGCATATTACATCCAAGTATTCAAACATGGTCATTGAAGTCGGGTTTTGAACGAGAACATATGTGGCATGTCATAGATCTAAGGTCAATTTGTACAAGTGCCGAGTATTGCCATTTTAAAATTAAAATTAAAATTAAACGAGTATTGCCATTTTAAAATTAGAGTATTGCCATTTTTAAACCTTATGGCAGTTTTGAACACCTGCATATGGATCATGTTGAACCATTACAATTATATCCTTTTGATAATGGATAGATTCACACGTTGAACAGAGGCCATTCCGTTAAAAATGGCACCACTTGCCATACATGCCAACTGACAATCGATTTCTTGCGTGCCAAATTTGACAACCGAAAAATTAACCGTTTTATAGACCTACGCGGAGCTGTGATTTGGACGCCGTTGGACTTGTTTCTATGGGATTTCCCAAAGGATGGATGTTATACGAATAACCTAGAGACAATTCCAGCAGTAAAACATAACATAACTTGCGACTGGAATTTGCGATATAGTCGCCGAGATTATCGAAAAAGTTCTAAAAAATTGGACTTACAGGAAAGATTACTGTAAGGTCAGCAAAGAGACCCACATGAACGCAATTATTTTTCATTTTTAAATCGGAGATTCCAACCTTCACAATAAAAAAAATTCCAGAAACTCATAAAATAATAAAATGAAAGCTAAAATGAGAGACGCAGATGTGAATTAGTGAATAGAGTATTGCTATTATTATGGGAACGACTGCCATGTGAAATGTCAAAATGAGGTCGTTCTCAATTCACAAACTTCGGTTCACAATGTGAACTTTTAAACTTCTTTTAAAAAAGTTGTTCTGTTGCACACAAAAATCTAGATAGTTAAAAAATTAACCCATATGCTTAAAGAATAAACAGTATGCTCTTTAAATTTGACCCAGCATCACGTGGCCAAGACAAATTACACATTTCCTTTTTAAATTAACTCATGCTGAAATATTAAATTATCATTTTTCTAAATGAGTTCATTGAATTATGAAGAAAATAAGTAAAAAGTCGATACAAATATTTGTAAAAATCTGTACAATTTCGATAAAAGCACGCGAATCAATATTTATTTATAATCATTTTTATTTTCCATTTGAATAAAATCTAATTTTATTTAATTACGGTTCTAAACGATTTTTGTTGTATATACTCGGAGTTCACAATAGCACAATGTTACGGGACAAAAAAAACAAAGTCATTGCACACAGACTTTCTAATAATAAATTTATGCAAACATAATTATTTATGAAATTAAGTGAACATTTGAATTGCCCCTCAATTTAGGTCACATTATTGTGAATAGTCGATAATAGTGGTACCCGTATCTAATAGTGTTTTGACTGTGCTGGCTGATACCGCAATCTAAAACTCTTGACATCAGGGTTATTCTTGTTATATAAAATATTCATACATTTCCACAAATCATTTCCGACAAATATTACGAGTTTTATTGACTTTTCATTTTTATTCGGAAATTTGTGGGCTAACCCCTTTTAGGATTTTTAAGCACCAAAATGATTTGTGGAAATGTATGAATATTTTATAGCAGGATTTATCCTGATATCAAGAGCTTTTAATAAAGGTATCAGCCACCACGATCGGACAACTATTACGAGTTTTATTGACTTTTCATTTTTATTCGGAAATTTGTGGGCTAACCCCTTTTAGGATTTTTAAGCACCAAAATGATTTGTGGAAATGTATGAATATTTTATAGCAGGATTTATCCTGATGTCGAGAGCTTTTAGTAAAGGTATCAGCCAGCACGATCGGACAACTATTACGAGTTTTATTGACTTTTCATTTTTATTCGGAAATTTGTGGGCTAACCCCTTTTAGGATTTTTAAGCACCAAAATGATTTGTGGAAATGTATGAATATTTTATAGCAGGATTTATCCTGATGTCGAGAGCTTTTAGTAAAGGTATCAGCCAGCACGATCGGACAACTATTAAGAGTTTTATTGACTATTCATTTTTATTCGAAAATTTGTGGGCTTACAATGTATGAATATTTTATAGCAGGATTTATCCTGATGTCAAGAGCTTTTAATAAAGGTATCAGCCACCACGATCGGACAACTATTACGAGTTTTATTGACTTTTCATTTTTATTCGGAAATTTGTGGGCTAACCCCTTTTAGGATTTTTAAGCACCAAAATGATTTGTGGAAATGTATGAATATTTTATAGCAGGATTTATCCTGATGTCGAGAGCTTTTAGTAAAGGTATCAGCCAGCACGATCGGACAACTATTACGAGTTTTATTGACTATTCATTTTTATTCGGAAATTTGTGGGCTAACCCCTTTGAGAATTTTTAAGCACCAAAGTGATTTGTGGAAATGTATGCATATTTTATAGCAGGATTTATCCTGATATCGAGAGCTTTTAATAAAGGTATCAGCCACCACAATCGGACAACTATTACGAGTTTTATTGACTTTTCATTTTTATTCGGAAATTTGTGGGCTAACCCCTTTTAGGATTTTTAAGCACCAAAATGATTTGTGGAAATGTATGAATATTTTATAGCAGGATTTGTCCTGATGTCAAGAGCTTTTAATAAAGGTAACAGCCACCACGATCGGACAACTATTACGAGATATATTGACTTTTCATTTTTATTCGGAAATTTGTGGGCTAACCCCTTTGAGAATTTTTAAGCACCAAAGTGATTTGTGGAAATGTATGCATATTTTATAGCAGGATTTATCCTGATATCGAGAGCTTTTAGTAAAGGTATCAGCACCACGATCGGACAACTATTACGAGTTTTATTGACTATTAATTTTTATTCGGAAATTTGTGGGCTAACCCCTTTTAGGATTTTTAAGTACCAAAATGATTTGTGGAAATGTATGAATATTTTATAGCAGGATTTATCCTGATGTCGAGAGCTTTTAGTAAAGGTATCAGCCAGCACGATCGGACAACTATTACGAGTTTTATTGACTATTAATTTTTATTCGGAAATTTGTGGGCTAACCCCTTTGAGGATTTTTAAGCACCAAAATGATTTATGGAAATGTATGAATATTTTATAGCAGGATCTATCCTGATGTCGAGAGCTTTTAATAAAGGTATCAGCCACCACGATCGGACAACTATTACGAGTTTTATTGACTATAATTTTTATTCGGAAATTTGTGGGCTAACCCCTTTGAGGATTTTTAAGCACCAAAATGATTTGTGAAAATATATGAATATTTAATAATGGGATTTATTCTGATGTCGAGAGCTTTTAATAAAGGTATCAGCCAGCACGATCAGACAACTATTACGAGTTTTATTGACTATTCATTATTATTCGGAAATTTGTAGGCTATTCCCTTTGAGGATTTTTAAGTACCAAAATGATTTGTGAAAATGTATGAATATTTAATAACAGGATTTATCCTGATGTCTAGAGCTTTTAATAAAGGTATCAGCCACCACGATCGGACAACTATTACGAGTTTTATTGACTTTTCATTTTTATTCGGAAATTTGTGGGCTAACCCCTTTTAGGATTTTTAATCACCAAAATGATTTGTGGAAATGTATGAATATTTTATAGCAGGATTTATCCTGATGTCGAGAGCTTTTAGTAAAGGTATCAGCCAGCACGATCGGACAACTATTACGAGTTTTATTGACTATTAATTTTTATTCGGAAATTTGTGGGCTAACAATGTATGAATATTTTATAGCAGGATTTATCCTGATATCAAGAGCTTTTAATAAAGGTATCAGCCACCACGATCGGACAACTATTACGAGTTTTATTGACTTTTCATTTTTATTCGGAAATTTGTGGGGTAACCCCTTTTAGGATTTTTAAGCACCAAAATGATTTGTGGAAATGTATGAATATTTTATAGCAGGATTTATCCTGATGTCGAGAGCTTTTAGTAAAGGTATCAGCCAGCACGATCGGACAACTATTACGAGTTTTATTGACTATTAATTTTTATTCGGAAATTTGTGGGCTAACCCCTTTGAAAATTTTTAAGCACCAAAGTGATTTGTGGAAATGTATGCATATTTTATAGCAGGATTTATCCTGATGTCAAGAGCTTTTAATAAAGGTATCAGCCACCACGATCGGACATCTATTACGAGTTTTATTGACTTTTCATTTTTATTCGGAAATTTGTGGGCTAACCGCTTTTAGGATTTTTAAGCACCAAAATGATTTGTGGAAATGTATGAATATTTTATAGCAGGATTTATCCTGATGTCGAGAGCTTTTAGTAAAGGTATCAGCCAGCACGATCGGACAACTATTACGAGTTTTATTGACTATTCATTTTTATTCGAAAATTTGTGGGCTAACAATGTATGAATATTTTATAGCAGGATTTATCCTGATGTCAAGAGCTTTTAATAAAGGTATCAGCCACCACGATCGGACAACTATTACGAGTTTTATTGACTTTTCATTTTTATTCGGAAATTTGTGGGCTAACCCCTTTTAGGATTTTTAAGCACCAAAATGATTTGTGGAAATGTATGAATATTTTATAGCAGGATTTATCCTGATGTCGAGAGCTTTTAGTAAAGGTATCAGCCAGCACGATCGGACAACTATTACGAGTTTTATTGACTATTAATTTTTATTCGGTAATTTGTGGGCTAACCCCTTTGAGAATTTTTAAGCACCAAAGTGATTTGTGGAAATGTATGAATATTTTATAGCAGGATTTATCTTGATGTCAAGAGCTTTTAATAAAGGTAACAGCCACCACGATCGGACAACTATTACGAGTTTTATTGACTTTTCATTTTTATTCGGAAATTTGTAGGCTAACCCCTTTGAGGATTTTTAAGCACCTTAATGATTTATTAAAATGTATGAATATTTAATAACAGGATTTATCCTGATATCGAGAGCTTTTAGTAAAGGTATCAGCCACCACGATCGGACAACTATTACGAGTTTTATTGACTATTCATTTTTATTCGAAAATTTGTGGGCTAACAATGTATGAATATTTTATAGCAGGATTTATCCTGATGTCAAGAGCTTTTAATAAAGGTATCAGCCACCACGATCGGACAACTATTACGAGTTTTATTGACTTTTCATTTTTATTCGGAAATTTGTGGGCTAACCGCTTTTAGGATTTTTAAGCACCAAAATGATTTGTGGAAATGTATGAATATTTTATAGCAGGATTTATCCTGATGTCGAGAGCTTTTAGTAAAGGTATCAGCCAGCACGATCGGACAACTATTACGAGTTTTATTGACTATTCATTTATATTCGAAAATTTGTGGGCTAACAATGTATGAATATTTTATAGCAGGATTTATCCTGATGTCAAGAGCTTTTAATAAAGGTATCAGCCACCACAATCGGACAACTATTACGAGTTTTATTGACTTTTCATTTTTATTCGGAAATTTGTGGGCTAACCCCTTTTAGGATTTTTAAGCACCAAAATGATTTGTGGAAATGTATGAATATTTTATAGCAGGATTTATCCTGATGTCGAGAGCTTTTAGTAAAGGTATCAGCCAGCACGATCGGACAACTATTACGAGTTATATTGACTATTCATTTTTATTCGGAAATTTGTGGGCTAACCCCTTTGAGAATTTTTAAGCACCAAAGTGATTTGTGGAAATGTATGCATATTTTATAGCAGGATTTATCCTGATATCGAGAGCTTTTAATAAAGGTATCAGCCACCACGATCGGAAAAGTATTACGAGTTTTATTGACTATTCATTTTTATTCGAAAATTTGTGGGCTAACAATAAATGAATATTTTATAGCAGGATTTATCCTGATGTCAAGAGCTTTTAATAAAGGTAACAGCCACCACGATCGGACAACTATTACGAGATTTATTGACTTTTCATTTTTATTCGGAAATTTGTAGGCTAACCCCTTTGAGGATTTTTAAGCACCTTAATGATTTATTAAAATGTATGAATATTTAATAACAGGATTTATCCTGATATCGAGAGCTTTTAGTAAAGGTATCAGCACCACGATCGGACAACTATTACGAGTTTTATTGACTATTCATTTTTATTCGGAAATTTGTGGGCTAACCCCTTTGAGAATTTTTAAGCACCAAAGTGATTTGTGGAAATGTATGCATATTTTATAGCAGGATTTATCCTGATATCGAGAGCTTTTAATCAAGGTATCAGCCACCACGATCGGAAAAGTATTACGAGTTTTATTGACTATTCATTTTTATTCGAAAATTTGTGGGCTAACAATGTATAAATATTTTATAGCAGGATTTATCCTGATGTCAAGAGCTTTTAATAAAGGTATCAGCCACCACGATCGGACAACTATTACGAGTTTTATTGACTTTTCATTTTTATTCGGAAATTTGTGGGCTAACCCCTTTTAGGATTTTTAAGTACCAAAATGATTTGTGGAAATGTATGAATATTTTAAAGCAGGATTTATCCTGATGTCGAGAGCTTTTAGTAAAGGTATCAGCCAGCACGATCGGACAACTATTACGAGTTTTATTGACTATTAATTTTTATTCGGAAATTTGTGGGCTAACCCCTTTGAGGATTTTTAAGCACCAAAATGATTTATGGAAATGTATGAATATTTTATAGCAGGATCTATCCTGATGTCGAGAGCTTTTAATAAAGGTATCAGCCACCACGATCGGACAACTATTACGAGTTTTATTGACTATAATTTTTATTCGGAAATTTGTGGGCTAACCCCTTTGAGGATTTTTAAGCACCAAAATGATTTGTGAAAATATATGAATATTTAATAACGGGATTTATTCTGATGTCGAGAGCTTTTAATAAAGGTATCAGCCAGCACGATCAGACAACTATTACGAGTTTTATTGACTATTCATTTTTATTCGGAAATTTGTAGGCTATTCCCTTTGAGGATTTTTAAGTACCAAAATGATTTATGGAAATGTATGAATATTTTATAGCAGGATCTATCCTGATGTCGAGAGCTCTTAATAAAGGTATCAGCCAGCACGATCGGACAACTATTACGAGTTTTATTGACTATTAATTTTTATTCGGAAATTTGTGGGCTAACCCCTTTGAGGATTTTTAAGCACCAAAATGATTTATGGAAATGTATGAATATTTTATAGCAGGATCTATCCTGATGTCGAGAGCTTTTAATAAAGGTATCAGCCACCACGATCGGACAACTATTACGAGTTTTATTGACTATAATTTTTATTCGGAAATTTGTGGGCTAACCCCTTTGAGGATTTTTAAGCACCAAAATGATTTGTGAAAACATATGAATATTTAATAACAGGATTTATCCTGATGTCTAGAGCTTTTAATAAAGGTATCAGCCACCACGATCGGACAACTATTACGAGTTTTATTGACTTTTCATTTTTATTCGGAAATTTGTGGGCTAACCCCTTTTAGGATTTTTTTATCACCAAAATGATTTGTGGAAATGTATGAATATTTTATAGCAGGATTTATCCTGATGTCGAGAGCTTTTAGTAAAGGTATCAGCCAGCACGATCGGACAACTATTACGAGTTTTATTGACTATTAATTTTTATTCGGAAATTTGTGGGCTAACCCCTTTGAGAATTTTTAAGCACCAAAGTGATTTGTGGAAATGTATGCATATTTTATAGCAGGATTTATCCTGATATCGAGAGCTTTTAATCAAGGTATCAGCCACCACGATCGGAAAAGTATTACGAGTTTTATTGACTATTCATTTTTATTCGAAAATTTGTGGGCTAACAATGTATGAATATTTTATAGCAGGATTTATCCTGATGTCAAGAGCTTTTAATAAAGGTATCAGCCACCACGATCGGACAACTATTACGAGTTTTATTGACTTTTCATTTTTATTCGGAAATTTGTGGGGTAACCCCTTTTAGGATTTTTAAGCACCAAAATGATTTGTGGAAATGTATGAATATTTTATAGCAGGATTTATCCTGATGTCGAAAGCTTTTAGTAAAGGTATCAGCCAGCACGATCGGACAACTATTACGAGTTTTATTGACTATTAATTTTTATTCGGAAATTTGTGGGCTAACCCCTTTGAGAATTTTTAAGCACCAAAGTGATTTGTGGAAATGTATGCATATTTTATAGCAGGATTTATCCTGATATCGAGAGCTTTTAATAAAGGTATCAGCCACCACGATCGGAAAAGTATTACGAGTTTTATTGACTATTCATTTTTATTCGAAAATTTGTGGGCTAACAATGTATGAATATTTTATAGCAGGATTTATCCTGATGTCAAGAGCTTTTAATAAAGGTATCAGCCAGCACGATCGGACAACTATTACGAGTTTTATTGACTTTTCATTTTTATTCGGAAACTTGTGGGCTAACCCCTTTTAGGATTTTTAAGCACCAAAATGATTTGTGGAAATGTATGAATATTTTATAGCAGGATTTATCCTGATGTCGAGAGCTTTTAGTAAAGGTATCAGCCAGCACGATCGGACAACTATTACGAGTTTTATTGACTATTAATTTTTATTCGCAAATTTGTGGGCTAACCCCTTTGAGGATTTTTAAGCACCAAAATGATTAATGGAAATGTATGAATATTTTATAGCAGGATCTATCCTGATGTCGAGAGCTTTTAATAAAGGTATCAGCCACCACGATCGGACAACTATTACTAGTTTTATTGACTATTCATTTTTATTCGGAAATTTGTGGGCTAACCCCTTTGAGAATTTTTAAGCACCAAAGTGATTTGTTGAAATGTATGCATATTTTATAGCAGGATTTATCCTGATGTCGAGAGCTTTTAATAAAGGTATCAGCCACCACGATCGGAAAAGTATTACGAGTTTTATTGACTATTCATTTTTATTCGGAAATTTGTGGGCTAACAATGTATGAATATTTTATAGCAGGATTTATCCTGATGTCAAGAGCTTTTAATAAAGGTATCAGCCACCACGATCGGACAACTATTACTAGTTTTATTGACTATAATTTTTTATTCGGAAATTTGTAGGCTAACCCCTTTGAGGATTTTTAAGCACCTTAATGATTTATGGAAATGTATGAATATTTAATAACAGGATTTATCCTGATATCAAGACCTTTTAGTAAAGGTATCAGCACCACAATCGGACAACTATTACGAGTTTTATTGACTATTCATTTTTATTCGAAAATTTGTGGGACTATTCATTTTTATTCGGAAATCCTTTGAGGATTTTCAAGCACCAAAATGATTTGTGGAAATGTGAATATTTAATAACGGGATTTATCCTGATGTCGAGAGCTTTTAATAAAGGTATCAGCCAGCACGATCAGACAACTATTACGAGTTTTATTGACTATTCATTTTTATTCGGAAATTTGTAGGCTATTCCCTTTGAGGATTTTTAAGTACCAAAATGATTTGTGAAAATGTATGAATATTTAATAACAGGATTTATCCTGATGTCGAGAGCTTTTAGTAAAGGTATCAGCCAGCACGATCGGACAACTATTACGAGTTTTATTGACTATTAATTTTTATTCGGAAATTTGTGGGCTAACCCCTTTGAGAATTTTTAAGCACCAAAGTGATTTGTGGAAATGTATGCATATTTTATAGCAGGATTTATCCTGATATCGAGAGCTTTAAATAAAGGTATCAGCCACCACGATCGGAAAAGTATTACGAGTTTTATTGACTATTCATTTTTATTCGAAAATTTGTGGGCTAACAATGTATGAATATTTTATAGCAGGATTTATCCTGATGTCAAGAGCTTTTAATAAAGGTATCAGCCACCACGATCGGACAACTATTACGAGTTTTATTGACTTTTCATTTTTATTCGGAAATTTGTGGGCTAACCCCTTTTAGGATTTTTAAGCACCAAAATGATTTGTGGAAATGTATGAATATTTTAAAGCAGGATTTATCCTGATGTCGAGAGCTTTTAGTAAAGGTATCAGCCAGCACGATCGGACAACTATTACGAGTTTTATTGACTATTAATTTTTATTCGGAAATTTGTGGGCAACCCCTTTGAGGATTTTTAAGCACCAAAATGATTTATGGAAATGTATGAATATTTTATAGCAGGATCTATCCTGATGTCGAGAGCTTTTAATAAAGGTATCAGCCACCACGATCGGACAACTATTACTAGTTTTATTGACTATTCATTTTTATTCGGAAATTTGTGGGCTAACCCCTTTGAGAATTTTTAAGCACCAAAGTGATTTGTGGAAATGTATGCATATTTTATAGCAGGATTTATCCTGATATCGAGAGCTTTTAATAATGGTATCAGCCACCACGATCGGAAAAGTATTACGAGTTTTATTGACTATTCATTTTTATTCGAAAATTTGTGGGCTAACAATGTATGAATATTTTATAGCAGGATTTATCCTGATGTCAAGAGCTTTTAATAAAGGTATCAGCCACCACGATCGGACAACTATTACGAGTTTTATTGACTTTTCATTTTTATTTGGAAATTTGTGGGCTAACCCCTTTTAGGATTTTTAAGCACCAAAATGATTTGTGGAAATGTATGAATATTTTATAGCAGGATTTATCCTGATGTCGAGAGCTTTTAGTAAAGGTATCAGCCAGCACGATCGGACAACTATTACGAGTTTTATTTACTATTAATTTTTATTCGGAAATTTGTGGGCTAACCCCTTTGAGGATTTTTAAGCACCAAAATGATTTATGGAAATGTATGAATATTTTATAGCAGGATCTATCCTGATGTCGAGAGCTTTTAATAAAGGTATCAGCCACCACGATCGGACAACTATTACTAGTTTTATTGACTATTCATTTTTATTCGAAAATTTGTGGGCTAACAATGTATGAATATTTTATAGCAGGATTTATCCTGATGTCGAGAGCTTTTAGTAAAGGTATCAGCCACCACGATCGGACAACTATTACGAGTTTTATTGACTAGTCATTTTTATTCGGAAATTTGTGGGCTAACCCCTTTTAGGATTTTTAAGCACCAAAATGATTTGTGGAAATGTATGAATATTTTATAGCAGGATTTATCCTGATGTTGAGAGCTTTTAGTAAAGGTATCAGCCAGCACGATCGGACAATTATTACGAGTTTTATTGACTATTAATTTTTATTCGGAAATTTGTGGGCTAACCCCTTTGAGAATTTTTAAGCACCAAAGTGATTTGTGGAAATGTATGCATATTTTATAGCAGGATTTATCCTGATATCGAGAGCTTTTAATCAAGGTATCAGCCACCACGATCGGAAAAGTATTACGAGTTTTATTGACTATTCATTTTTATTCGAATATTTGTGGGCTAACAATGTATGAATATTTTATAGCAGGATTTATCCTGATGTCAAGAGCTTTTAATAAAGGTATCATCCAGCACGATCGGACAACTATTACGAGTTTTATTGACTTTTCATTTTTATTCGGAAATTTGTGGGCTAACCCCTTTTAGGATTTTTAAGTACCAAAATGATTTGTGGAAATGTATGAATATTTTATAGCAGGATTTATCCTGATGTCGAGAGCTTTTAGTAAAGGTATCAGCCAGCACGATCGGACAACTATTACGAGTTTTATTTACTATTAATTTTTATTCGGAAATTTGTGGGCTAACCCCTTTGAGGATTTTTAAGCACCAAAATGATTTATGGAAATGTATGAATATTTTATAGCAGGATCTATCCTGATGTCGAGAGCTTTTAATAAAGGTATCAGCCACCACGATCGGACAACTATTACTAGTTTTATTGACTATTCATTTTTATTCGAAAATTTGTGGGCTAACAATGTATGAATATTTTATAGCAGGATTTATCCTGATGTCGAGAGCTTTTAGTAAAGGTATCAGCCACCACGATCGGACAACTATTACGAGTTTTATTGACTAGTCATTTTTATTCGGAAATTTGTGGGCTAACCCCTTTTAGGATTTTTAAGCACCAAAATGATTTGTGGAAATGTATGAATATTTTATAGCAGGATTTATCCTGATGTTGAGAGCTTTTAGTAAAGGTATCAGCCAGCACGATCGGACAATTATTACGAGTTTTATTGACTATTAATTTTTATTCGGAAATTTGTGGGCTAACCCCTTTGAGAATTTTTAAGCACCAAAGTGATTTGTGGAAATGTATGCATATTTTATAGCAGGATTTATCCTGATATCGAGAGCTTTTAATCAAGGTATCAGCCACCACGATCGGAAAAGTATTACGAGTTTTATTGACTATTCATTTTTATTCGAATATTTGTGGGCTAACAATGTATGAATATTTTATAGCAGGATTTATCCTGATGTCAAGAGCTTTTAATAAAGGTATCATCCAGCACGATCGGACAACTATTACGAGTTTTATTGACTTTTCATTTTTATTCGGAAATTTGTGGGCTAACCCCTTTTAGGATTTTTAAGTACCAAAATGATTTGTGGAAATGTATGAATATTTTATAGCAGGATTTATCCTGATGTCGAGAGCTTTTAGTAAAGGTATCAGCCAGCACGATCGGACAACTATTACGAGTTTTATTGACTATTAATTTTTATTCGGAAATTTGTGGGCTAACCCCTTTGAGGATTTTTAAGCACCAAAATGATTTATGGAAATGTATGAATATTTTATAGCAGGATCTATCCTGATGTCGAGAGCTTTTAATAAAGGTATCAGCCACCACGATCGGAAAAGTATTACGAGTTTTATTGACTATTCATTTTTATTCGAAAATTTGTGGGCTAACAATGTATGAATATTTTATAGCAGGATTTATCCTAATGTCGAGAGCTTTTAGTAAAGGTATCAGCCAGCACGATCGGACAACTATTACGAGTTTTATTGACTATTAATTTTTATTCGGAAATTTGTGGGCTAACCCCTTTGAGAATTTTTAAGCACCAAAGTGATTTGTGGAAATGTATGCATATTTTATAGCAGGATTTATCCTGATATCGAGAGCTTTTAATAAAGGTATCAGCCACCACGATCGGAAAAGTATTACGAGTTTTATTGACTATTCATTTTTATTCGAAAATTTGTGGGCTAACAATGTATGAATATTATATAGCAGGATTTATCCTGATGTCAAGAGCTTTTAATAAAGGTATCAGCCAGCACGATCGGACAACAATTACGAGTTTTATTGACTTTTCATTTTTATTTGGAAATTTGTAGGCTATTCCCTTTGAGGATTTTTAAGTACCAAAATGATTTGTGGAAATGTATGAATATTTTATAGCAGGATTTATCCTGATGTCAAGAGCTTTTAATAAAGGTATCAGCCAGCACGATCGGACAACTATTACGAGTTTTATTGACTTTTCATTTTTATTCGGAAATTTGTGGGCTAACCCCTTTTAGGATTTTTAAGTACCAAAATGATTTGTGGAAATGTATGAATATTTTATAGCAGGATTTATCCTGATGTCTAGAGCTTTTAGTAAAGGTATCAGCCAGCACGATCGGACAACTATTACGAGTTTTATTGACTATAATTTTTTATTCGGAAATTTGTAGGCTATTCCCTTTGAGGATTTTTAAGTACCAAAATGATTTGTGGAAATGTATGAATATTTTATAGCAGGATTTATCCTGATGTCGAGAGCTATTAATAAAGGTATCAGCCACCACGATCGGACAACTGTTACGAGTTTTATTGACTATTAATTTTTATTCGGAAATTTGTGGGCTAACCCCTTTGAGAATTTTTAAGCACCAAAGTGATTTGTGGAAATGTATGCATATTTTATAGCAGGATTTATCCTGATATCGAGAGCTTTTAATAAAGGTATCAGCCACCACGATCGGAAAAGTATTACGAGTTTTATTGACTATTCATTTTTATTCGAAAATTTGTTGGCTAACAATGTATGAATATTTTATAGCAGGATTTATCCTGATGTCAAGAGCTTTTAATAAAGGTAACAGCCACCACGATCGGACAACTATTACGAGATTTATTGACTTTTCATTTTTATTCGGAAATTTGTAGGCTAACCCCTTTGAGGATTTTTAAGCACCTTAATGATTTATTAAAATGTATGAATATTTAATAACAGGATTTATCCTGATATCGAGAGCTTTTAGTAAAGGTATCAGCACCACGATCGGACAACTATTACGAGTTTTATTGACTATTCATTTTTATTCGGAAATTTGTGGGCTAACCCCTTTGAGAATTTTTAAGCATTAAAGTGATTTGTGGAAATGTATGCATATTTTATAGCAGGATTTATCCTGATATCGAGAGTTTTAATCAAGGTATCAGCCACCACGATCGGAAAAGTATTACGAGTTTTATTGACTATTCATTTTTATTCGAAAATTTGTGGGCTAACAATGTATGAATATTTTATAGCAGGATTTATCCTGATGTCAAGAGCTTTTAATAAAGGTAACAGCCACCACGATCGGACAACTATTACGAGATTTATTGACTTTTCATTTTTATTCGGAAATTTGTAGGCTAACCCCTTTGAGGATTTTTAAGCACCTTAATGATTTATTAAAATGTATGAATATTTAATAACAGGATTTATCCTGATATCGAGAGCTTTTAGTAAAGGTATCAGCACCACGATCGGACAACTATTACGAGTTTTATTGACTATTCATTTTTAATCGGAAATTTGTGGGCTAACCCCTTTGAGAATTTTTAAGCATTAAAGTGATTTGTGGAAATGTATGCATATTTTATAGCAGGATTTATCCTGATATCGAGAGTTTTAATCAAGGTATCAGCCACCACGATCGGAAAAGTATTACGAGTTTTATTGACTATTCATTTTTATTCGAAAATTTGTGGGCTAACAATGTATGAATATTTTATAGCAGGATTTATCCTGATGTCAAGAGCTTTTAATAAAGGTAACAGCCACCACGATCGGACAACTATTACGAGTTTTATTGACTTTTCATTTTTATTCGGAAATTTGTGGGCTAACCCCTTTTAGGATTTTTAAGCACCAAAATGATTTATGGAAATGTATGAATATTTTATAGCAGGATCTATCCTGATGTCGAGAGCTTTTAATAAAGGTATCAGCCACCACGATCGGACAACTATTACGAGTTTTATTGACTATAATTTTTATTCGGAAATTTGTGGGCTAACCCCTTTGAGGATATTTAAGCACCAAAATGATTTGTGAAAATATATGAATATTTAATAACGGGATTTATTCTGATGTCGAGAGCTTTTAATAAAGGTATCAGCCAGCACGATCGGACAACTATTACTAGTTTTATTGACTATAATTTTTATTCGGAAATTTGTGCGCTCCTTTGAGGATTTTTAAGCACCAAAATGATTTGTGGAAATGTATGAATATTTTATAGCAGGATCTCTCCTAATGTCGAGAGCTTTTAATAAAGGTATCAGCCACCACGATCGGACAACTATTACTAGTTTTATTGACTATAATTTTTTATTCGGAAATTTGTAGGCTAACCCCTTTGAGGATTTTTAAGTACCAAAATGATTTATGGAAATGTATGAATATTTAATAACAGGATTTATCCTGATATCGAGAGCTTTTAGTAAAGGTATCAGCACCACAATCGGACAACTATTACGAGTTTTATTGACTATTCATTTTTATTCGGAAATTTGTGGGCTAACCCCTTTTAGGATTTTTAATCACCAAAATGATTTGTGGAAATGTATGAATATTTTATAGCAGGATTTATCCTGATGTCGAGAGCTTTTAGTAAAGGTATCAGCCAGCACGATCGGACAACTATTACGAGTTTTATTGACTATTAATTTTTATTCGGAAATTTGTGGGCTAACCCCTTTGAGGATTTTTAAGCACCAAAATGATTTATGGAAATGTATGAATATTTTATAGCAGGATCTATCCTGATGTCGAGAGCTTTTAATAAAGGTATCAGCCACCACGATCGGACAACTATTACGAGTTTTATTGACTATAATTTTTATTCGGAAATTTGTGGGCTAACCCCTTTGAGGATATTTAAGCACCAAAATGATTTGTGAAAATATATGAATATTTAATAACGGGATTTATTCTGATGTCGAGAGCTTTTAATAAAGGTATCAGCCAGCACGATCGGACAACTATTACTAGTTTTATTGACTATAATTTTTATTCGGAAATTTGTGGGCTAACCCCTTTGAGGATTTTTAAGCACCAAAATGATTTGTGGAAATGTATGAATATTTAATAACAGGATTTATCCTGATATCGAGAGCTTTTAGTAAAGGTATCAGCACCACAATCGGACAACTATTACGAGTTTTATTGACTATTCATTTTTATTCGGAAATTTGTGGGCTAACCCCTTTTAGGATTTTTAATCACCAAAATGATTTGTGGAAATGTATGAATATTTTATAGCAGGATTTATCCTGATGTCGAGAGCTTTTAGTAAAGGTATCAGCCAGCACGATCGGACAACTATTACGAGTTTTATTGACTATTAATTTTTATTCGGAAATTTGTGGGCTAACCCCTTTGAGAATTTTTAAGCACCAAAGTGATTTGTGGAAATGTATGCATATTTTATAGCAGGATTTATCCTGATATCGAGAGCTTTTAATAAAGGTATCAGCCACCACGATCGGACAACTATTACTAGTTTTATTGACTATAATTTTTTATTCGGAAATTTGTAGGCTAACCCCTTTGAGGATTTTTAAGTACCAAAATGATTTATGGAAATGTATGAATATTTAATAACAGGATTTATCCTGATATCGAGAGCTTTTAGTAAAGGTATCAGCACCACAATCGGACAACTATTACGAGTTTTATTGACTATTCATTTTTATTCGGAAATTTGTGGGCTAACCCCTTTTAGGATTTTTAATCACCAAAATGATTTGTGGAAATGTATGAATATTTTATAGCAGGATTTATCCTGATGTCGAGAGCTTTTAGTAAAGGTATCAGCCAGCACGATCGGACAACTATTACGAGTTTTATTGACTATTAATTTTTATTCGGAAATTTGTGGGCTAACCCCTTTGAGGATTTTTAAGCACCAAAATGATTTATGGAAATGTATGAATATTTTATAGCAGGATCTATCCTGATGTCGAGAGCTTTTAATAAAGGTATCAGCCACCACGATCGGACAACTATTACGAGTTTTATTGACTATAATTTTTATTCGGAAATTTGTGGGCTAACCCCTTTGAGGATATTTAAGCACCAAAATGATTTGTGAAAATATATGAATATTTAATAACGGGATTTATTCTGATGTCGAGAGCTTTTAATAAAGGTATCAGCCAGCACGATCGGACAACTATTACTAGTTTTATTGACTATAATTTTTATTCGGAAATTTGTGGGCTAACCCCTTTAAGGATTTTTAAGCACCAAAATGATTTGTGGAAATGTATGAATATTTTATAGCAGGATCTATCCTAATGTCGAGAGCTTTTAATAAAGGTATCAGCCACCACGATCGGACAACTATTACTAGTTTTATTGACTATAATTTTTTATTCGGAAATTTGTAGGCTAACCCCTTTGAGGATTTTTAAGTACCAAAATGATTTATGGAAATGTATGAATATTTAATAACAGGATTTATCCTGATATCGAGAGCTTTTAGTAAAGGTATCAGCACCACAATCGGACAACTATTACGAGTTTTATTGACTATTCATTTTTATTCGGAAATTTGTGGGCTAACCCCTTTTAGGATTTTTAATCACCAAAATGATTTGTGGAAATGTATGAATATTTTATAGCAGGATTTATCCTGATGTCGAGAGCTTTTAGTAAAGGTATCAGCCAGCACGATCGGACAACTATTACGAGTTTTATTGACTATTAATTTTTATTCGGAAATTTGTGGGCTAACCCCTTTGAGGATTTTTAAGCACCAAAATGATTTATGGAAATGTATGAATATTTTATAGCAGGATCTATCCTGATGTCGAGAGCTTTTAATAAAGGTATCAGCCACCACGATCGGACAACTATTACGAGTTTTATTGACTATAATTTTTATTCGGAAATTTGTGGGCTAACCCCTTTGAGGATATTTAAGCACCAAAATGATTTGTGAAAATATATGAATATTTAATAACGGGATTTATTCTGATGTCGAGAGCTTTTAATAAAGGTATCAGCCAGCACGATCGGACAACTATTACTAGTTTTATTGACTATAATTTTTATTCGGAAATTTGTGGGCTAACCCCTTTGAGGATTTTTAAGCACCAAAATGATTTGTGGAAATGTATGAATATTTTATAGCAGGATCTATCCTAATGTCGAGAGCTTTTAATAAAGGTATCAGCCACCACGATCGGACAACTATTACTAGTTTTATTGACTATAATTTTTTATTCGGAAATTTGTAGGCTAACCCCTTTGAGGATTTTTAAGTACCAAAATGATTTATGGAAATGTATGAATATTTAATAACAGGATTTATCCTGATATCGAGAGCTTTTAGTAAAGGTATCAGCACCACAATCGGACAACTATTACGAGTTTTATTGACTATTCATTTTTATTCGGAAATTTGTGGGCTAACCCCTTTTAGGATTTTTAATCACCAAAATGATTTGTGGAAATGTATGAATATTTTATAGCAGGATTTATCCTGATGTCGAGAGCTTTTAGTAAAGGTATCAGCCAGCACGATCGGACAACTATTACGAGTTTTATTGACTATTAATTTTTATTCGGAAATTTGTGGGCTAACCCCTTTGAGAATTTTTAAGCACCAAAGTGATTTGTGGAAATGTATGCATATTTTATAGCAGGATTTATCCTGATATCGAGAGCTTTTAATAAAGGTATCAGCCACCACGATCGGAAAAGTATTACGAGTTTTATTGACTATTCATTTTTATTCGAAAATTTGTGGGCTAACAATGTATGAATATTTTATAGCAGGATTTATCCTGATGTCAAGAGCTTTTAATAAAGGTATCAGCCACCACGATCGGACAACTATTACGAGTTTTATTGACTTTTCATTTCATTTTTTATTCGGAAATTTGTGGGCTAACCCCTTTTAGGATTTTTAAGCACCAAAATGATATGTGGAAATGTATGAATATTTTATAGCAGGATTTATCCTGATGTCGAGAGCTTTTAGTAAAGGTATCAGCCAGCACGATCGGACAACTATTACGAGTTTTATTGACTATTAATTTTTATTCGGAAATTTGTGGGCTAACCCCTTTGAGAATTTTTAAGCACCAAAGTGATTTGTGGAAATGTATGCATATTTTATAGCAGGATTTATCCTGATATCGAGAGCTTAAAATAAAGGTATCAGCCACCACGATCGGACAACTATTACGAGTTTTATTGACTATTCATTTTTATTCGGAAATTTGTGGGCTAACCCCTTTAAGGATTTTTAAGCAACAAAATGATTTGTGCCAATGTTTGAATATTTAATAACAGTATTTATCCTGATGTCTAAAGCTTTTAATAAAGGTATCAGCCACCACGATCAGACAACTATTACGAGTTTTATTGACTTTTCATTTTTATTCGGAAATTTGTGGGCTAACAATGTATGAATATTTTATAGCAGGATCTATCCTGATGTCAAGAGCTTTTAATAAAGGTATCAGCCACCACGATCGGACAACTATTACGAGTTTTATTGACTTTTCATTTTTATTCGGAAATTTGTGGGCTAACCCCTTTGAGGATTTTTAATACCAAAATGATTTGTGGAAATGTATGAATATTTTATAGCAGGATTTATCCTGATGTCGAGAGCTTTTAGTAAAGGTATCAGCCAGCACGATCGGACAACTATTACGAGTTTTATTGACTATTAATTTTTATTCGGAAATTTGTGGGCTAACCCCTTTTAGGATTTTTAAGCACCAAAATGATATGTGGAAATGTATGAATATTTTATAGCAGGATTTATCCTGATGTCGAGAGCTTTTAGTAAAGGTATCAGCCAGCACGATCGGACAACTATTACGAGTTTTATTGACTATTAATTTTTATTCGGAAATTTGTGGGCTAACCCCTTTGAGAATTTTTAAGCACCAAAATGATTTGTGGAAATGTATGAATATTTTATAGCAGGATTTATCCTGATGTTGAGAGCTTTTATTAAAGGTATCAGCCAGCACGATCGGACAATTATTACGAGTTTTATTGACTATTAATTTTTATTCGGAAATTTGTGGGCTAACCCCTTTGAGAATTTTTAAGCACCAAAGTGATTTGTGGAAATGTATGCATATTTTATAGCAGGATTTATCCTGATATCGAGAGCTTTTAATCAAGGTATCAGCCACCACGATCGGAAAAGTATTACGAGTTTTATTGACTATTCATTTTTATTCGAAAATTTGTGGGCTAACAATGTATGAATATTTTATAGCAGGATTTATCCTGATATCGAGAGCTTTTAGTAAAGGTATCAGCACCACAATCGGACAACTATTACGAGTTTTATTGACTATTCTTAAGTACCAAAATGATTTGTGGAAATGTATAAATATTTTATAGCAGGATTTATCCTGATGTCGAGGGCTTTTAGTAAAGGTATCAGCCAGCACGATCGGACAACTATTACGAGTTTTATTGACTATTAATTTTTATTCGGAAATTTGTGGGCTAACCCCTTTGAGAATTTTTAAGCACCAAAGTGATTTGTGGAAATGTATGCATATTTTATAGCAGGATTTATCCTGATATCGAGAGCTTTTAATAAAGGTATCAGCCACCACGATCGGAAAAGTATTACGAGTTTTATTGACTATTCATTTTTATTCGAAAATTTGTGGGCTAACAATGTATGAATATTTTATAGCAGGATTTATCCTGATGTCAAGAGCTTTTAATAAAGGTATCAGCCACCACGATCGGACAACTATTACGAGTTTTATTGACTTTTCATTTTTATTCGGAAATTTGTGGGCTAACCCCTTTTAGGATTTTTAAGCACCAAAATGATTTGTGGAAATGTATGAATATTTTATAGCAGGATTTATCCTGATGTCGAGAGCTTTTAGTAAAGGTATCAGCCAGCACGATCGGACAACTATTACGAGTTTTATTGACTATTAATTTTTATTCGGAAATTTGTGGGCTAACCCCTTTGAGGATTTTTAAGCACCAAAATGATTTATGGAAATGTATGACTATTTTATAGCAGGATCTATCCTGATGTCGAGAGGTTTTAATAAAGGTATCAGCCACCACGATCGGACAACTATTACTAGTTTTATTGACTATTCATTTTTATTCGGAAATTTGTGGGCTAACCCCTTTGAGAATTTTTAAGCACCAAAGTGATTTGTGGAATTGTATTCATATTTTATAGCAGGATTTATCCTGATGTCGAGAGCTTTTAGTAAAGGTATTAGCCAGCACGATCGGACAACTATTACGAGTTTTATTGACTATTAATTTTTATTCGGAAATTTGTGGGCTAACCCCTTTGAGGATTTTTAAGCACCAAAATAATTTATGGAAATGTATGACTATTTTATAGCAGGATCTATCCTGATGTCGGGAGCTTTTAATAAAGGTATCAGCCACCACGATCGGACAACTATTACGAGTTTTATTGACTTTTCATTTTTATTCGGAAATTTGTGGGCTAACCCCTTTGAGGATTTTTAAGCACCAAAATGATTTGTGAAAATATATGAATATTTAATAACGGGATTTATTCTGATGTCGAGAGCTTTTAATAAAGGTATCAGCCACCACGATCGGACAACTATTACTAGTTTTATTGACTATAATTTTTATTCGGAAATTTGTGGGCTAACCCCTTTGAGTATTTTTAAGCACCAAAATGATTTGTGGAAATGTATGAATATTTTATAGCAGGATTTATCCTGATGTCGAGGGCTTTTATTAAAGGTATCAGCCAGCACGATCGGACAACTATTACGAGTTTTATTGACTATTAATTTTTATTCGGAAATTTGTGGGCTAACCCCTTTGAGAATTTTTAAGCACCAAAGTGATTTATGGAAATGTATGCATATTTTATAGCAGGATTTATCCTGATATCGAGAGCTTTTAATAAAGGTATCAGCCACCACGATCGGAAAAGTATTACGAGTTTTATTGACTATTCATTTTTATTCGAAAATTTGTGGGCTAACAATGTATGAATATTTTATAGCAGGATTTATCCTGATGTCAAGAGCTTTTAATAAAGGTATCAGCCACCACGATCGGACAACTATTACGAGTTTTATTGACTTTTCATTTTTATTCGGAAATTTGTGGGCTAACCCCTTTTAGGATTTTTAAGCACCAAAATGATTTGTGGAAATGTATGAATATTTTATAGCAGGATTTATCCTGATGTCGAGAGCTTTTAGTAAAAGTATCAGCCAGCACGATCGGACAACTATTACGAGTTTTATTGACAATTAATTTTTATTCGGAAATTTGTGGGCTAACCCCTTTGAGAATTTTTAAGCACCA
This sequence comes from Tipula confusa, assembly GCA_963556175.1. Classification (NCBI taxonomy): domain Eukaryota; kingdom Metazoa; phylum Arthropoda; class Insecta; order Diptera; family Tipulidae; genus Tipula; species Tipula confusa. Next base: position 107,675,785 of record OY744476.1, on the reverse strand, counting down.
AAGTGATTTGTGGAAATGTATGCATATTTTATAGCAGGATTTATCCTGATATCGAGAGCTTTAAATAAAGGTATCAGCCACCACGATCGGAAAAGTATTACGAGTTTTATTGACTATTCATTTTTATTCGAAAATTTGTGGGCTAACAATGTATGAATATTTTATAGCAGGATTTATCCTGATGTCGAGAGCTTTTAGTAAAGGTATTAGCCAGCACGATCGGACAACTATTATGAGTTTTATTGACTATTAATTTTTATTCGGAAATTTGTGGGCTAACCCCTTTGAGGATTTTTAAGCACCAAAATAATTTATGGAAATGTATGACTATTTTATAGCAGGATCTATCCTGATGTCGAGAGCTTTTAATAAAGGTATCAGCCACCACGATCGGACAACTATTACGAGTTTTATTGACTTTTCATTTTTATTCGGAAATTTGTGGGCTAACCCCTTTGAGAATTTTTAAGCACCAAAGTGATTTGTGGAATTGTATTCATATTTTATAGCAGGATTTATCCTGATGTCGAGAGCTTTTAGTAAAGGTATTAGCCAGCACGATCGGACAACTATTACGAGTTTTATTGACTATAATTTTTATTCGGAAATTTGTGGGCTAACCCCTTTGAGGATTTTTAAGCACCAAAATGATTTGTGGAAATGTATGAATATTTTATAGCAGGATTTATCCTGATGTCGAGGGCTTTTAGTAAAGGTATCAGCCAGCACGATCGGACAACTATTACGAGTTTTATTGACTATTAATTTTTATTCGGAAATTTGTGGGCTAACCCCTTTGAGAATTTTTAAGCACCAAAGTGATTTGTGGAAATGTATGCATATTTTATAGCAGGATTTATCCTGATATCGAGAGCTTTTAATAAAGGTATCAGCCACCACGATCGGAAAAGTATTACGAGTTTTATTGACTATTCATTTTTATTCGAAAATTTGTGGGCTAACAATGTATGAATATTTTATAGCAGGATTTATCCTGATGTCAAGAGCTTTTAATAAAGGTATCAGCCACCACGATCGGACAACTATTACGAGTTTTATTGACTTTTCATTTTTATTCGGAAATTTGTGGGCTAACCCCTTTTAGGATTTTTAAGTACCAAAATGATTTGTGGAAATGTATGAATATTTTATAGCAGGATTTATCCTGATGTCGAGAGCTTTTAGTAAAGGTATCAGCCAGCACGATCGGACAACTATTACGAGTTTTATTGACTATTAATTTTTATTCGGAAATTTTTGGGCTAACCCCTTTGAGAATTTTTAAGCACCAAAGTGATTTGTGGAAATGTATGCATATTTTATAGCAGGATTTATCCTGATATCGAGAGCTTTAAATAAAGGTATCAGCCACCACGATCGGAAAAGTATTACGAGTTTTATTGACTATTCATTTTTATTCGAAAATTTGTGGGCTAACAATGTATGAATATTTTATAGCAGGATTTATCCTGATGTCAAGAGCTTTTAATAAAGGTATCAGCCACCACGATCGGACAACTATTACGAGTTTTATTGACTTTTCATTTTTATTCGGAAATTTGTGGGCTAACCCCTTTTAGGATTTTTAAGTACCAAATGATTTGTGGAAATGTATGAATATTTTATAGCAGGATTTATCCTGATGTTGAGAGCTTTTAGTAAAGGTATCAGCCAGCACGATCGGACAACTATTACGAGTTTTATTGACTTTTCATTTTTATTCGGAAATTTGTGGGCTAACCCCTTTGAGAATTTTTAAGCACCAAAGTGATTTGTGGAAATGTATGCATATTTTATAGCAGGATTTATCCTGATATCGAGAGCTTTAAATAAAGGTATCAGCCACCACGATCGGACAACTATTACGAGTTTTATTGACTTTTCAGTTTTATTCGGAAATTTGTGGGCTAACCCCTTTTAGGATTTTTAAGTACCAAAATGATTTGTGGAAATATATGAATATTTTATAGCAGGATTTATCCTGATGTCGAGAGCTTTTAGTAAAGGTATCAGCCAGCACGATCGGACAACTATTACGAGTTTTATTGACTATTAATTTTTATTCGGAAATTTGTGGGCTAACCCCTTTGAGAATTTTTAAGCACCAAAGTGATTTGTAGAAATGTATGCATATTTTATAGCAGGATCTATCCTGATATCGAGAGCTTTAAATAAAGGTATCAGCCACCACGATCGGAAAAGTATTACGAGTTTTATTGACTATTCATTTTTATTCGAAAATTTGTGGGCTAACAATGTATGAATATTTTATAGCAGGATTTATCCTGATGTCAAGAGCTTTTAATAAAGGTATCAGCCACCACGATCAGACAACTATTACGAGTTTTATTAACTTTTCATTTTTATTCGGAAATTTGTGGGCTAACCCCTTTGAGGATTTTTAAGTACCAAAATGATTTGTGGAAATGTATGAATATTTTATAGCAGGATTTATCCTGATGTCGAGAGCTTTTAGTAAAGGTATTAGCCAGCACGATCGGACAACTATTACGAGTTTTATTGACTATTAATTTTTATTCGGAAATTTGTGGGCTAACCCCTTTGAGGATTTTTAAGCACCAAAATAATTTATGGAAATGTATAACTATTTTATAGCAGGATCTATCCTGATGTCGAGAGCTTTTAATAAAGGTATCAGCCACCACGATCGGACAACTATTACGAGTTTTATTGACTTTTCATTTTTATTCGGAAATTTGTGGGCTAACCCCTTTGAGAATTTTTAAGCACCAAAGTGATTTGTGGAATTGTATTCATATTTTATAGCAGGATTTATCCTGATGTCGAGATTTTTTAGTAAAGGTATTAGCCAGCACGATCGGACAACTATTACGAGTTTTATTGACTATTAATTTTTATTCGGAAATTTGTGGGCTAACCCCTTTGAGGATTTTTAAGCACCAAAATAATTTATGGAAATGTATGACTATTTTATAGCAGGATCTATCCTGATGTCGAGAGCTTTTAATAAAGGTATCAGCCACCACGATCGGACAACTATTACGAGTTTTATTGACTTTTCATTTTTATTCGGAAATTTGTGGGCTAACCCCTTTAAGGATTTTTAAGCACCAAAATGATTTGCGAAAATATATGAATATTTAATAACGGGATTTATTCTGATGTCGAGAGCTTTTAATAAAGGTATCAGCCACCACGATCGGACAACTATTACTAGTTTTATTGACTATAATTTTTATTCGGAAATTTGTGGGCTAACCCATTTGAGGATTTTTAAGCACCAAAATGATTTGTGGAAATGTATGAATATTTTATAGCAGGATTTATCCTGATGTCGAGGGCTTTTAGTAAAGGTATCAGCCAGCACGATCGGACAACTATTACGAGTTTTATTGACTATTAATTTTTATTCGGAAATTTGTGGGCTAACCCCTTTGAGAATTTTTAAGCACCAAAGTGATTTGTGGAAATGTATGCATATTTTATAGCAGGATTTATCCTGATATCGAGAGCTTTTAATAAAGGTATCAGCCACCACGATCGGAAAAGTATTACGAGTTTTATTGACTATTCATTTTTATTCGAAAATTTGTGGGCTAACAATGTATGAATATTTTATAGCAGGATTTATCCTGATGTCAAGAGCTTTTAATAAAGGTATCAGCCACCACGATCGGACAACTATTACGAGTTTTATTGACTTTTCATTTTTATTCGGAAATTTGTGGGCTAACCCCTTTTAGGATTTTTAAGCACCAAAATGATTTGTGGAAATGTATGAATATTTTATAGCAGGATTTATCCTGATGTCGAGAGCTTTTAGTAAAGGTATCAGCCAGCACGATCGGACAACTATTACGAGTTTTATTGACTATTAATTTTTATTCGGAAATTTGTGGGCTAACCCCTTTGAGAATTTTTAAGCACCAAAGTGATTTGTGGAAATGTATGCATATTTTATAGCAGGATTTATCCTGATATCGAGAGCTTTTAATAAAGGTATCAGCCACCACGATCGGAAAAGTATTACGAGTTTTATTGACTATTCATTTTTATTCGAAAATTTGTGGGCTAACAATGTATGAATATTTTATAGCAGGATTTATCCTGATGTCAAGAGCTTTCAATAAAGGTATCAGCCACCACGATCGGACAACTATTACGAGTTTTATTGACTTTTCATTTTTATTCGGAAATTTGTGGGCTAACCCCTTTTAGGATTTTTAAGTACCAAAATGATTTGTGGAAATGTATGAATATTTTATAGCAGGATTTATCCTGATGTCGAGAGCTTTTAGTAAAGGTATCAGCCAGCACGATCGGACAACTATTACGAGTTTTATTGACTATTAATTTTTATTCGGAAATTTGTGGGCTAACCCCTTTGAGAATTTTTAAGCACCAAAGTGATTTGTGGAAATGTATGCATATTTTATAGCAGGATTTATCCTGATATCGAGAGCTTTAAATAAAGGTATCAGCCACCACGATCGGAAAAGTATTACGAGTTTTATTGACTATTCATTTTTATTCGAAAATTTGTGGGCTAACAATGTATGAATATTTTATAGCAGGATTTATCCTGATGTCAAGAGCTTTTAATAAAGGTATCAGCCACCACGATCGGACAACTATTACGAGTTTTATTGACTTTTCATTTTTATTCGGAAATTTGTGGGCTAACCCCTTTTAGGATTTTTAAGTACCAAAATGATTTGTGGAAATGTATGAATATTTTATAGCAGGATTTATCCTGATGTCAAGAGCTTTTAATAAAGGTATCAGCCACCACGATCGGACAACTATTACGAGTTTTATTGACTTTTCATTTTTATTCGGAAATTTGTGGGCTAACCCCTTTGAGAATTTTTAAGCACCAAAGTGATTTGTGGAATTGTATTCATATTTTATAGCAGGATTTATCCTGATGTCGAGAGCTTTTAGTAAAGGTATTAGCCAGCACGATCGGACAACTATTACGAGTTTTATTGACTATTAATTTTTATTCGGAAATTTGTGGGCTAACCCCTTTGAGGATTTTTAAGCACCAAAATAATTTATGGAAATGTATGACTATTTTATAGCAGGATTTATCCTGATGTCGAGGGCTTTTAGTAAAGGTATCAGCCAGCACGATCGGACAACTATTACGAGTTTTATTGACTATTAATTTTTATTCGGAAATTTGTGGGCTAACCCCTTTGAGAATTTTTAAGCACCAAAGTGATTTGTGGAAATGTATGCATATTTTATAGCAGGATTTATCCTGATATCGAGAGCTTTTAATAAAGGTATCAGCCACCACGATCGGAAAAGTATTACGAGTTTTATTGACTATTCATTTTTATTCGAAAATTTGTGGGCTAACAATGTATGAATATTTTATAGCAGGATTTATCCTGATGTCAAGAGCTTTTAATAAAGGTATCAGCCACCACGATCGGACAACTATTACGAGTTTTATTGACTTTTCATTTTTATTCGGAAATTTGTGGGCTAACCCCTTTGAGAATTTTTAAGTACCAAAATGATTTGTGGAAATGTATGAATATTTTATAGCAGGATTTATCCTGATGTCAAGAGCTTTTAATAAAGGTATCAGCCACCACGATCGGACAACTATTACGAGTTTTATTGACTTTTCATTTTTATTCGGAAATTTGTGGGCTAACCCCTTTGAGAATTTTTAAGCACCAAAGTGATTTGTGGAATTGTATTCATATTTTATAGCAGGATTTATCCTGATATCGAGAGCTTTAAATAAAGGTATCAGCCACCACGATCGGACAACTATTACGAGTTTTATTGACTTTTCAGTTTTATTCGGAAATTTGTGGGCTAACCCCTTTTAGGATTTTTAAGTACCAAAATGATTTGTGGAAATATATGAATATTTTATAGCAGGATTTATCCTGATGTCGAGAGCTTTTAGTAAAGGTATCAGCCAGCACGATCGGACAACTATTACGAGTTTTATTGACTATTAATTTTTATTCGGAAATTTGTGGGCTAACCCCTTTGAGAATTTTTAAGCACCAAAGTGATTTGTAGAAATGTATGCATATTTTATAGCAGGATCTATCCTGATATCGAGAGCTTTAAATAAAGGTATCAGCCACCACGATCGGAAAAGTATTACGAGTTTTATTGACTATTCATTTTTATTCGAAAATTTGTGGGCTAACAATGTATGAATATTTTATAGCAGGATTTATCCTGATGTCAAGAGCTTTTAATAAAGGTATCAGCCACCACGATCAGACAACTATTACGAGTTTTATTAACTTTTCATTTTTATTCGGAAATTTGTGGGCTAACCCCTTTGAGGATTTTTAAGTACCAAAATGATTTGTGGAAATGTATGAATATTTTATAGCAGGATTTATCCTGATGTCGAGAGCTTTTAGTAAAGGTATTAGCCAGCACGATCGGACAACTATTACGAGTTTTATTGACTATTAATTTTTATTCGGAAATTTGTGGGCTAACCCCTTTGAGGATTTTTAAGCACCAAAATAATTTATGGAAATGTATAACTATTTTATAGCAGGATCTATCCTGATGTCGAGAGCTTTTAATAAAGGTATCAGCCACCACGATCGGACAACTATTACGAGTTTTATTGACTTTTCATTTTTATTCGGAAATTTGTGGGCTAACCCCTTTGAGAATTTTTAAGCACCAAAGTGATTTGTGGAATTGTATTCATATTTTATAGCAGGATTTATCCTGATGTCGAGATTTTTTAGTAAAGGTATTAGCCAGCACGATCGGACAACTATTACGAGTTTTATTGACTATTAATTTTTATTCGGAAATTTGTGGGCTAACCCCTTTGAGGATTTTTAAGCACCAAAATAATTTATGGAAATGTATGACTATTTTATAGCAGGATCTATCCTGATGTCGAGAGCTTTTAATAAAGGTATCAGCCACCACGATCGGACAACTATTACGAGTTTTATTGACTTTTCATTTTTATTCGGAAATTTGTGGGCTAACCCCTTTAAGGATTTTTAAGCACCAAAATGATTTGTGAAAATATATGAATATTTAATAACGGGATTTATTCTGATGTCGAGAGCTTTTAATAAAGGTATCAGCCACCACGATCGGACAACTATTACTAGTTTTATTGAATATAATTTTTATTCGGAAATTTGTGGGCTAACCCATTTGAGGATTTTTAAGCACCAAAATGATTTGTGGAAATGTATGAATATTTTATAGCAGGATTTATCCTGATGTCGAGGGCTTTTAGTAAAGGTATCAGCCAGCACGATCGGACAACTATTACGAGTTTTATTGACTATTAATTTTTATTCGGAAATTTGTGGGCTAACCCCTTTGAGAATTTTTAAGCACCAAAGTGATTTGTGGAAATGTATGCATATTTTATAGCAGGATTTATCCTGATATCGAGAGCTTTTAATAAAGGTATCAGCCACCACGATCGGAAAAGTATTACGAGTTTTATTGACTATTCATTTTTATTCGAAAATTTGTGGGCTAACAATGTATGAATATTTTATAGCAGGATTTATCCTGATGTCAAGAGCTTTTAATAAAGGTATCAGCCACCACGATCGGACAACTATTACGAGTTTTATTGACTTTTCATTTTTATTCGGAAATTTGTGGGCTAACCCCTTTTAGGATTTTTAAGCACCAAAATGATTTGTGGAAATGTATGAATATTTTATAGCAGGATTTATCCTGATGTCGAGAGCTTTTAGTAAAGGTATCAGCCAGCACGATCGGACAACTATTACGAGTTTTATTGACTATTAATTTTTATTCGGAAATTTGTGGGCTAACCCCTTTGAGAATTTTTAAGCACCAAAGTGATTTGTGGAAATGTATGCATATTTTATAGCAGGATTTATCCTGATATCGAGAGCTTTTAATAAAGGTATCAGCCACCACGATCGGAAAAGTATTACGAGTTTTATTGACTATTCATTTTTATTCGAAAATTTGTGGGCTAACAATGTATGAATATTTTATAGCAGGATTTATCCTGATGTCAAGAGCTTTCAATAAAGGTATCAGCCACCACGATCGGACAACTATTACGAGTTTTATTGACTTTTCATTTTTATTCGGAAATTTGTGGGCTAACCCCTTTTAGGATTTTTAAGTACCAAAATGATTTGTGGAAATGTATGAATATTTTATAGCAGGATTTATCCTGATGTCGAGAGCTTTTAGTAAAGGTATCAGCCAGCACGATCGGACAACTATTACGAGTTTTATTGACTATTAATTTTTATTCGGAAATTTGTGGGCTAACCCCTTTAAGAATTTTTAAGCACCAAAGTGATTTGTGGAAATGTATGCATATTTTATAGCAGGATTTATCCTGATATCGAGAGCTTTAAATAAAGGTATCAGCCACCACGATCGGAAAAGTATTACGAGTTTTATTGACTATTCATTTTTATTCGAAAATTTGTGGGCTAACAATGTATGAATATTTTATAGCAGGATTTATCCTGATGTCAAGAGCTTTTAATAAAGGTATCAGCCACCACGATCGGACAACTATTACGAGTTTTATTGACTTTTCATTTTTATTCGGAAATTTGTGGGCTAACCCCTTTTAGGATTTTTAAGTACCAAAATGATTTGTGGAAATGTATGAATATTTTATAGCAGGATTTATCCTGATGTCAAGAGCTTTTAATAAAGGTATCAGCCACCACGATCGGACAACTATTACGAGTTTTATTGACTTTTCATTTTTATTCGGAAATTTGTGGGCTAACCCCTTTGAGAATTTTTAAGCACCAAAGTGATTTGTGGAATTGTATTCATATTTTATAGCAGGATTTATCCTGATGTCGAGAGCTTTTAGTAAAGGTATTAGCCAGCACGATCGGACAACTATTACGAGTTTTATTGACTATTAATTTTTATTCGGAAATTTGTGGGCTAACCCCTTTGAGGATTTTTAAGCACCAAAATAATTTATGGAAATGTATGACTATTTTATAGCAGGATTTATCCTGATGTCGAGGGCTTTTAGTAAAGGTATCAGCCAGCACGATCGGACAACTATTACGAGTTTTATTGACTATTAATTTTTATTCGGAAATTTGTGGGCTAACCCCTTTGAGAATTTTTAAGCACCAAAGTGATTTGTGGAAATGTATGCATATTTTATAGCAGGATTTATCCTGATATCGAGATCTTTTAATAAAGGTATCAGCCACCACGATCGGAAAAGTATTACGAGTTTTATTGACTATTCATTTTTATTCGAAAATTTGTGGGCTAACAATGTATGAATATTTTATAGCAGGATTTATCCTGATGTCAAGAGCTTTTAATAAAGGTATCAGCCACCACGATCGGACAACTATTACGAGTTTTATTGACTTTTCATTTTTATTCGGAAATTTGTGGGCTAACCCCTTTTAGGATTTTTAAGTACCAAAATGATTTGTGGAAATGTATGAATATTTTATAGCAGGATTTATCCTGATGTCAAGAGCTTTTAATAAAGGTATCAGCCACCACGATCGGACAACTATTACGAGTTTTATTGACTTTTCATTTTTATTCGGAAATTTGTGGGCTAACCCCTTTGAGAATTTTTAAGCACCAAAGTGATTTGTGGAATTGTATTCATATTTTATAGCAGGATTTATCCTGATGTCGAGAGCTTTTAGTAAAGGTATTAGCCAGCACGATCGGACAACTATTACGAGTTTTATTGACTATTAATTTTTATTCGGAAATTTGTGGGCTAACCCCTTTGAGGATTTTTAAGCACCAAAATAATTTATGGAAATGTATGACTATTTTATAGCAGGATTTATCCTGATGTCGAGGGCTTTTAGTAAAGGTATCAGCCAGCACGATCGGACAACTATTACGAGTTTTATTGACTATTAATTTTTATTCGGAAATTTGTGGGCTAACCCCTTTGAGAATTTTTAAGCACCAAAGTGATTTGTGGAAATGTATGCATATTTTATAGCAGGATTTATCCTGATATCGAGAGCTTTTAATAAAGGTATCAGCCACCACGATCGGAAAAGTATTACGAGTTTTATTGACTATTCATTTTTATTCGAAAATTTGTGGGCTAACAATGTATGAATATTTTATAGCAGGATTTATCCTGATGTCAAGAGCTTTTAATAAAGGTATCAGCCACCACGATCAGACAATTATTACGAGTTTTATTGACTTTTCATTTTTATTCGGAAATTTGTGGGCTAACCCCTTTGAGGATTTTTAAGTACCAAAATGATTTGTGGAAATGTATGAATATTTTATAGCAGGATTTATCCTGATGTCGAGAGCTTTTAGTAAAGGTATTAGCCAGCACGATCGGACAACTATTACGAGTTTTATTGACTATTAATTTTTATTCGGAAATTTGTGGGCTAACCCCTTTGAGGATTTTTAAGCACCAAAATAATTTATGGAAATGTATAACTATTTTATAGCAGGATCTATCCTGATGTCGAGAGCTTTTAATAAAGGTATCAGCCACCACGATCGGACAACTATTACGAGTTTTATTGACTTTTCATTTTTATTCGGAAATTTGTGGGCTAACCCCTTTGAGAATTTTTAAGCACCAAAGTGATTTGTGGAATTGTATTCATATTTTATAGCAGGATTTATCCTGATGTCGAGAGCTTTTAGTAAAGGTATTAGCCAGCACGATCGGACAACTATTACGAGTTTTATTGACTATTAATTTTTATTCGGAAATTTGTGGGCTAACCCCTTTGAGGACTTTTAAGCACCAAAATAATTTATGGAAATGTATGACTATTTTATAGCAGGATTTATCCTGATGTCGAGGGCTTTTAGTAAAGGTATCAGCCAGCACGATCGGACAACTATTACGAGTTTTATTGACTATTAATTTTTATTCGGAAATTTGTGGGCTAACCCCTTTGAGAATTTTTAAGCACCAAAGTGATTTGTGGAAATGTATGCATATTTTATAGCAGGATTTATCCTGATATCGAGAGCTTTTAATCAAGGTATCAGCCACCACGATCGGAAAAGTATTACGAGTTTTATTGACTATTCATTTTTATTCGAAAATTTGTGGGCTAACAATGTATGAATATTTTATAGCAGGATTTATCCTGATGTCAAGAGCTTTTAATAAAGGTATCAGCCACCACGATCGGACAACTATTACGAGTTTTATTGACTTTTCATTTTTATTCGGAAATTTGTGGGCTAACCCCTTTTAGGATTTTTAAGCACCAAAATGATTTGTGGAAATGTATGAATATTTTATAGCAGGATTTATCCTGATGTCGAGAGCTTTTAGTAAAGGTATCAGCCAGCACGATCGGACAACTATTACGAGTTTTATTGACTATTAATTTTTATTCGGAAATTTGTGGGCTAACCCCTTTGAGAATTTGTAAGCACCAAAGTGATTTGTGGAAATGTATGCATATTTTATAGCAGGATTTATCCTGATATCGAGAGCTTTAAATAAAGGTATCAGCCACCACGATCGGAAAAGTATTACGAGTTTTATTGACTATTCATTTTTATTCGAAAATTTGTGGGCTAACAATGTATGAATATTTTATAGCAGGATTTATCCTGATGTCAAGAGCTTTTAATAAAGGTATCAGCCACCACGATCGGACAACTATTACGAGTTTTATTGACTTTTCATTTTTATTCGGAAATTTGTGGGCTAACCCCTTTTAGGATTTTTAAGCACCAAAATGATTTGTGGAAATGTATGAATATTTTATAGCAGGATTTATCCTGATGTCGAGAGCTTTTAGTAAATGTATCAGCCAGCACGATCGGACAACTATTACGAGTTTTATTGACTATTAATTTTTATTCGGAAATTTGTGGGCTAACCCCTTTGAGGATTTTTAAGCACCAAAATGATTTATGGAAATGTATGACTATTTTATAGCAGGATCTATCCTGATGTCGAGGGGTTTTAATAAAGGTATCAGCCACCACGATCGGACAACTATTACTAGTTTTATTGACTATTAATTTTTATTCGGAAATTTGTGGGCTAACCCCTTTGAGAATTTTTAAGCACCAAAGTGATTTGTGGAAATGTATGCATATTTTATAGCAGGATTTATCCTGATGTCAAGAGCTTTTAATAAAGGTATCAGCCACCACGATCGGACAACTATTACGAGTTTTATTGACTAGTCATTTTTATTCGGAAATTTGTGGGCTAACCCCTTTAAGGATTTTTAAGCAACAAAATGATTTGTACAAATGTTTGAATATTTAATAACAGTATTTATCCTGATGTCTAAAGCTTTTAATAAAGGTATCAGCCACCACGATCAGACAACTATTACGAGTTTTATTGACTTTTCATTTTTATTCGGAAATTTGTGGGCTAACCCCTTTTAGGATTTTTAAGCACCAAAATGATTTGTGGAAATGTATGAATATTTTATAGCAGGATTTATCCTGATGTTGAGAGCTTTTAGTAAAGGTATCAGCCAGCACGATCGGACAATTATTACGAGTTTTATTGACTATTAATTTTTATTCGGAAATTTGTGGGCTAACCCCTTTGAGAATTTTTAAGCACCAAAGTGATTTGTGGAAATGTATGCATATTTTATAGCAGGATTTATCCTGATATCGAGAGCTTTTAATCAAGGTATCAGCCACCACGATCGGAAAAGTATTACGAGTTTTATTGACTATTCATTTTTATTCGAAAATTTGTGGGCTAACAATGTATGAATATTTTATAGCAGGATTTATCCTGATGTCAAGAGCTTTTAATAAAGGTATCAGCCACCACGATCGGACAACTATTACGAGTTTTATTGACTTTTCATTTTTATTCGGAAATTTGTGGGCTAACCCCTTTGAGGATTTTTAAGTACCAAAATGATTTGTCGAAATGTATGAATATTTTATAGCAGGATTTATCCTGATGTCGAGAGCTTTTAGTAAAGGTATCAGCCAGCACGATCGGACAACTATTACGAGTTTTATTGACTATTAATTTTTATTCGGAAATTTGTGGGCTAACCCCTTTGAGGATTTTTAAGCACCAAAATGATTTGTGAAAATATATGAATATTTAATAACGGGATTTATTCTGATGTCGAGCGCTTTTAATAAAGGTATCAGCCACCACGATCGGACAACTATTACTAGTTTTATTGACTATAATTTTTATTCGGAAATTTGTGGGCTAACCCCTTTGAGGATTTTTAAGCACCAAAATGATTTGTGGAAATGTATAAATATTTTATAGCAGGATTTATCCTGATGTCGAGGGCTTTTAGTAAAGGTATCAGCCAGCACGATCGGACAACTATTACGAGTTTTATTGACTATTAATTTTTATTCGGAAATTTGTGGGCTAACCCCTTTGAGGATTTTTAAGCAACAAAATGATTTGTGAAATGTATGAATATTTTATAGCAGGATTTATCTTGATGTCGAGATTTTTTAATAAAGGTATCAGCCAGCACGATTTGACTAGTATTACTAGTATTAGGATTTGATTTTATGTGTTTAAGATAAGAAATTTTAAAATTATTAATTATAATTGAAGATAGGTGATGTAAAATTTAATTAAATTATAAAGTCAAAATGTATTTCGTCAAATATGAATTAAATTATTCACTTACCTTGCACAATTTTACGTTTAAAGTTGGTTTTCATATTTTCTCGGCCTATATTTGAATTTACAAAATTGAAACAAATATCGTTTTAAAATATTCCTTTATTTCATTTTTTTTTGTTTTAAAATTAATTTTTTGTTTCACACATCCATTTGATTAATGTTTTAATTAATAATAAATTCTATAATTTATTCATTACAATACATTTTTTGTTGCCGTTGCCGGTATTATTTAAATATATTGTAGTTTAAAAATAAATGTACAAATACCGCGAAAACACAAACTTATTAAAAATAATAAACTAATTTTGATTAATTTAAAATGGCGATAAATTTATTATATTGAATAAATATTTTTGTATAAATTAAATTCTTTAAAATATGTTCCAGTTTCAAAAATCACATTTTTCATAAATTATGGATTTACATTATGTTAATTATTTCGTATTTTAATTTATTTTTAATTTTATATAAATTGTTCGTTGATATTTAATTAAATTGTAAATTTTATCATCTTAATTTACTTATTCACTAAAGCTTAGTAATTAATTAATTATTTTGAAAAGTAAAGCCTTATTAAATGTAAATACTTAAGTACATAGTGTTTGTTATTTCATATTACTAAAATTAGCATAATTCAATTTTATTTTTATTTAATTTAATTTAAATTAGTTACATATTTATTTATTTTATATTATATAGGTATACATACATATTTATAATTTAATTATATTTTAATTATGGTTTCATGTAATTTGAATTTATTTTATTTTACTTTAACTTTTTTATGATTTTACACCTGAATGGAATTAAATCAGAAAGTTCAGTTTTAATAATTTTGTGGTTTTGTATTTAGGTAGCAGTCAACTGACAAATTCAATATACGATTTATTAGAAATATTGCGAATGAGACCGAAATGTTTTGAACCACATTACTCAAGGAAGCACTTTTAAGAAGTACTTTCCAAAATGTTCAGCTTACCGTGGAACCTCCTGAAACATTTGAACCTTTTATTGGCCCTGCTGTGTAAACCGTGACCAGATGCCTAATCCAATATACAAATGAAAAATAGTTTGTCTATCCTAGAAAATGGACGAAGTTAACGATTCAAAAAGCTGGAAAAGACTCGCATGGATGCATGCAACCAAAGAACCTAAGACCTATAGCATTATCATCATTTTTAACAAAGACACCGTGGAAAAACTGGTAGAAGCATATATTCGAATGAACATAAAACCCAGTAATTGGGTTGTGTCCTAATATAAGTCAGTGCTAAAAAATAAAAAAAGTAAGTTCTGAGCTTGGGAATTCACTATAAAACGACGGGTGGTTAAGGTTAAGGGCTGTTTTGTTGCTTCCGTACGATTAAAACTAGTATTTCCGCTTCTTTATAGGCCAGATTGTTTTTCGTAGCATGACGACACTCTTCAGCAAGCCAATCGTTTTTGGGTTTAGGTTATACCATACCTAAAGTCGCTAGGTGGCACTGACAACCGAAGTTTTTAATGTAGGTTGGTTTAGGCGAACAAGATTTTATTGTTGTATTTATTTTTGTTGATATTTTTAACAATTGGAATTTTTATGGATGAGTGAAGTCAACCCAGCAATCCAACTTTTGTTTAGTCGCCTCCTACTACAGGCAACGATACTGTGTTGGAGTACTAAGGATAACATGCTCGTTAAGAAGTGTTTTGAGAGTCAAGAGAGTGCCCTTAACCACAGGGGCTCAGCATTATAGCAAGAGTAAATAAAATTACTACATAGTAATGCATAGTCATGCAGGAACCCAATTGGTTACATGTGGGGTCTCAAATCATAACTGGTTCTCTGGCTCTAGACCACCTTAGTAAGTCCCGTTGTTATGTGTATGGAATGACCGTGACTAGCACTAAAAAATGCAACTCACAAAAACCGGATAGAGAAGATGCAAAGAAATGCCCTGTATAGTCATAAGCGGACCATTGAAGAAAAAACCTACGCGTGACTTAAAAATTATATTCCACTTTGTTTCGAGCGATATTTTGGGTAAGCTGATGTCTTCATTCAGGTCACTTATTAATAGCTAGTTTTTTAATATACTATACCAGTATTATGCATCGAAAGGTTTTTAAAGCTTATTCCCTTCAAGAGAAAATTGAAAATTCCCTTCAAGAGAAAGGAATTGACCAGTTTGGCCAATGCTGGCCTTGAAACGCTCTAGGATACTAACCTGTACATTCAGAAGTGAGTTTAAGATTAAGAACAACAATAGGGATCAATATTAGTTCAAGTGTGCGGAAGCAGCTACTTTTACCTAGTAAAACCGAGTAAAGCGTACACAAAATCTGAAGATATCAATAAATAATTCAATTACCTGATAATCTTACAAATAAGCCAGTATTTTACAAAATTCACTTGAAACAACATCTTAATAAATTAGTGGAGTTAGAATTTCAGACTATAAAATTTTAGCTTACTTTTATCATTTCATTTACAAGATCTTTTCCATTTAGGTTCAAACAACTGTTACTAAAATATACTATTGTTAAAATGTAATTTTACATTAATTACCTACAGCGTTATACTATCTACAACAACAAATTTACACATCCGATATATTATTACGAGCAATTTTAAATGTAATTACAAAATCAACAATTTCACATTTCATAATTCTCATGTCATTGTTTTCAAAATTACTGCTACCCCAGAATACGGCGTATATCTACTACCACGCGCGAATTTATTTCCAATTCATCATACCACTAGTCAGGGACTCTTAAAATAGTGCTATATTGGATTGGAAATGAAACGATTCGACATAAAAAAGTTTGTACTGTTGTTTATTATTCAATCATATGTTGTATAGGAGAGAGTATATACTGTGATTTTATTATTAACGAACAATATGCAAATTATATTAGTTTTATTGCACACTATACGTATATGTATATGAATAGCATTATTTTCATCGCATATAAATATAAACTAGCTATATAAATCGAAAATAAATTCCAACAATACAATATACTGTTAAAAATGTTTTGATGCTATATTGATGGGTTTATTGTACTTGAAATGATCAAATTCATATATCGTATATTTATACATAGAGTTTTCGTTGAAATAAATTAAACTTTGGCATGAAAAACATGTAATTCAAAAATCATCCAAACATAATAAATTCACTATATTTATGCACATTTATATTTACACTCGAGTAGGTAGACTAATATGCTGTATCAGCTACAAGATTTTGAATAGCCAACTTTTATGCATTTCCTGTAAAAATAATTACTGATTCCAAATTGGATTTTGCCATTATCTTCCATTTCGTTAGAAATTTTGGTATGAATGGTCCACATTGGATGCTTGAAGATAATAGGAAAAGAGAACTTTCTTTAAGACATGATATGATATGAAGCCTTTTATGCAATTTGACTGAAGTAAGAAGCTTAGAAGAATCAATATCAGAAACACTGGAATACATGGCTGATGTTACTAGGAAACGTAAGAGAAGCTCAGATTCTGGATATGAAGCAGGACCATCCGGAATAAAAAGGCAAAATATAGTTGAATCTTCTGATTCGGAAGATGATATTTATGAAAACATGGATGAAGATGAATATCCTAAAATCGACACTAGTGTTGGAATAGAAGTTAAAGAAAGTATAGCATTAAAGAAAGTATAGCAAAGAAAGTATAGCATCTGAACGTGCTTCAGAAACATTGCATATACGTTTGACTCATTATATGTGTGTAGTAGTATAAAACCTAGAGCTATTTCAGTTTTACTCATTTTAAACTAATGATGGCAAATTATTGTAGAAAAATTAATTGACATTTCTATATTAAATCAGTAGCTGAAAATTTTATTCCAAACAAACCAATGGACTAAGGAAAGATAGGGTGGTCTGGTAGTGCCTTAATAGGCCCATCAATTGCATATACTATGCCTCCCAGTGGTACCACCCGGCATAATATAAAAACACATAGTACTACCATGGTATGTTAGCCCATTGGCGTGCTAGATGTCGCTACTGGTATCGTTTTAAAATAATCAAAATATTTTTATATGTATAATCGCCTAAATGCTTTATATTTATTCTAAATGTTGGCGTAATTCTAACGACCCGACATCTAGAATATCAATAGGTAAACTGTTTTTGTTTCGTATGATGGTAGTACTATATGTATTTATATTATGCACCCGGGCAATGACTAAGGTCGGCTAAATATTAGATGCGAGTGTCAGCACTATAAGTTAAGGATTATGGTGTCATGTGACAATTACTGATGATTAACCTTGCTAGAGGCCCTTTCAAATAGCCTAGTCCCGAAAAGATTATCTGGATATCAGACGACCGCCAGATGTATTTAGCCTTATCCTTGCATTGCGGATCTCTGCAAGGATGGCCATTATTTTCTTCGCTTCTCGTGGGCACTCTTAAAAGTAGAGAATCAAGTCTAGCCTTCTCTCACTAAGGTTAGGAAAGAAGACACATGCACCGATAATGCAGATCCCTTCAAACCAACATATAATGCTAAAAGGAAAGCATGGAAAGCCCTAAAAGGGCTAGGAACAATTCCGTTGGTGGATAGGACAGCACCACACTGGAGGGAGCTATTAAAACGGTAGAATCGAAGCCAGGAAGTTCATCCAGGAACTCTATATCTAAAAGACAGAGATCTTTGATTGAATCTCCAAAGGCCGCTAAAAAGTCAAAGTTGCAGGCAATTGGAACTAGGTCTTTTAGCGAGGTTCTCAAGGATCCGTTGGATGTAGATAGATCACATGAGTACGGTAGCATTGCTCTCGCTTATTGTAGGAAGGTGGAAAAGGCTTTTGCCTCCTCCTGCCTGAAAGCGGGAAACCCTCATCCTTTGTAGAAGTCCTTGCGTCTGAGGATATCCCTTGTAGGCCAAGAGGCATGGATTCCAACTGAGCCAAGCAATCCAAAGACGATTCTTAGAACTGATTAGGATGGATAAACCTGAGTTGCCGACCAACAACTGAAAGATAGCTAGGGTGAAGGACGCTAAACATGATTTCATGTCGGCTATAATCATAATTAACAGCGAATCACTAGCAGTACTGGCTAATACAGGTGGCTTAATTAGCTATGGTTTTAGCGCTGTCACAATGAAAGTTTATAAGAATGATATCTACTAGACAAATCGAATTTTTTTACGCTTATCTTGGTTTCGTTTTTGAAATTTGTGTTAAATCTCCGAAATCTCCACCTTGATGGTGTTAGGAAATTTCTAATAGTGTTAGGGTAAGAAAATATCGTTTATGGAAAAAGTATACTAATTTTCAGCCCCACTTTGAATATAGGCAAGCGCGTAACAGGGTTGTAGGGTTAATTAGGTCTTTTTAAGTTTTTCAAAGATAAGATAGATAGTTCTATCCTTCCCAAGGTCTTCTGGCGTAATGATCGTAATTTGGGAGTTGGTGGATGCAGGAGTATCAATCATGAGGTTTTTAAGCCAAATGAATTCAATAGTTATTTAAGCTCCAATCTGAAGGATTTTTTGACGGCTTCCGACTTGGACTTCATCTAAGGAGGAGAAAACTTAAACCTTATGGTTTATGGTTCGAAAAATACGTTCCAAGTATTAAGAAAAAATCGTATTTTCACGAAACTTGGTTTACAAGTTCTCTAAACAATAGAGATCTGGTCATTTTAGAAAAGTGTCGGAACAAACTCCATATCTTATAAAGTATCTGGGCACCACGTTTTACCCTGCGTTTCTTCCACATTTTGGAAGTTCATACACATGAAACGGGAAGTATGTGTTTCCGTGGGCCATCGCTTATGACACAACCGCTAATTTAATTAGATGGCATATGTGAACTATTTGCAAACTTGTTTGCATCAGTCTAAATGTAGCTTTTTATAATTTTTGTTGGCGACGTGAAAACGCGCGTATTGATTTTACATTAAGTTCGTTACCGTACGATCAAGTACTTGTTTATTTATATGACTGCAGTAGTAAAAACTTTGCTTTAAAAATACTTATTGGAGCTACTATGTTTTTTCTTTACGTGGGGTACAACTAAACTTAACTTCATTTTGATCAAGAAATCTTGTAGTACCACACCATTGTCAGCCAATTTTAGGACATCCTATATATATTTATATAAATATAAACATATAAAGTTCAACGAAAATACTCATCTTTTATACTGTTACTTATATATTCGGTAGATCATAAAGTTTATGTTTGGTTTTCTGCGATGTTCTATTCAATCTCAGCACATATATAAATTGTTTGATCATCGATAGAAATAAATAAAAAAAAATATTTTGTTAAGAACAAATTCAATATTTATATTGTTGTTCGGAAAAACTGGAGTGGCAACTTAAAATATTTCATTTTTATTTTTTTCGAGATCGATAGAAAAATTTGTATTTATTTTTAGCTCAAAATATGTATTTGGATAGTATTTCTCAGTATAATAATATATTGCTGTTATCATTTGGGTATACAAAAATTATATTTCGCATAAATTGTAACAACTTGAGCTTTTGTACATCGTAATAAATATATAATATATTATATTTTTAAATAAATTAAACATTTTATATAGATTTCAATTGATCGTCTCTTGAAATAATTTATATTTATGTCTTTCGATTATAGGCGGGAAATTTTCAAGTAACATATTTAAATTCCAAAAAATTTCTCATCATCAATAAAAAAGATACATTTGCCATTTTTATATTGGATGTAATCTCTATAGAATTATTTTGTCAATTACAATAAAATATGTCTAAAATGGTTTCGAGAAAAAGACGTATATAATATTAGAAATGAAGGTGAATTCATTTACACTAACAACATCACACAATTTGCAAAACGGACTAACCGTCAATTATAGTGAGACTGTAAAAAAACTTTATCAAAAAATGATGTAAAAAATTGTATAGCACATGTCTTCTTGGTGGATTCAAAACCGAACCTATATTCGTGCGTCCTCGATTTGGCTGGCGACGGCGTAAAGTAGGACGTTTAAATTAACCGCGAAAGGGGTTAATTGGGAGAGCTTCGGCCCCAGAAAAAAGGTTGCATGGATTAAAAACATAAAAAAAATATGTCATATCAATTGAATATACGTAGATTGAAAATATTTCAGTTTTGCTCAATTTATAAATTTAACTTTATCAAAGATATAAATTAGCTGTTAATAATCAATCAGAGATGTCGCAATACTTTGTTGTCGATTGAATTTCAGCACGGTACGGGCCATCAAGCAATTTTAGCGATTTTGCAAAACACGTCGCATAAACGTTATATAAATGAAACATTTTTTTTGCTCTACACAAATACATTAACAGAATTAAATAAAATTTAAATAGATTTACGATACTTCGCAAATAATTGTAATTATCATAGGATAGAAACAACATAATTAATTCGTTTATGCTACACTAAAACGTAGCGTTAACGAAGAATTGTACATAACAAATTTTTCGCTACCGGTTCGTAAACTTTACACATTTTGTATAGAAAACCATAATAGAAAATATAGATGTAGATGAAAATATACCGTAGATGCATTTGCTTTATAAATATTTAAATTTCGTGTCACTTACAGAGCATGCCTAATAGAAAAAATTTTACTTTTCACTTACATGATGTCTGGAAAATAATTTGAGAAAAAAAAATAAATTTTTGTTATGTTGGTTCGAAAAGTAAACAATCTATTAACTTTTGCCTCATTCAAAAATAGAATGAAGTTAGCTACATTTCAAAATTAAATTATTTGTTAGTAAATTAAATTGTCAAAATATTTTTTGTAAACAACCGATTTTGTGTTTGTTTACGCATCATAACCTTTTTGTGTAAAGTTATAATAAAGTTTAATATTAAAGTAAAAATGAAATCTAAATTGAGTGTGTCCTTGCAAAATCTATTTATATATGATAAAAGTTGCAAATTATATCGCAAAAAATAGCAATAGAAAATTTCTGGAAAGATATTGGCAAAACATTAGGTGTTTCGCCAGAAGATTGCTTGGCCAAATAATATAGAAAAAAAATATACCAAGTGGTTCGGGGTCGGGGATTAAAAACATATGTAAACATTTTAGGAATTATGTTTTTTGAAACATAATCTTGTTATGTTGAAACTTCTGGTTGGAAGCTGCTCAATTGATTGTTTCACTTCGGATGAAATCTGTGTTGATTTACTCATTTGGCTTTTCTTATTTTTTTTTGGTTACGGTTCAGAATCCATCCCGTTTCTTTCTTCAGCTCTTCCTCGTCTGTTTCATATATAGCTTTTATATGATCATTAGTATCGTGTTTTTCCTGCAGCTTGGAGGTTTCTTTCTCAGATATTCCTGCATTTAGAGCAATTTTTAACTTCTTGTTTTCTCGCTGGAAGTTTTCGAGGTCTTTGATTAGATTTAACGTTAACTTTTCTATTTCATAAATCTTATTGTGCAGTTCCTCGTTATCCCTTTCCAAGGTGTTCGCTAATGGTGGTGGTGATCTACCCACCCTGGGTTTTTGTCCAAATGGATTGAGTTGCCTAAGAGGTCTTTAATAAAAATGATTAGCTCACCCCAGAATCCGTTGAGCCAGCCTCGTTAGAGGGTAAATTTGCCAGCTGCTTAGCTGGGTTACCACCTGGGGTAAAATTACCTGAATTAGTTATACTCATTGTTTATTTTACTGGTCATGGAGCATCTATCAGCGTTAGCCTTTCTTTGCTAATTAAACATGGCAAATAATCTAAAAATAATCTAAATTCTTGCATGGAATTGCAATGGTATATTGCAATGACAAAGGAAATACAACTATTTCTTGATTTAGAAAACATAGATATATGCTTGTTATCTGTCAACGCACCATCCATCAACTAGAACCTCAATATGTAAATGCATCACATTATATACTTCCTCGATGCATTGCGTAATATTTATAAAAAAAAGGTCAAACACTCCTGACGATTAAATAATTTATATATAATTGTAACCAGTTATTCTAGTTGGTTTATTAAAAATCTAAAAATCTGATTGGTCTTTTGTACGACTGATCAGATGAGAAACAGTTAGAGCAAATTTTAGTAACGAAAAATCGTAAATGAACATCATTATACTTAGGATCATTTAGTTGTGTAGTTGCATTAATTTAACTACAAAGTACAAATTTGTATTTATTTAAAAAGAAATTAAAATTAAATTTATTTTGAGAAATAAATCAGTCGTCGTGTTTAATTTTTTGTTTACTTTAAATTATTTGTGAAGTGGTACGATCCACAAAATTTGCACAAAAAGCTTGTGCGCTGACATTATCTGAAACACCCCTTACTACGCAGAGTCATATAAAACTCCGTGTCTACGAAGTTCACTCAGCAGTACATCCTAATAATAACGAGAGGGCAGTGCCGTGATTTAAAAAAGGATATTAAATACGATCTACAACTTTTGAGTTGTAGATCTTATTTAATATCCATTAGGTTTATCAGTAAACTACTATACGTCAACAAGGAAATATGGAATGTGGTAACAAGGAATACGTCAACAAGGAAATATATGTCATCAGAAGAAGATATAAATGAAATCATAAAGGAATTCCATAATTACTCCTCTTGGGGGACATCAAGGATACTCACGTACAATTAAGCGTATCAAAGAATATTACGAGTTTTCAAGCATGAATAAACGTATTAAATCCTTTAATTACAAAGTTTATTGAGTTAGAGTTGTTTTTGCCAGCTGGTTTTCTCTGTTTAATTCTACACGTAGACCAAATGGTGCATGTAGTAACATACTAAGTATCATTATTAGTGTTTCAAACGATTTCCCAACAATAAAGTCAAATGGATGTAGACAAAAATAATTCTACTGCGACGAATTGTCTATGGACCATCTTCCACAACAAGTCCAGATAATTCTGACTTCGTTTGAATCTATGGTAACACTACCAGTTTTAGTTGAGCAAGCAGGAACCAACATGATGGAAACGATGGCACAAGCGTGAATGTTGTTGATTTGTCTCATGATACGTTTAAAATTAAAAATAAAAATAAGGAAACAAACATCGACGAAAAACTATCGTTATTTAAGGCTGATATTTTATTTAAATAATATCCCCGATAGTGAATGGAAACGCAAAGTCATGATCAAAATCACGAACAAATTACAGAACAGTTACAAAATCAAACTCTTGAAAAAGATTTAATCCAAAGTTCGCCCAATGTTATTATCATTACAAATATTACAAATAAGCTCGAAATTGTATTAAAGGTTGTAAACACTACAATAATTTTCATATAAAACCAGAGACACAACATTTTAAATTAGTCATCTCAATGTGGCGACCATTAACGATAACCATTTATCCAGTCGCCTTTTAATTTTTGAAAGAAGTTCCAAATTAAAATTTTTGATCGATAAAGGGGCCGATATTTCGATGCGTTTTTATGTTTCATGATGCGTTTGCTTGAAACAAAACTATGCAAAACCCTAGGGTGACCAGACACTCTTCTCAAAAGTATAATACACTTTGACCATAATTTTTACTCTGCACTCTTTTTTTTTAGCAACATGACTATAATATGCTCTTTTTAAATAAAACAAAAATTTAAAATAAATGTAACTCTTTATAATAAATGACGACATAAAAAATTAATTTCTTTCTTTAAAAATTTGAAATCGAAGAAATACCGCGGTATTTATATTCTTTGCTGACTAAAATTTGCTGAATTCATTTATTGCACATTAGTGTTTATTGGGATACATTGTTTATTGTGATAAATTATTAAATGGTATTTGTTATAATTTTTAAATCTATTATTATATATATGGTAAAAAGTTTAAGTATCTTATCTCGAGATTAGCCAATTTTAACATTTTTACAAAATCATAAAGTAGAAAAAATAAGCTAATTTTAAAAAATTCAAAAGGAAAAACAATTTATTTCTACATCAAAATAAAATAATTATAAATTTCGTAAATAAAACAATTTATATCCCATATAGGAAAACTTAGTGAACCATTTATGTTGAAAAAAAATAATAAATTAACTTATTTATACTTAATCCCAAAGTGTGATAGTTTAAATGTTATTTTTAAAACAAATTATCTAGAAATAAGTTCATATTCCAAATTTTTTTCGGTTAAATTAAATGTTTATTCTGAAATAAGTTAAAATAATCATTTAATTCAAAGAAACTTTTAATTTGGTAAATAAATTTATTTGAAATAAGTTAATTAGCTCAACAATTAATTAGTTTTCACTTAATTAAGTCCATATAAGTTGTTTTGGCACATGTCAATTTGATTTAAATTTGTGAAAATAATAAAGCTTAAGTACAGTTTAGTGAAACTAAATGATACAAAAAATCTGAAAACTTTGATTTAAGTGCCATCTTGTCTTTTTTTCTCTTGTTTACTGTGTATTCAATATTTTGGGTTTTCCCCGTTTTTTGTGAATTATTATTCGACTTAGTAGAAACTCAAATATTTGCCCAACATTTTGCTGCACAAAAATTTAATTGATTACGAATCGACATTGAAATAGTTCGATAAAAAAGATTGTAGTGCAAATCAAAATTACAATAATTTGTTTTATATTAACATATTTGACGCAATGAGATGCAATGAAAGTCGGGCCAAAAATTAGTTGCCCTGGTAATGGCTGCAAAGATACAGAATCAGAACTTAGCAAGTTTTCAAAATCAAGCAGGTAATACAGTTTGTAAATTGTCTTTAGCCAAATAATAACTTTTTTTTCTAGATGTAATGTCTCCGTGTTCAAGCAAACAAGCGTTCCAAATGGATAAATTTTGATCAGTTGAAAATCAATTCTTTGAACCAATTGTTTCTAATGAAACTCTTACATCTTTCAATGTAGGTTATAACGCTTTTGACTTGGACAAAATTAAAGCAGCATATTTGAAATCCTCAACACCAACTTCATCTATCAGTGATATGGACATTCAAGCTGCCGTTGATGGTGTTACTTACGATATCAGCAATGTTGATCCAAACTATATTCCAGGCAACGAAGAAAACGATAGTGAGTCAAATGAATCTGCTTCAAGTATAAACATAATGGCACGTCAAATAGAAAAAAAAATATTACAATGTTCTGCATCGTACACGAATAAAAAACAAGCAATATCTAAAAAACGTAATTTGGGACACGAGTATGTAACTAAAAAGGGTAAACGTGTATTGGGTAGAAGCACAAAACCGTTGAGCGATATATGTAAACTCAAATGTTCAACAAAGATAACATTAGAAAACCAAGAGTTAATTTTTGCTGAATATTGGAGCTTAAGTAATTATAACCTTTGCCAATCTTTTTTATCTAAAAACAAAAATACTTGCAGTCGAATTTAAATTTATCAATTAAGTATGTATAAACTTTACTCCGAAGAACATGCAAATCATGTATCAATAAAAAATATTCTGAAATTTTCAAATCTTTAAATTTAAAATTTAAAAAGCTAAAACTGGATGTTTGAAATAAATGAGAATTAATGCATATGCAAATTAAGTCATCAGAAAATTCCGAACTAAGGTCATCGACCCATCTCGGTCCATCACTCTCGTCCTCCAGTTTCGACATCCTAATGCATGTAGATCTTGTTCGACGTCGTCAGACCAGCGCAATTGGAGTCTTCTTCTACGACGAACACCGGCTGGATGTTGATGGAACACTTTATTGGTCATCCGTTGTTCTGGAGATCGTGTAACGTAACCGAGCCATCTAACTCGATTGGGTTTGATGAATCCGATAATATCGCAGCCTCCAATGCCTTATCTCGTGGTTCATACGAATCCGACATTCGTTGTCCGTGACTTTGATTGGACCAGAGATTAAGTGAATAAAAAAATCTCGCTTAAAAAAAAGCGCTGGTCTTATGAGTGCTATAAAGAGCGAGCTTGCACGACAGCGACATATGTTTAGATCACAATAATTTTGATTGGGCGTAGAAAACTCGTTGTCCGGCAGCGATTTGGGCTTTTATTTCTACCTGCATATCATTCGACGATGTTATAACTGACCCGAGGTATTTAAAGTTTTCAATGCTATCAAAGTTATGGTCGCTATTCCGAGATTTCCCATGGAGATGTTCCTGGGTGTTGATAACAATTTCGTTTTGCTGCTGTTTACCTCCAAACTAAGTCTTCTTGCGCAGCGGTCGAGCTGTATGAAGCTGTGTTTGATATCTCTAGGTCTTAGGCCAAGAAGCACGATTTCATTTGCATATCCAAGAATTTGACCTGATTTATTAAATATACAGCGCGAAGTTTCAATGTTGTTTTTCTCACTACGTATACTCAAACGCCAAGTTGAACAGCACAGACGCAAGTGCATCTCCCTGTCGAACACCAGATATTATTTTGAAGGGGTCTGATACAGCTCCCTCAATTACGATTCTAGATACAGACCCAGAGGTTGTTAATTTGCACAGAGAAACGAGTTTCTCTAGAATTCCTAGGCATATGAGCGTGGTCCATAAGTTTTCGCGGTTTATACTGTCATATGCTTGTCTGAAGTCTATATACAGTTGGTGTATAGTTATGTTGTACTCCCAACATTTTTCCAAGATCATCCCCATGGTAAAACATTGTTCAGTGGTCGATCGGTTGGGACGAAAACCACATTGATAGTCGCCAATGGTTGTTTTCGGCGAGAAGGATGAGTCTGACAAGTACAACATTAGCAAACACTTTGTAAGCAGTGCTCAACAGAGCGATACCACGATAGTTTCCACATTTAAGACGGTCTCCTTTTTTGTGCAGCGTACATATGAGTGCGGTCTTCCAATTCTCCGGGAACTCTCCTTGGTCCCAAATAGAGACGATGAGATCGTATAGATTTGTTGCAAGAGTAGCATCTCCGAGCTTAATCAATTCTGTGGGGACTCCATCGAGACCGGGTGACTATCCATTTTTTAATCTACAAATAGCTGCATCTACTTTCTCTACTGTGGGATATCCAACAAGGACCTCTTCATACGGAGGAAGTATTGTTCTAATGGAAGTCACTTCGTCGTTCCGATTTAGCAGATTTTGAAAGTAAGTTTGCCATACTGAGAGAACATCAGACACGTTTGTTCTCAGCTTTCTATTTCCGCCTTTGATGGCTGTACTTCTTGGGTTGAAGTCTTTAGTTAGATTTCTGGGGTTAGCAAAACAGTCCCTTGAGTTTCCTATTTCCGCTTGAAAGCTGATATTTTTGATGCAAGATCTCATATGATCGCGCTTCTTTTGTCGAAGGTATTTAGTAGTAGCTTTCCTAGCGCGGAGATATTCTGCTAGAGTGCTTTTAATGTTGCGAGCCAACCATTTTTCACAAAGCTTTTGTTTATTTTCGACGACCCTTCGGCATTGATCATCGAACCAAACATTACGGAACCTCGGAGGCCTTATTCCGATGAAACTTTGCGCCGCGGAGTTATGGCTGACTGTATAGCGTGCCACTGCTCCTGGATGTTAGAAGGAGCTTCTTCGTTGTTATTGGGCCGGTCTAAATAATTAGTGACAGCTGATTGGTAACCCTGCAGTTATACGCTTGGTCTTTTAAAGTATCGATATTCCATCGAACGGTTTTTTGTGCTTGTCTGTTGAACGTAGATGACAGTAAGCACTTATACTTAAATATGACAAGCACATGATCGCAGTCCATGTCTACACCTTTGTAAGATCTGACGTCGGATATGCTGGTGGAGTGTCTCTAAGACACCATGACATGATCGATTTGGGTTTCCGTTCTTCCATCATTCGATCTCCACGTTACTTTGTGGGTTCTCTTGTGTGGGAAAAACTAACTTGAAACAACTAAGTTGTACGTTATCGCCTGGTTGGTGACGTATTGGCCGTTTTCGTTACTAGTTAGGTGCAGGCTGTTAGGACCGATGTACGATGTATTTTCTGAACTTCTACTGATTTTTGCATTAAAGTCGCCCACGATGATTTCAATGTCGTGATGCGTTATGTTATTGATGACTTCCTCCAGCTCGAAAAAGAAGAGATCTTTGATGTCATCAGATTTATCTTCGGTGGGTGCATATCCGCATGTTGATAGAGCGGAAGTTGATGATATGATGCTTAATGCGCTGATGGATAAGGAATTAATCAATTTGTGATTTCAGATTAAAAATTAATTCAATTTATTACAGCCTATGGCTAAGAGCAATTAGTTAATTAATATATTCTGTTTTCAGGGTACTATTGCAGATTATAGATGAATGGCGGCATACTGAAGTTGCTGATAAAAGATGGCAGAACGCAGAGCAGTACAACAAAAATGTGATTGTCTAACACTAACAGTAGTTTGAATATTGGCTACCGGGAAATCGGACCAATTATGTCATAACTAACATACTTTTCCTTTCCCTAACCCACAAAAATTTACTAACTATTGGCCGCCAAGGTGTCTGTAACCGGGTCGATCTCAATAATTTAACTAGTATCCTTCCATATCCTTCCAAGTATATGTAAAAACGGGTGTACTGTGGGCCCGGCGCTTTCCGGGATATCCTGCTTAATGCTTGGCAGTACATTCAAAATCAATCAATCAATCAATCAATGCAAATTAAGTCATCAGAAAATGAAAAACAGAAATTCAAGTTTTTATCTGAAAAGAATGCTCATTTAGTGGATGCCGATAACGATATTTTCGAACATCACTTAGCTTTTACAAAAGGAAACTTTGGACGTTCAATTTGACAATCCACGATGCCCAACTGAATAGAGCTCGTAATATCATGTGGCATAATATAATTCTCTACAGCGATTGCTGTGCTGGGCAGAACAAAACTTCATTTATTACAACAAAGTTCCAAACATTAGTTCAGCATTTGCCTCATTTAGAGGTAATTGACCATACATTTCTTGTCCCGAGGCATACCCATATGGAATGTGACACGGTCCATGCGGCAATTGAACGAAAAAAGTAGAAGACAACTGCTTCAATTCACCATCCACGTGATTGGTATAATTTATTACGTGATGGAAATGACAAGAGAACAATTTTACAATTTTTCAACTTTAATAAAAGAAAAATTTATGTGAAGAAAAACTAACAAAATTGGTAAGTTTTTTTCTATTACATTATTTTTAATTTTATATTAATTTTTTATTATTCTAGGCCAGCGTTTTTTATGGAAGGATGTAAAATGGTTGCGTTATACGCGCAAACTAAGTTTTATTCAATATAAAACAACTTTATGTTCAGAAGCTGAATTTAAGAAGTTAAACATCCATCGCAGAGGCATTAACAGTATGACTATTATTGATTTGAAAATTTGTGGAATGAAGGTGTTATAACCTGTTATCCAGTGCCAGTAAAAATAAATATCAAAAAGAAACACCGCTAATTAGTCAGGAGTTTCATGACTTTTATACTGCTCTTGAAACTGATGTTTTTCCTGATATAGACCCAGATTTGATAGAAGGGTCCTAATCTGAAGACTAAAGAGACTAAAGTCTCTATAATTATGAATTTTAAATAATTTCTTTTTAATTTTTTGTAAAAATAATAAGAAAATATTATTTTTCAAGACGTAGGATTTTGTCTTAATTTTTTTTTGAAATAAATTGAATTTTTTAAAACAGCATATGTCTTTTTAAGTTTCATTATGTTTGTAAACAAAAATTGGAAAAATTGCTTATCTTACATAAGATAAATTGTTATAAAAAGATGAAAAGGTGTAATAACCTAATTTAATTTTTCATCATTTTCTTAGATAATTAATTAAAATATGCAGTACTTAATACATTCAAATGATAGTACATTATATGACCTTTCTAAAAAAATGATAGTACATTATATGACCTTTCTAATACTAAAATTAAACTTGGGTGCAAAAATTGTAGGCTTAGTAGCTTACAATGCAAACGTACATTTTGGAAGCATCCACAAAAAAACAAACAACGTAACATCAATTTTGAAAACAAAATTAAAACGAAACGTTTTAATGATCGGATGTGAAACGCACATATTGCATAATGCCTTAAGCACGACAGGTGAAATCATCCTTATAGATATAGACAGCATAATTTATAAGATTTACCAATATTTTAGTATTTATACTCTAAGATGTGAAAAATTATAAGAATTTTGTGAGTTCATTGCATGTGAATATAAAACAATATTATTTCACTCAAAAACAAGATGGCTATTATTACTTCCTTGCTTTGAATGCATAATTTATCTATACGAAGCCCTTAATTTTTTTTTTTAAGTAATGATTCAGATAACTGTTCAACACTTTTGAATTTTTTTACAAATGAATCATTTGAATTAATTTTATACACACACAAGCCGAGCTCTTTAGCGAAATAATAAAAAAATTATAAACCAAAGACATCATAGCGTCCGAAATAGCTTGTGATTATTTCATTTTCCGTCAAAAAATTGAAATTCGCCTAAAATCAATGTTTATACCATTTTTCGCTAAGATTTCGCGACCATTCTTCGAAAAGATAGCCGAATGAGTAGCAACTAATTTACCTTTATTTCAAAATGTGGCAGATACATTGTAGAATACATACGACAAAGGTAGCCAAATCGAAGTATAGCGCGAATTGAAAAAGTCGTTGAGTTTTTTATGTTTACCAGGGCCTCAATTTGGTTGCCTTTTCGAGACTACGAGTCTAGGAATAAATTATACGTACACTGCGTCTAGTATTCATTTGTGTACTTGTGTTTTTTTCAAAAAAATGAAAAAACACAAGAACAGAAATGAATACTAGACACAGTGTACGTATAAATTACTCTTAGTCTCCTAGTCTCGAAAAGGCAACAAAATTTGGGCCCAGGAACTAATTCTGACTGTGAAAGAATTTTCAGTGTTATAAGTAATTATTGGACGAAAGAAAAAAGTCAACTGTCTCTAGAATCATTAGAAAATGTAATGGTTATAAAAAAGAATATAAATATGTCATGTAGTCACTATGGATGCTATCAAATCAGAAAAAGAGTTGTTAGCAAAAGCAGCTAGTAATGTTAAATACCGTTAAATTTTTAAAATGTGATTATAGTTATAATAATGAAATATGTATATATTTTTAATAAATAATTTACTTTGATCTATTTTCAATACTCTTCTTTGTTATTTTACATATTTTTTGATGAAATTTGTTTTGGGGCAATTTCAAGGAGTTTTTTGATAGTTGGTAGGACATTCCTTTGTAATTTATCGTTGTGATTTTTTATACTCTTCAAATTTGTAAAATCTGGTCACCCTATAAAACCCTATACAACGATACAAACTGCAAAACAAGAAATACATATTTATTGAGTTAGACGGTCAATAATTGAAAATAGTGTTGGCATACTGTACCCTAAATAGCCTCCATTATATCGAACTTGACGATGATGGACAATAATGTTCAGTTTAATCGCTGTTGCAAATTTATGTAAAAAGGTAGCACATTCGGTTTAATAATGTGTGATAGACTTATGTCAGGTCATGTTAATCAGACTAAAAAATGTTTTGCGTGTTCAAATGTCACTACACGATCAATATATCCAATCCATCAAAAATGGAAAATGTATGATACTAATTTAACGTAATTAACTTTTTATAACTGTGTTTTTGTTTCTTTTTATTTATAATCGTATTGAAGAGCAAATTAGGTAGCATACAAAAAAATTTAAACTGATGAACTCACTTTTGGGGATTTTACATGGGGCTCATCATGATCTACAATTTATAATAAGATAAGTTAAAAAATCATTATTTAAGTTTCACGTAAACACATGCAAGATGAGTCACGATTATTTGGAACAAAAATGTTTTAATCCCATGAGATCACGTGGTCTTAACCCCACAAATTAATTTTATAATTAATTTTAATCGTGTTTTTAAATATTATTGTTAAATTTTCTGGTAAATTTTCTTAGTTTTCAATTTTAATTACCGCCCAAAATCGGCTCAAACAGTACGTAAATTAACATAATTATATATTTACATCATTTCACACACATTAAATTTACGACATGTCAATATCGATTGTTTGTTTACATAACATTGACATTCAATCAATTTCGAAGTCGAACACAATTTATCTTTTTAGTCCTGCTGAATACTCATAGGCTGCAGTGACCAATACTAGATGGTGCACTACGGTGTTAATCATAACACAACAGATGTCCGATAACAAATAAAAATATATTTCTCAGCCATTCCATTTTTAGACGTCGAACGAGTAACATCTCTACATCATCATCACCAACAGCAACAGCAACAACAATAAGTAATTAATTTATTTAAATTAATTTACTCCAAACTGTAAGTGTTATTACAAATAAATATATAAGTGCGTGTTTTACAAATAAATAAGAGTGACAAAAAGAAATATGTGCTAGTGCTATCAGCATTATCACCACAAGCTAGTCGCAAAATATCGAACCTGCTTGCGGCACCTCCGAGAATTAATTGTTACGAAACAATTAAGCAAGTTTTCCTCGATCGTCTGGCTCCATCCGCTGAGCGAAAACTTACAGAGCTCTTGAGCGGACAAGATATGGGAGACATGTGACCAACATAAATTTTGCGACATATTCGGGTATTGGCTGAAAATCAATTAAACGATTCGGTCATAAAACATCTCTGGCTGAGGAAACTTCCAGAAATAATCAAAATTGCGATCGTAGCACAACCCGAAACAATCACACTTGAGAGGCTCGCAAAAATGGCTGATAACATGAACGAGCACATTAGACCATCAAACTCAATTGCGGCAGTTAGTAGCCCAGCAACCTCATCAATTTCTCATGAATACCGACCACCAGTAAATACAAAAAATTCATTTGAAACTCGGTTAGCACGACTAGAAACAAAAATCGATGATTTACTTAATAACCGTCGTGGTCGATCTATGAGTCGTTCTCGTTCACGCGCGGGATTTCGTAATTCTTCTTCAAGTCGAAGCCCTAATCGAAAACGTTATAGTATATGCTGGTATCACTACAAATACGGTAAACAAGCCAAACGTTGCCATAAGCCGTGCAATTTCGGCACGCCTGCAGCAAATAACGTTACCAACAAAATGGAGGTTGACCAGAATCAAAAAAACCTACCGACATCCGGGTAGAGTTGGCCACAAGCCAGACTCACAACACCCTTACAAACAGGCGCTTATTCATATACGACAATATAAATAGATTAATATTTTTAATAGACACTGGTGCCGACCTGTCGGTCATACCAATTAACACTATTCGCAACTCAAAGCTTTTGAATAACAAAAACCATGATCTAGTCCTTTCGGCAGCCAACGGCTCACACATAGCCACTTTTGGTTCCAAATTACTCCAAATCAATATTGGTCTTAAACGCCCATTCACTCATGCATTTATTGTTGCTGATGTGAATCGTCCAATTCTTGGCGCCGATTTTCTCATAAAGTTCGGACTACTTGTCGATCTTAGGCGTAGGCGGCTAGTTGATTCAACTACTCAGTTGTCAGTCAATGCCGTAACGGTTCATACAAACACACGTACGCCTATGCATTTTATCATTGACAATGGTTATGGCTCATTGCTTAAAAAATATCCATCACTTACAGCAGAACCAAATTACAATCTGCCAGTTCGACACAACGTGGTTCATCACATCGTAACTGCAGGTCATCTACCTGCATCACGACCACGTAGACTAGATCCAGCGCGACATAAAGCTGCTTTTACAGAATTCCAACACATGGTGGACTTAGGTATTTGCAGGTTATCATCATCTCCTGTCTCTTGTCCTTTACACATGGTAAAGAAGAAAGACAATGATTGGCGACCATGTGGGGATTATCGAAGATTAAACACGATCACAACACCTGATCGCTATCCGATACCCCACATCCAAAATTTCTCCATGCACTTGCATGGATCCAAAATATTTCCTAAAATCAATCTCGTCAGAGCCTACCATCTGATTCCAGTCGCTCCCGAAGACGTTCATAAAACCGCAATAACCACACCATTTGGTCTTTTCGAGTTTACTCGAATGCCGTTTGGATTTCGGAACGCGGCACAAACATTTCAACGCTTTATGAACGAAGTTCTTCGTGGCCTAGACTTTATTTTTGTTTACATTGACGACATACTGGTGGCTTCTGAATCTGAGGAACAACACAAACTACACTTGGATCAATTATTCCAAAGATTAGTTCAGTTTGATGTTCATATAAAGACAGTCAAATGTA
The DNA here is from genome assembly GCA_963556175.1 of Tipula confusa. Taxonomy (NCBI): domain Eukaryota; kingdom Metazoa; phylum Arthropoda; class Insecta; order Diptera; family Tipulidae; genus Tipula; species Tipula confusa. Next base: position 107,641,021 of record OY744476.1, on the reverse strand, counting down.
TTTTCGGCGCGACTTCACTTGATTTCCTCAGCCGCAAGATTACACCTGATGGCATACTTCCATCCGCTAATCGCATTAATGCCATCAGGGAATTCCCAGCTCCTTCATCAATCAAAACCATTCAGCGTTTTCTCGGTATGGTAAATTACTACCACAGATTTATTCCAAAACTCGCTGAAACACTAGGTCCAATTCATTCTCACTTGGCCGCATTACTAAGAATGCCCAAGACAGCCAAAAACTTCTTTTGGCCTGAGGATTGCCACAACGCATTTACATCCATCAAAAATGGATTAGCAACCACAACACTTCTTCGCCATCCACTAAGCGACTCAATGCTTAGCATTACTACTGATGCATCAAGTATTGCTATCGGAGCAGTATTGCAACAATATAGTAACAAGTGTTGGGAGCCTCTGGGATTCTGCTCTAAAAAACTATCGGATGCGGAAAAGAAATATTCTGCATTCGATCGAGAATTGCTGGCAATATACCAATCAATCAAACATTTTAGGTATTTTGTCGAAGGTCGGGATTTCACTATTTACACCGACCATAAGCCACTGACTCGAGCAATTCAGTCTAAAACTGATCGCGATCCACGGCAATCACGCCAATTGGATTATATTAGTCAATTTACCACTGACATCCAGTATGTGCAAGGTTCTGAAAACGTAGTCGCGGACACACTCTCCCGGCCACACGATAACGAATCAGCATCATTTGAGACTAACTTTGACTATAATACGATAATTCAAGCTCAAAAATCAGACTTAGAACTCCAGAATTTATTTTCTGGTTCCAGACGTCACACTAGTTCATCACAGAAACTAGAACTTTTTAAGCTACCAGGTTTCGAAATCATTTGCGAAACCTCTACGGGAGTAAACCGCCCGTACATTGCAGCATCACTTCGTCAAAACATCTTCGACGCACTGCACAACCTATCACACCCTGGTGTCCGTGCCACACGTAAATTGGTTACTGCTCGTTATTTTTGGCCCAGTATAAACAAGGACGTAAATCAATGGACTAATTCATGTTTATCCTGCCAAAGATCAAAAGTTCATCGTCATACCAAATCATCCTATGGGAAATTCGAAATTCCACCTGGTCGTTTTGAGCATATCCATATAGACATTGTAGGTCCACTTCCTCCATCTAATGGATATATGTACCTTCTCACCTGTGGCGATCGATTCACTCGTTGGCCCGAAGCTTACTGTATGTCCGACATAACTGCAACTACCATTGCCACCACTTTTGTTAACAACTACGTATCACGATTCGGCGCTCCACTCCTCATAACCACTGATCAAGGAACGCAATTCGAGTCTAAGCTTTTCACGGAGTTAACAAAACTCCTTGGCTCACATCGGATACGCACAACGGCTTATCACCCACAAGCCAATGGAATGGTAGAACGCTTCCACAGACAGCTCAAGTCTGCTCTCATGGCTCGAGGAAATACAATCAATTGGAGCTCGGAGATCCCAATCGTTCTACTTGGTATCCGGGCCACAGTAAAAGAAGATTTGAAGTGCTCACCAGCTGAAATGGTTTATGGACAAACCATTAAGCTTCCAGGTGAGTTCTTCATCGAACATCCTCTTCCACTTCTTCCATCCACTGACACAGTTGTCGACCAACTGCGACACACCATGCAGAGCCTTATCCCCATACCCACACGACAATCGAAACAAAACGATATTTTTGTCCCCAAATCATTGGACAACTGCGATTTTGTTTTTGTGCGGACAGATAAGGTTCGTACAGGGTTATCTCCTCCTTATGAAGGCCCATACAAAGTAGTACGCCGCCTTCGTAAACACTTTGTCATCGAAATTAATGAAAAGAATCACATTTCAATCGATCGATTGAAACCAGCATGAGGAATTCTATCGTCACCTGATACATCATCAGGCTCAAAACTTCGAAAATCAGTCCGTATTGCCAAATAAATCTTCTTTTCTTGGAGGGGAAAATCACTCGCGGGGGAGTCCTGTGGCGGTCATTTACATTTACCACCACAAGCTGATAAAAAGCTGATATTATGTCACAACGAGTTTCTAAATAAATAAAATTATTTTCATATACTCGTTAATGTTATTCAAAAATAGTTACAGTTCGCGATCGCCACACAGCCTTAGCAATGCAAATTTATCCATGACACATTCATCAGTAAATGATTCGTAGATTGTACGAATCATTTACAGATGTCACTCTGCCCTAATCGCTGAATATCAATATACGACCATAGAACGACGTAGATAAACAACGCTTCAAAAAAACTTAGTATCTGGTGAGAAATAGACGAAAACAGATTTCTGTTCCAGTATATTTGTGCAATTAAAATAATATAAAAACACAAAATACAGTGGTGTACGGTTGCATAAATTAAAATAAATTTAATTAAAATAAATTTAAAATATAAAAACTAAATTTAATGATAAATAATAAATAAAATAAAATAAATTAATAAAATTTATAACGTAAAAATTCGTGTGTAAATTGAAGTGCCCGTGGTGCCGGGGCGGGCACATATTCCACATTAAGGACCACGATAGTTTGTTAACAAAGATGTATTAAAAAATATTATCGTTATATTAACAATTTTGATAGTGCTTGTAAAAATACTTAAGCTATTTTTTTAAAATGGTTATGGATCAAAAAGAGTTACGATATGGTTTGCTGCTACTTTTATTAAAATTTAGATACCAAAACGGTATCGACCACAGTATGTTTGAATACTGTGGATCAGATAAAGGATATCATTTTTTGATAGTGATAAAGGGCTCGCTAAACATTGACTCTTATAAGTTTAGAACGAATTATGCAAAGATTCGTAAATAGATAGGCTATCAAAGTCACTAATTGTCGTTAATTCTGTTAATGTTTCATTTATTTTTTATAGTGATAATTAAAATAAACCTTTAATTGAAACGCGGTAAAATGTGTTGAATTTACATGATATCGCGTTCTAAACCATAACAAAAATTAATGTTTAGACAAATGTAATTAACCAAAGATAATCCATTATTAAAAGGCCAATTAAACACCAGAATAATAAGTATTTTAAATCACACCCACAAACATTGCAATATTTAAAGGCCAAAAATAAAGTAATCACATAAAATTTTAAAATCCAATTTTCTTAATTAGTCTGACAAGACATTATATTATATAAAATTTATATTCGGCCGAACATTTTTTTATTATAATTTTGCTTTGTTGCAAAAACGGATTCTTGCTAATTTTACCCCATCATTTTTTTTTATATTTAAATATATAATTTGACGTTTTAATCTAACCAGAGGATATTTACAGTACCTTTTTTGTTTCTGTTTATGTTTACGATTTTCAAGCAATTCGAAATTTGCATAATAAAATAAAATGCTTGTAACTAGCAGAAATGTTGTATCTAGAGGTTTAATATAAATCAATTGTTACAATTCTGTGTCAGGGTGCATGTTGTAAGTGATCAGACTAAGGAATATTTATAAACATACAATATGTTATCGGTGCAATTTGAGTTTTTAATCTGAAAAATTAATGTTAAGATAACTGTAATTAACCAAAGATAATCCATTATTAAAAGGCCAATTATAACACCCGATGGATAAGTATTTTATATCTACACCCACAAACATTGCAATATTTAAATCCCGAAAATAAAGTAATCACAAAAAAAAATGTAAAATCTAATTTCCCCTAATTAGTCTGACAAGACTAATTATATAAAATGTATTTGGCGAATCCAATCGAGTATTCTTAGTGCACGGTCGTTGTTTTTTTTCTGTCAAATAAATATAAAATAAAAATTTTTCAATTTAATATAAATTTAATTTGTATGTACATTTGGTTTAATAAACATGGCGCTTAGTGAATAGCCATAATTTGTTGATTGTTCGTTTTTGGGGTTTTTTCTTCAAGATATTTGTCTAAATTGAGGTTTTCAGATTAAAGATAAGTATTTTTTCAATCTTTTACTAATTTGTTTGTCAGTTATTTCTGTTCGTTTTTTTTTTGTTTCATTTTAGGTTTGGTGTCACATTTGACTATTTCAGGACTGTCTGTCAACAAACTAAAATATTTTATTATTTCATTGTAAGTATAATTGGTTACGCCAGTCTTTGTTATGTCGGTGAATATTATGCATGTAGTCCTAAAATTGATGCTACGGAATAAATCCAATTTATCTATAGGTAGTTTAAATGTTCAAAGCTTATTCGCAAATATTGACGAAATACGTCACATTATTAATGGATATACTTCAGTGGATAAACTTTGTTTCACTGAAACATTTCTAAATCCTAATATAGCAATACCTCGTTTAGTCCGGCTTTGATTAGTCTAGATTCACTGTAATCCGGTTTTAAAAAATCTCATGACAATTTTTATTTTTTAATTTTTCATATTTTTGCATTTACCCAATTTATTTTAGAACAAAAAAAATATTGTCTATATGAGTAAAACTCTCGTTTTTTTTTTATTTTTCGATTTATTTTTTGCGGTAGTATTTTGCAGGGGGAATCATGCACGAATAAAATATGTAAGCATTTCACGTTTGTGATTTATATCAGTTTTATGTATGCAGTGAAACAGTAAAGTCCGTTTTAAAATAAAATTAATCTTGATTAAAAGTGCAGTATGAGTAAAAGAAGAAAATATCATAGTGATTCTTTAAACAAGAAACGAAAATGACTCACCTTAGAGCATAAATTAAACATAATAAAGCTTGACGAAGAAGATGCATCATTTCCTAAAATAGGCTGTGACAAGAGAATGTATGAGTCATAAATTAGGACAATTATAAAAAAAGATCAATACAAATCGGAAAGTATGGCTACGGGTTCTTACTTATCAAAAATTGTAAGTAAAACCAGAAGCACACGAATGGTTAATATGGAGCGTCTATTATCCAAATGAATCGAAGATTTGAATCAAAAAAAAATTCCGCTAAGCGAAAATGGAAATTCAAGCTAAGACTTTAAGTCTTTACAACGACTTGAAGAATATTGAATATGATGCTGATGATACTGATGGTAGTGCTGTTGATACTGAAAAAGATGGTGTTAAAACTAGTGAAAATTTCATGGCAAGCCGAAGGTGGTTTTTTCGTTTTAAACAATGAATTGGTATCCAAAATGTTCGCATTGTTGGCGAATCTGCAGAAAAATTCTAAGAATTCTCAGAATCTGCAGAAAATTATCGAGCCCTAAAAAAATGTTTCCAAAAACGATTTTCCACAACACTGGCGATCAAATAAGAAAGCGTGGGTTACAATATCTTTATTTGAAGATTTGGTTCCCCAATTATTTTTGCCATTAGATTTTAAAATTCTGTTAATTTTAAATAATGCCCCTGGTCATCCGACTGGTCTTTGTCATTTAAATAAACATGTTCAAATATCTTTTCTTCTGCCAGGACATCATTGATTCAACCTATCAGTGGGTCATTGCCACATTTAAGGCATATTACTTACGACGCACATTTTCGCAAGCCATAAAAACTACACAAAGAGAAAATAGGCCAACTTTATCCGAATTTTGGAAGAGCTACAATATTAAAAATGTCATAGAAAATATAACCGAAGCACGGCATGAAGTTTCGGATAGCAATATGAGAGCGGTATGGAAAAATATCATTCCATATTGCTCAAATGTTTGAAACCTATTTTACAGAAGTCACTAGTGCGATAGTGGAAATTGGACAAGAATTGGGTTTCAAGAAGCTGGATGCCGCCGGCGTTATTCAATGCATTGAATCAAAAATCAACGAATTGGATAATAAAAACACTCATCAACATAGAACGACCCCACGAAGAACTGGAGAACAATTTAGACAAGGAAGGCTGTGTCGAAGTTCTCCCACAAACATTGAGCTTTGAACAATTAACAACAATTGTAGGGATGACTGAAAAATTGTCCGAGTTCATCAGAGAAGTTGATTCAAATATAGAACGTAGCCTGAATATCCGCCAAATATTAAAGAATTCAATTCGTTGCTACACAGAATTGTATGAAGCGGAAAACCCCAAGAAGAAACAGGTACACAAATCTACCTTCGAATTTTTACAGAGAGTTTTAATTTGAATTTTTACAGAAAGAATTAATCTTGTTCTATATTTTCTGAAATTTTTAAATCAACCTTTTTTCTATGTATTGGGAACCTCAATTAGTCCGGTTGTAGTGTCGTCTATTTATTGTTGATTGATTGTTCACTTTCAATTTATATAAACAAGTATATGTCTTTTTTATTTATTTATCAAAGAGCTCAATTCTATGATGGAAAAATATATTATTAATTTTATATGTAAAAATTGCTGAATAAGGCAGGCTAAAAAAAACAATATCAGCTTTATAAATACCAGGTTGAACTTGTTTTTTCAGCAGAGTTGAATTATAAATTAAAGATTAAGTCAATTGAATAATTATTATTCTTAATAAAAATTTAATTTATAAAAATAAATTACAAAACCAATAAATAAATTATTAAGAAATTGTAAATATATTTATAAAATATTAATATTTTAAATAAAATTTAAATTATATGTGTTTTGATTGTTTCTAATAGTACGGGATTTTCGGAGAACCGATCAATCGGACTAATCGAGGTTATGCTGTATTCCTAGTTTAGCTTTAGCCATTGAGGGTTATAATATTTTCAGAAAGGATATAGCGGTATCTCCCCTTAATTACGGCGGCGTTTGTATGTATGTAGGTGAGCATGTTATGGCTAGATTAGTGAGGGTACCTTCTTCTATTTTAGAATTGTTTGTCTCCGATTTAGAGTTTATGTTTGTTAACGTTTTCGTAAACGGTCGTAAAATCTTATTCGGTAAAATCTTTTTGTTTTCCAGCCGCTAGTGATATTTCTTATTGACCATATTGTTTCCATTAGTAATAGCTCTATTTATTTTTTTAATCAGTTGTCCCTCGATATAGGCTCCCATCACGATCTTTTAGTTTTTTCTGGTATTTGTTATTTTCCGCTAAAGTCTAGAAGCTTTAGCTTTAGGAATTATTCTAGGTTAGATGATTCCTGTCTTTTTTTAGCTTGGACTTTGGTTCCTTGGGAGGGTATCTTTTCTGTTAATTCTTCTACTAGACAAATCGAAATTTTTAACGCTTATCTTGGTTTCGTTTTTGAGACATGTGTTCCGTTTAGGATTGTTATTCTAAAACCAAAATCTCCACTTTGGAGGTGTCAGGAAACTTTTAATGCTATTTGCGTTAGGGTTAACAAATATCGTTTATGAAAAAAGTATCCTAATTTCCAGTCCCACCTAGATTATAGGCAGGCGCGTAACAGAGTTGTAGTGGTAATTAAGTTTTTCTAATATAAGTTTTTCAAAGATAAGATAGATCCTTCTCTCCCTCCCAAGGTCTTCTAGCGTAATGTTCGTAATTTAGGACTTGGTGGATGCAGGAGTATCAATCATGAGGTTTTTAAGCCAAATGAATTCAATAGTTATTAAAGCTCCAATCTGAACTCTGGTAGTAATACGATCGAATTACTTTCTGACGAATCTATAAATACATTTTCGTTCACAAATATTTCGCTTGATGAATCCACTATTAATTATTGACATTCCACTATTTGAAAGGTTAAATTGGAACCTCTGGTTTGGATAATATCAGTTTAAAATTCGTAAAACGGCTTAGATAAAATGCGAGTAAATCTCAGTCTATTATAATTCATAAGAAACCTTTAAATACTTCGTTCTTTCCTGGAATTTATCTTGGCGATTCTCTTATTCCGTTGTCAAATACTGTTAAAAATTTAGGGTTAGATTTTAATAAATCAAACTGGTGACGACTTAGTTAATATTAGTAGAAGGGTTCGCAATTTGGCTAGTTGTTTGTACAAAGTGGAACGGTTTACGGATAGTCAATTTAAGAAAAAAATGTTTTTGTCTTATCTTCTCCCACATTTTAATTATGGTGAGGTAGTTTTGTTTGGATTACTTCAGGAGCATATGATTATTCTTCAAAGATGTTTTAATACTTGTATTAGGTTTACTTTTGGTATTAGAAAACTCAATTATATTTCTCTGTAATCTAATGTTGTTTTAGGATGTAGCTTATCGATCTTTTTTTAACATCACATTTGTCTTTTTATATTTAAACTTCTTAAAAAGCCATTTTATTTGTATAGGAAGTTGTTGATTAGTAGGTTTCATTCAGCTAAGTTGCTGTTACTCCCACCAAAGATTTGTGTAGATCGTTAAATAAATCCTTTTTCGTTAGAGGGGTTTTCTCTGGAATTCAATTCCACTTGTTATTAAAAGGCTAGGTTCGACAAAATTATTTAAGTTAACGTTTTTAGAGTGATGTGGCTAATTGGCAATTTTTATTTTTTTTCTTAAGTTTTTATGTTACTTGTTATTTTATTATTATTATTATTACTTTAACTCGACTAGCGCATTTCATTATAAATGAGCTCTAGCTCAAAATGAGGTGTGCTGTATGAGATGAATTTGTTTTAAAAAAACTGCGGTTTTTATGTCTAATGGAAGCAAATGTCAGTTTTGATGTTATTAAAATTTCCTCCATATATGCTTTTCCTCTTAATTCTAAATGTATGTATCATTTACAACACCATCATGAACCAACTAACACAGTTGGGAAAAAAATCAAAAACTTGGAGTTCGGTAAAGGTGAATCAGATAGTACTATATGTTTTTCACCAAAAGAAATGAATAATTCCTTTTTTACGATGTTATCTTTTTATTATTTATTCTTTTTTTAATTTTAATAAAACGAAATAAGGAACCTTGTTTTAATAAAAACAAAGAATTCAATACTTCTCGTATATAAAAATTAAAAATTATTTACAGCAAAGAAGTAAAACTTTCTTTAATGTGATAATAAAAAATGTTTATATTAATTTTCTATCCAAATTCTTTCTAAAAAGAAAAAATTTTTCTAAAAAATTTTATAATATAAATTATTCTTTTTATTTTAACTAGGATTAATTTCGAGGATTACTATCCTCTTCATCAGCCTGTACTACTTTGAACCCGATTTTACCTTACCCATGTTCTTATATACCTGTTTCAGGTATGATTTTGGCTCCGCCCCCTTGTGCTATTTTCATTTTCCATTATTTTTTTAAACAGGTGGTTGATTTTAGTCTGTACCTGAATGTTTATTATGTCTGTTTTTGTAAATTTCGTAATCTTCCAGTGTTGTCATCATGCTACCTTTTTTACATTTATGCAACACTTTCAGATTTTCGTTAATGCCTGTGTATTTGTGGTTATTGTCAGTCATGTGTTGTGCGTAGTTTGAGTCTATTTTGGGTTTGCCGATTTCTTTCACATGTTGGTTAAACCGAGTTGCGAAAGATTTACCGGTTTGGCCTATATAGAACCCATCACAGTCGTCACATGATAGTCTATAAACTCCCGTATCTTGAGAAGCCACTCTTGGTGGGTTTAGTCTTTCTCCTATTTTGTTGCTAGTTTTAAATGCTGCCTGTATACCATGATTTTTCAGTACTTTCCTGATGATGTTCGCTGTATTTCTGTCGTAGTCAAATGTAACGTATTTGTTGTCTTTGTCGTCGTTTGCTATCAGGGAACTATACTGTTCGTTAAGTTTCTTGTTATTATGTTTTCTGTTCAATAGGCCCATCCTTGCCGGTTGAAACCCGTTGTCCCTAGCGATCTGTTTAATAGTATTCAGTTCCTCTGTGTAGTCTTCTTGGTTCATTGGTATCGTATTCAGTCTGTTGATCATGTGCAGGTATGCCGCAATCTTATGCTGTTGTGGATGCTGTGAGTCGTTATGGATTGTGTGGTCCATTTGTGTTGGTTTTCTAAAGATTTTAAACTTGTGTTCATAATTTTCATTCCGAATCGTTAGATCCAGGAAATTAATACACTTGTTTTCTTCAGTTTCCAAAGTGAACTTGATGTTGTTATGTATATTGTTAAGATAGTCGTGAAATTGTTTTAATTACCGATTGGTTCCTCTAAACAGTGTAAGTACATCATCTACATATCTATGCCAGTATACCACACGGTTCCTATAAGGGTTACTCTCACTCAATATTTTCGAATTCTCTAAGTGGTTTAAGAAAATATTGGCTAAAGTTCCCGATAAAGGGCTTCCCATGGGTAGTCCTTCTTGCTGTTCATAGAATATGTCTTGATGTTCGAAGTAATTCTGTTTAGTAATCACCTTTAGGAGATTTCTAATTTCCTCTGCACATTCCGTTTCTCCTTGATTCACGAGCAGGTCGCAAGTGATTCCAATAGTTTCTTCTATTGGAATGTTACTATACATGTTCGTTATATCGAAAGAGGCCAGTCTGGCACCGTGAGGAATTTTAACTGATTCTATTCTCAAAGTAGTACAGGCTAATGAAGAGGATAGTAATCCTCGAAATTAATCCTAGTTAAAATAAAAAGAATAATTTATATTATAAAATTTTTTAGAAAAATTTTTTCTTTTTAGAAAGAATTTGGAAAGAAAATTAATATAAAAATTTTTTATTATCACATTAGAGAAAGTTTTACTTCTTTGCTGTAAACAATTTTTAATTTTTATATACGAGAAGTATTGAATCTTTGTTTTTATTAAAACAAGGTTCCTTATTTCGTTTTATTAATATTAAAAAAAGAATAATTTATATTGTGATAAAAGTATACAAATACAGTGACAGAATGGTATTCTCACGCAACAAAATGTTATCTCGGTCCCAAAGCCAATGAAACAAACTGATCATTCGATACTGACTAATGTTGAACCAATAGCATTTTATTTTAACTGTGTGGGCCATTTGGATTTATTTCCGCACGGGAATCATTTAAATCAAATACAATTGGATTTAATGAAATTTCACTCAAATTCATTTGGATTTTTACCAATTATTGAAACTCAAATGTTATTTATTCACAACAACATCATCGAAATAAAAATTTCCACATTATTGGAAACATGCTAAAATTATTCCACTAAATAAAGTTAATCACCCTTAAACTATGTCAAAACTCTAATCTCATTGACAAACACCAAATAGCCTATAAGAAATTGTATACACGCAGAAAAAAATATGGTTGAGGCATGATCGCAGAGACAAAATATAATTGAGGCACGATCGCAGCAATTAAAGAAATTTCCTAAATAGTTGGCAATGGTAATAATACTAAGATTTTCCAAGTGATGGTAGTGAAAATAATATGAATTTAGAAAACATATTGTTTAAATTTGTAAGTTTACATTGTTCTTACAACTATTAGTTACTACAAAATTTAAATAGAGTATTTAATCCATAATTATATTTGGAACAACCATTTAGTGCTTCTTTGTGTTTGCCATGATAATAACATATTTAAAAAAAATTTCATACCTATTTAAGTTGTCACAATCAAAATATGGTTATTTATGAATAATTCGAATGTTAGTATCAAATTCGAGAAATAATAATAAAGTTGAGATGCTTGTGTTTATAATTTATGCTAAACTTACACAACGCCATTAAAATACTGAGTTCTGATACCTGAATCATATTTCGAGATCATCGCTTTCCACAAGACATATGATTTTGGTTAGAATCATAAAAAATGATAAAGAAAATGATAAAAAACGGATAAAGATTTTCAAATAAGATTTTCCTATCATCTTCTATAAACTACTATAATCATTTATCTGTGAAATATTGACTTAAATGTTAATGTACCTATTATGTACATAAATTGATTTCTAAACACATTATGTCAAATTTATATTTTAACCCTCAGAACTGAGCAGACCGAGCAATTGGCGCAGTGGATAAAATTGCCGAGTTTGGGTTGGGAGGTACCGGGTTCGAATTCCAACAGAGGAGGGTTGCAAAATTTTTCATCACCTGATTTCGATCGGTGATGAGGATGAACACAACTATGACCCCCTGTTGGAGTGCAGAATCCATAGGCTGAACCATCGTTCATGCCAGTACAGGCTGGCTGGAGCATGCAATGTGCAGATGGATATTCAAATCGAACCTGTATTTGTGCGTCCTCGATTTGGATGGTGTCGGCGTAGAGTAGGACGATAAAAGTAAACCGCGAAAGAGTTGGGTGTGATTCGGCCCCAACACAGATGGCATAGATTAAAACCATAACATAACATAACAAATGTTCCAGGAGCGTCAATAAACCAAAAATCATAATAGTTCATTTTCAAGGAATGAATGAATTATATTTAAATCAAAATTTGAGATTCAAATATATTTTACCAAATGTTTCTGTTGGTTTTGAAGTAAAATTAGGATTTTTAGTGTCACGAAACAAAACTAAAGTGAAATCATTATGTTATAATTATAGCAACCAAGTTTATGATGGGTTCATAATTATTGGCCACTGTAGTAATGCACATAATTGCACCAACTATGTCATGGTTGCAACAAATATAATATGTTCATTTTAATTTGTACCAACTTGTTTATGATGGCATCAACCATATAATTATTTGAGCCAACCATGCCGTGGGTGCAACACATACAATTTGTTCATTGCTACTTGATGCCAACATATTAAAAATCTTCACATGTTTTATGTGTTTCATTGTTACCTAAAACGTTCATAAGTGCAGAGCTTAATTATTTTAGTGTAGTGTGCACCGTTTTTTATATAAATATTTTTTATAAATTTTAACGTGCGTTTTTTATATAAAAAGAAATAAGTGAAATTTTATAATAATAATAATGGAAGGCTTCAAGTAATTAAAGTTAATTTTGAACGAATTAAAATATTGTTAAAATATTTGAATTGAACAATTATTAACGTTTTAAAATTTTTAGTTAAAAAAGCCTTTAATTTAGAGGAAGATTGCCAAATAATTGTGTACTCTAACGAATTCATAGTGAAAAAAGAAATCTTTTCGGCATTTGTAGAGCAGTTCATTGCCTTACCAGAATGTGTATTAGATATTAAAGGTAAAATAAAACGGTGACGTCGAAACGTTACTATTATGACCGTTATGATTAAAAAAATTCCCTCGGTATTTTTCGAGTGAACCACGCGGTTGCAATATGCATATATATATATATATATATATATATATATATATATATATATATATATATATATATATATATATATATATATATATATATATATATAAATATATATATATATATAAATATATATATATATATATATATATATATATATATATATATATATATATATATATATATATATATATATATATATATTTATATATATATATATATATATATATATATATATATATTTTTATTTTTTTTTTATTGTTTCTACAATTGATAGATCGGTTTTCGTTTTGAAACCATCGGATACAGACACACATTTTTTCAAACTACCCGCATTAACATACGAACCGGAAATTGATAACCCATTATCGTACATTGGAGAAACCGAGTTTTTAAATTTAAAAGAGGTAAACGCAATTTTTTATCAGTCACAAATTTTAGCGGTACTGTTACAACGGAAGTATGTATCTTTTTGTAAATTAAGTATTTATTATAAATATTTATACATATTAAAATTAAAATTTATTTAAAATGTTCATCTGTGTGTATTATTTTGACATTTATTTTGAAAATTTAAACTTTTGCTGCAATCATATTGCATATTTACTATGGTTGTTGTAGTAACACATATAGTCCTAGCAACTAAAGTGGCTTGCAAACAATATGATATCAGAAAAAATAAAATGCTCTTTGCAACTAAGGTTATTCTAGAATAACGTGATTGCACCCATCATAGATTGATCTGAGCAACACAATTTGTTCATACACCACATGATAGCTGCCAACATATAATGTTCCCTGTAACAAAATTGCCTAATGAATGACATGAGAGCAACCAACATAGAATGTTCTCAGCAACAGAATTCGCTATTGATTGAAATGATAGAGGCCAACATATAATGTTCTCTGGAACATAACCTCCTGGTGTTCGGAATGACAGACTCCAATATATAATGTTCTCTGTAACTACTTCTATGTTTCCAAACGTTATGTAACAACCAACATATATTGATTTTCTCCAACAATGTGTAGGTTGTAACAACCAATACATGTTTATTTATATGGTTGCACCAATAAAAAATCCAATCATTCCGGCTACTATGTTTTTTCTCTACGTGTATACGCCGAACTCAGTGACTCCGTCGGCCCACTTAAAAGTTTCAAAATTCGGCACCACATGTGGAGCCATATAGCATATGCCCATATCGGCAAAATTTGGAATCACACTTACCGGATATCAAGTAGAAAATCGTTATAAATGCATAATGCACAGAACAAAAAAAGTGATCGATTCAAATACCACAAGTAGAGCCGTCCGAATCAATAGATTTCGTCGATGAGGGCCAAAAAATTGTGGCGATGGATAATCCATTAGAGCCAGAAATTTTATGAATGCCAGACATATCTGTTAAATATATGTCTTTAGTTTTATGAGTCAATAGTGGACCGTTTTTCGTGTCCAATATTTATTGGGAAAATGACGGTTGTTTGATTAAATAATTTATGCAGAAAATAGATTGAGTTTTGGGTTAAATAACCTGTTAAATAAAATTTATGATTTGTACACATTTTTTATAAATTCAATAAATAAAACATTAACATTTTTGGAATTTAAATAAAATATATTTTAATTTTTAATAATTATTGTTGTAATTAATTTATATTTTGTAAGACTATTGTAAATTAACGGCAATGAGGTTATGTGAATTTAAATATTATATTATAGTGTAGTTAGTTTAAACACAGATGTCTCTGTGTAACGTTTATATTTATACCACTAAATAAACGTGGTACCTACCTTTAGAAATTATATAATTTCAGTTCAGTGTAAAAGGAAAAGATCGAGAAGCGATGAGTGTTGGAGAAGATTTGGTAAACGATAGATGTGTGTTAAAATAAAGGAGATTGAATAAAGAAAAAAGAAACGTGTTTGTTCTTTTAATTTTTGTTAATTAGGTGTTTTATAAAATAAACCCCCTATAATTATCAGATATGGGGTTGTGAAGCCTGATAGTTAATAATTATTTTCTGATCAATTATTAACTAAAGTGCGTGCTAAAAGAGTAATTTATAATTTTCCTCGTGTTATAGGAAATTATAAAAGAAAATTCGATTTGTGTGTTTCGAGTTAGTGTCGAAAAAAGATGGCGATCTTAAGTGAGGTTTTACAATTCAATGTAGATGAATTAGTAGAGGAACTTAAAAATAAAAATCTTAATGTTGATGGCAATAAGTGGCAATTGCAACAAAGGCTTATTGAGAATATGAATATGTTGAATAAGCCCGAACAGAAAGTAATATCGGAAAACTTTACCGTTTTACAATCACATAATTCGGAGGAAAAATTATCAAGGCGTGAAAGCAATTGCTCGAGATATGACAACCAGGGTATTCCGACCAAGCAGCTAGGAAAACTCCTACCAACATTTAGTGGAGAAAGTGAGAAATTTCAACCGTTTGCTTCGAAAATAGAAATAATATTAAAAACGTACCAGCCAAATCCGGATGAGTTTAAAATTGAGGTGATTAACAAGTTAAGTGGAAAAGCTGCGGATTGGTTTCACTCTAAATCCGAGTATGTAACGTATGACATGGATGAACTGTTAAGAGGAATGCGAATGATGTACGACACGCGTCCATCTCGATTAGAAAAACGACGTAGATTTGAGAGAAGAAAATGGCGCGCGGAAGAAGAATTCTATCAATATTACCAAGAAAAAATAATTTTGGCCAATCAATTAAATTTAGAAGAAGATGAATTAATAGACTGTATAATTGAAGGTATGGATAACATACAGCTACAGTCGCAAGCAAAAATGCAACGTTTTAGGAATCGATATGAATTATTAGATGCGCTACGCAATATTTCGGAGAAGGAAAGGGGTGCTTCGAGTAGTAAACCGAAATCGAATATGTCTTACGGATTGAGTCATCATAAATCTTCGTCTTATGAGCAGGCAAAAATAAATAGTCAAGCAGTAAATAATAATATAAGTCGTACGTGTTACAATTGTGGTCAAGTTGGTCACATGTCAAACAACTGTAAACAAGCAAGAAAACCATACGGATCGTGTATGTCATGTGGACAAATGGGACATCGTATGGCAGATTGTACTTCGAAGAATAAAATATCAACTGGGCAAATTAATAATCGTGATCCAAAAATCTACGGTGGAATTCAATCAAAACCCAGCGAGCCAGATTCAGGTGTGCATTTGTGCTCAGAAGAGTCGGAGTCCAAGGTTGATACTACAACATGCAGTGGTGGAGCAATGACGATACCAAAAGGTATTTTTATTAATTTAAAACTTTATTTTAAAAATAGTAAATGCATTAAGGCGACACCTTTGATTGATACGGGAAGCCCCATAAGTTTAATGAAACATAAATTTATTCCAAATGAGTGTCTTGATCTGATGGTGGATACGTGTGGTGAATATTCCGGAATAAATCATAGTCGCCTAAATGTTCTTGGTCAAATTAGTTTAAATGTAATTTTTGAGGAGAAACTATATAACGTTAAGTTTATTGTTGTATCAAATAGTACCATGTCTCATGACATGATAGTGGGTCGTGATTTTTTAAATTTGTGTGATACCAAGGTTACGATAGGTAACTTAGAGGTTCAGTTAACAGAAAATGTAAATGAAGATAATAATTTTGTTAAAGAAATTCTAAATATATCGGTTCAGGATGAAGGGATAAGTCATTCAGAGATGATACCTATTGGGTCTAGTGTAGATTACCATACAAAGTTGCGAGTCTTGGATTTATTTACCAAGAGCTATTTCGAGAGCGTTAAACCTCCGGAGCCAGAGACAGAATTTGAGATGAAGATCGAGCTTTCTTCGAATGAGTATTTTTATAGTGTTCCGCGTCGATTATCGTTTGCAGAGCGTGAAATACTTTCTAGCATGATAAATGAGTTGCTAGAAAAAGGTGTTATCAGAAAGAGTGAATCTCACTACTGTTCACCGATTGTATTAATCAATAAACGAAATAGTGCTGAAAAGAGACTGTGTATAGATTACCGGACTCTAAATAAGGTAACCCTTCGGGATAATTATCCTCTCCCGGTTATAGAGGATTTATTATTATATCTTCATGAGAAAAAATATTTTACTACCTTAGATCTAAAATCGGGGTTTCACCACGTTAGATTAGCTACCGACAGTATTAAGTATACGAGTTTCGTGACCCCTATAGGACAGTACGAATATATAAGAATGCCATTTGGGCTAAAAAACGGGCCTCCGGTGTTCCAAAAATTTATAACGAGTATATTCCAGAATTTAATTTCCACAAATGAAATAATAGTGTATATTGCAGCAAATAATAGTGTATATTGCTGCTAGAGTTAAGGCTGGATAAATGTCACGTGTTGACAAGTGAAATAGATTTTTTGGGCTATAGTGTCAATCATTTGGGGATTAGGCCAAATCGAAAAAATATAGATGCTTTTACAAAGTTTGTGCGCCTGTATCCAACTAAAACAACTAGTACTAAAGATACTGTTAAGTGTCTAGAAAATTATTTTAAAATTTATAGTCGACCAAAAAGATTAATCAGTGACCGAGGAAGTAATTTTACTTCAGGTGATTTTCGAGTCTTTATTGAGGAGAATTGTATAAAGCACGTATTGGTCGCGACGGCCATGCCTCGAGCGAATGGACAAATAGAACGAGTGCATCGTTCTTTGACCCCTATGTTGGCCAAACTAGTCGATAACGAGAGAAAAATCCAGTGGGATAATGTTCTCGATCAGATATAATTCTCATTTAATAACACGTTTTGTAGCTCAACTAAAGAAACCCCTTGTATGTTACTTTATGGAATCAATCAAAGAGAATGTGTTAGTGATAAGGTCTCCGAATATTTAAATACTCTCAAACTTGATTCTGACGGGTGCTCGTTATCTGAGCGTAGAGAAAAAGCTGCTAGTAACATTGAATGTACACAAAAATATAATGAATTATATTACAATAGGAAAAGAAAACGGGCCGTTTCTTATAAAGTCAATGATCTAGTGATGATTCAAAACTTTGATACAACTCCAACTGTCAATAAAAAATTAATACCAAAATATAGAGGACCATACAAAATTTCCGCTGTACTGGAAAACGATAGATATGTTATCGAAGATATTGACGGGTTTCAGGTTACGGATCGGCCGTTCAAAGGAGTTTTTGATATTACTAAAATTAAATCATATGTTAAAGTAGCTTTGGTTAATTCTGAATGATTTATTTCTTTACGGTCCTTCATTTGAAACGATATAAAATTTTTATAATTTTGAAAATGTTAATTTAAGATTTTGTTTGTCAATCAATAAATTTGTTAGTCACTAATAATGTATATGATATAAAATGTATAGTATGTAAGATTTTAAGTTTTATAGTGAATTTTTGTAAAAACACATTTTCGTTAATTTGGAATTGGATCGAGGGCGATCATGTGTCAGATTGCCCGAACTGTAAGACTATTGTAAATTAACGGCAATGAGGTTATGTGAATTTAAATATTATATTATAGTGTAGTTAGTTTAAACACAGATGTCTCTGTGTAACGTTTATATTTATACCACTAAATAAACGTGGTACCTACCTTTAGAAATTATATAATTTCAGTTCAGTGTAAAAGGAAAAGATCGAGAAGCGATGAGTGTTGGAGAAGATTTGGTAAACGATAGATGTGTGTTAAAATAAAGGAGATTGAATAAAGAAAAAAGAAACGTGTTTGTTCTTTTAATTTTTGTTAATTAGGTGTTTTATAAAATAAACCCCCTATAATTTTTTTAGATTTATAAAGTAATTTATATTTTAATTACTGAAATGCAATGTAATTGTCCTATGAAATTGAATGAAATGAAGCATATGTAATTTGTAATTGAAGTATCTACCAATCTCAATGTAATTTGCCCACCTTGGCTATAGCAAAGTTGTTTTATTGTTAGAAGTATTAGATATAACGAACGAGTTAGCCAGATGAATAAAATCGCTAGACTCCATTTTAGAATCAAGAGAAGGTATTTACTTGGACAATATTATGACTGAACGAACACTATTAAATAAACAATTACACAAATCTTAAAGCTAGGTATAACATGTAGTTCTATGCCATACTAAAAATATTTAGATTCTAGCAGCAAAGAAATTTAACATACAACAAAAATCAATTTTAAAGTGCTTAATATTGCAATTAATTTAGCTAAAATAACAAATTAAACAATTATTTTATACTCCTAACACCTAAAATATTTAAAGTATCTTTAGACCGGCTATCGCAAGTAGTGTTACTATATATATACCAAGATATTATGTAACGCATACCTGTTTTATTGTATAATTATACTCAACACCTTATTAATTTTTATAAAGGGCACATTTTATCATAAAAGATAAAATGAGAATCTTGAAGAAAAAAAATTATTTAATTACAAATTATAATTTGACAAATAATTACATTTTGTTATATTATACTTGTGCCATAAATGGTGTTTGAGCACGCTCGAAACACTATAGGGGAAGTCATTGAAATGATGAAATAAAATAACAGTACCAACATCACTAACAGCAAAAACGGCGTACGAATCTACTTTGGAAATTTGTTTTATAAGTGGTTTGTGTGTGTTCTTGTGTTTTCATATTTTAATTAATGTAAATGTAACCAATTTTCTTTTAAAAATAAAATACGAAAACATGAAAAATGTAAATGTTAATTATTCATATACATAATCTTTATGTTAACAACATAATTTATATAAAAACAAAAGATGAACATTTCATGTATGTATATAATTTGTAAAGTTGTAAGTTTTTCGATCATTTTGTACCAACATCGACTTTGAACCGCTTACGAGCAATCATGAAATATTTATTTATCATATATGCGATAAATATCAGTTATATACCTACTCTACTTGCTGTAGTATCAACATTTAAATTATGTAAATATTTATGTACACAAGAATTAATTGAAAGTTGATTCTCAACACAAGTACACAATATTCAACAGTAAAACGACGTCAGTAAAAGTTTCTGATCGAAGAGTGTAAATCAAAATTTCTTCTATCGAAAAAAATTACAAAGCTAAGTTAAAAATCGACCAGCAAATGGAGAGGGGTGAGTTTCAGCGATTAATTTTTACGATTTGCGTGAAGTGGATTTAAGCCTTTTCCAGTCTAACTAATTCTTTTACAACCTCAACAGTCGATCGTTGGATTAAAACAACTAAATCGTATCAAATGGTTATTAGAATTAATTATGTGTGTTTTACAAACCTATTTTTCTTTATTAATTACACAATTTTATTTAAAAACTATTAATTAGAATAAAGCCATAGAGGACGAGAATAGTAATAATACAGATTTCGGACGAACTGTAAAAATAACATATTTTGTGGTAATGGCGAATAAACAAAACGAATTATCGAACATATTAATTTCAACGGTAAGTAAACTTCAGAGTGTAAATAACAGTTATAATTATATCATAATTATCTAAATATTATAGTTTGAAATATGAGAATTAACTATCATATTTGTGACGCGAAAAGACAGTTTTGATATTGAAAAACTAGCAGAAGAGGAATGCGTTCGACTTCCTTCAATTGCGGCAGTAAACACTGAAGAATCTGATAGTTTTTTTTTATGGTGGCAATGGCTTTATTCTTGAACCTTTCTATAAAAGAAACTAACAAGAAGTATTCAAATCTTATAAACTAAATTTATTACCATTTTTTAAGTCTTAAGGTCGGTGCTTAGCTCGAGCTAAGATAAATGTTCCTTACTAATTTGACATAAAATAAAATATCCCGCTAAAAGCGGGATAAAAAATTTTTACAGACAATTTCGCTTAGCGGTATGCAGCTCGACGTAAAAAAAACAAGCAAAATATAGTTTATCGGATTGTATAATAGATGACACTACAATGAAGTCTCCAATATTTTCAAGTCGATTTATCTGCACGGTACAATAAATGAATGAGAAATTTTGACATTTCATTATGGTTTAGTTTTATGCGTGCTCTACGGTTACGTAAAATAATTTCCCCAAAAAAATGCCGTTAACATTTCTGCGGTTACGTAAAATAATTAAATTCAAAAATTATATTTTTTTTTACTGAAAACGTTTATTAAGTTGCCAATCCTGAGTGCAAGGACATGGGACAAATTTGCTAACGCCTAAAAAAATTTTAAAATAGCGGAAAAAGAAATGGCAGCAAAAACATGGTGGTAAAAAAAATGGGGCAAAAAAAAGTCGGTAAAAAATGACGGAAAAAAATGACGGCATTTACCCTTTCAGCTTAACCCTTTTGTTAGCTTATCCCTTTTTTTCAGCTTAACCCTTTTTCCAGCTTAACCCCTTTTTTCAGCTTAACCCTTTTTGTAACCCCTTTTTTGCGGTTAACCCTTTTTGGTAAACCCTTTTTTACGGTTAACTCTTTAAATTTGGCTCCCACGCTATACCGACCCAATACCTACTTGTTTAATTTTTTTCAATACAATTTGAATTAGGAATGATGTGAAATATTGAATTTTGATAAATTTTATAATTTATGTTAAGCTTTAACAAGCTTTTGATTAAAATAAATGTATAATAAGTCTAAATATATAAATGTAAAAAAGTATAATTTTATTTATTTTCTTATATGGAATTATGATCCAAACGCAGGAACTAAATTAATTTTTAAGTGATTCGTTAGTATTAAGGGCACGTTCGATTTCTGTTAACATTTTTTTTCAGCATACATATGATAGTTAAACATTGCAACTATCATATATATATGCTGATGATGTAAAAATTTATACAAGCAATAAAGTAATAATACTATAATACTAACAATAACAATAATACTATATTGTTTTTGGCATACGTGGCAGACTGCACACCAACCCTTAAAAAATTGCTGTATTAGTATTAATCTTGGCATTATTAACATTACTATTACTATTATCATTTTTTTTTTATTATTATATTTATTATATTATTAACCTAAGGTTTTGTTTTTTATTCAACATACTTTTATACTAATATTTGTTCTTTGTACATATTTTATGGACTTTAAAGTCTGATGTATAAATTTTAACCATAAAAATAAATAAATAAATACACCTACCGCTGGTACTGCATAATAGTCGTGGGCTGTTATGCAAAATCCAGCGAACAGTTTTGCTGGTACCGAAGAAGATGTACATGTACCTGAATTAATACAAAGTACTCCTTCAAGAGATCCGACCCCGATACTATCCACTTCTATTATAATATAGATTCGGCACAAACATGTGCTGGTCATGTTTTAGGCAGAGGGAAGGGGGTGGGTGGTCATGAATAGATGTATATCAGGTATATCCAGGAGAGACTCGCAAGTGCATGTACGACCTCCACGTGGTGGCTACTGGTAACTAGGAATCTTTCTAGGCTAATGTACAGCGCTGAAGGAGTAAACCTTACACAAATCCCCAAGTTACGGTGGACCAGCATATGCTAAGGAATGAATGGTTAGAGTCAACAAATCTTTAATATGCGGACTCTGGATACAGGCGACCTCCAGTTTTAATCAGCCTTACCCTCGTATATCTCTACGAGAGCGGACCGTTTATTTCTCCGAAACTCGTGAGAACATAATGAACATAAATACAACTAAAACAAAAGAGACAGGCACTCTCAAAAAGCCCATAGAAAAAACGGATGGTGGCTCATACCTTAAAAGTGAAGTCACCAACGAAACAATAAGCGTCTTGCAGGCGGCGGTGCCGGATACCAGTGCAAGCAGAGGGCCTTCAGTAGCAAAAGGGAGCTTGAACCGTAAAGGGCAAGCTCTCTTCACAGTAGGTTCTGTAAACGAGGCCTTGGTGACTAAACCGAGGACTGGCGCGAAAGCTGTTCTTGAGGCAAGGCGGTGGTATAGGAACCGAACGCGCGGGCAGAGAATATTAGACAGGTCGGCTGCCACCCCTGAGGAACTGCTAACGAAAGAACAGAAGGAATCTCTGGCATGGTTACCTTCTATGGCGACAATTCGGTGAGAGCACCAGCAGAGTCGAAAAGATCGCGGTCCCAAGACGAATTAGAAGCTGGGGATAGTAAGCGACCTAAATGCAAGGAGCCTAATGAGATACTAGAACACACGGGTCATAACTGTTCAGTGACGTCCTTAAGGAGCATCCAGTGATACTAGCCGTCATTGACAGGAATCAAGAAGATGGGAGTAGCTCTCTTAATAAATGGAGACTAGTGTATAACGCACTAAACTCCGTTTCCTAACGATCCTCGGAGAAAATCAGGGACCACCTCCATCTTGTAGGGATGCAGGATGGCACCAAGGGCGCGTTAAGCTAACGGCATGCGCCGATCAAAGATCGTCAGACCTTTATTGTCTGGCCCTAGCTAAGGTAGGGGAAGTGTGGGGAGGTGCGAACCTGGCAGTGGTTGACAGGAACGAAATCCCTAGCAGACCAAGGGCACGCGTCTGGCTGCCAATCGAGCCGTCCTGCCTGGATGAAATAATTCGGATAATTCGGGCAAGCAATGTTGATCTTCCGACGAACAATTGGAAGATCATTAAACAAGAGGAGGCGAAGGGAGGATCTAGGTTGTCCATTTTAGTGGTGAACAAAGAGTCCCTAGCCCCTCTAGCTAAGACAAAGTGGGTAATCGGCTTCGGGTCGATTACCCAAATGTGTTTAAAAAGGAGGAGGTCAAAAAGAGTTTAAAAAGGAGGAGGCGACAGCGGAGGGTATATGAAGGAAAGTAAGTTAATCTGTTTATGAGTAGCACGGTTCAGAATCTTTACCATTCTAAGGCTGCTTCGGCGGCCATGATCCTCAGATTGACCAAATCAGATAAGGATATAATTCTAGTCCAATAACCCTGGATTAGAAAAAACAAGATCTGTGGCCTCGGTTGAAAAGAGTATAACATTTTATACTCTTCTAGGTCTGATAAGATCAGATCTTGCATTCTCGGTAAAAATAACTTGAATATTTTTCTTCTTCCACAATATAGTAGTGGTGACGTAACGGCAGTCGGCCTGGAGACGGGAGGCTGCGTATTCTGATGTGCCACTATTCAGCTGTAATCTGCAGAGGTTCCCTGAAAACAAAAACTTTTAACGAACTATTTGCTCTTTATTAATTGCTCTATTAATGAACTAATTGGCTATAAGAAATAGAATTAATTTCAATCTAAAATTATAAATTAATTAATATTATACAATTATAATTCTGCGATCCATATTCTGTCATAGATTGGATTAGTTTCCCTTGAAATTTACTGATTAATTACTTAATTCGTTTCGTTGTGTTGTTAAAATTGATTGCAATCAATTAATTGTTAAGATTAGTTAAATTACACTTTAAAAATTATTCCAATAATATTGTTCTATGCTACAGAATTATTCCTCTCATTGACCACACTGCCGCTTATATTCAAGCATCTAAATTGTGTCTCCACTCATCCTACACAATAACCCATAATTTTACTTTAGATGCAATGGACAAATGAAAGTCGAAACTGGGTGGCTCTTCACATCTGGTACACCCTCATATGTCTCTGCGTTTGGCCAATATGTAAATCAGAACACCCAATGAATAAACACACTAATACAATGACTATAGACACTCCGCCACATATAAATCCATCGCTATACATACAACCCTCAAAAATCCATCACAATACCAATACAAACACATAATTTATATACAATTTAGACCATACCAATCAGGGTTGCCCATTTAGTGTTTTTGTCGCTAGATCTAGCAATTTTCAATTAAAGCAGAGAGAAATTATATTTCTTCTCACTATAGCGACATTTTCAATGACTTTCTATTTTTTTTTGCATATTGAGTTTTAGCGGTTTTTTTTACTCAAAAATTTCAAAATACGAAAATTGAGTATGAAATTTGATTATTCAAATGATATTAATGCTAATATGCGTTGTTATTCCGCCGGATAATACTAGACAATCTAAGTGTAGATGTTGTCATATAATTCACGGTAGTAGAACACTGGTTTAAAAACCATTGTAGCAGAATTAAACATATTAAAGGTGCTGGTATAATAGCTCTGCAAACCCCTATATCATTTAAAAGATTTCAGAAATGAACCCAACAAACTTTACTAAGTTATCTATTTAAATTAATTAAAACATCCCTAGCGACATCTAGCGATTTTATTTAATTTGCGATTTAGGGATTTCTAGTGGGTTTTCGATAAACTTCTAACGACGTCCTTTTTCCTCTTTTCCTTTTTAGAATTGGCAACACTGATAACAATAGCGGTATAGCTAAACCGGGATAGACTCTTTATTCTACAGTGAAAATTTGCTGTTGCATTTATATATATATATATATATATATATATATATATATATATATATATATATATATATATATATATATATATATATATATATGTATAAATATATATAAATAAATATATATATATATATATATATATATATATATATATATATATATATATATATATATATATATATATATATACTTTAAGCTAAACTTTAAGCAATAGTGTTCCTGACTTAAGTGTCTTATTATGAGTGTAAATGTGCACTCCATTCCAGGGGATGGCAATTGCCTATTCAATGGAATACTCCATCAATTGGAGTTGTGTAACCATCAGTTATCCTGTTTGTCTGTTAGCGCTTTCCGAGCTAACATTGTACATTTTATTCGGTGCGACCTTATTGGATTTTCTCCAACTATACTAGACTCTTGTACTCAATATATGATTCCTTCTTTATTTAAAATCATTCCGAAGATCATTTGATCACCAAGTAAGATTATTATACTAACATTTAGGTATTTTAAGTGTTTTATCGCTAAATCGTGCTCATGCCTATATTTATTTCCTCCAGGTATTTATTTGATCTTCTCAAAGACAGCTTTTGCGGTGGTGCTGAGTGTTTGTCTGCTGCCTCAAACATAATGAGTTTGAAAATTAATGTTCATTTCGATGTCGATCAGGATAACATCGTTTTCACACCTGCTACAGGTGAGTATCGATATGAAATAAATTTATTATTTTGTTGTTTTGATGGAAGAACAAGAAGAACGAATAGTTGATTCATTATACTTAAAAAAAGCGTTTTCCGAAGCGAAAGGAGGATCTTACTATCGCAGTGAAATATTTTCTAGAACAAACCGACAAATCTCATCTCTTTGGAGAGGACAACATACCAGGAAAAGGATGGTTCGCGACGTTTTTAAATCGTCGTCCTTCTCTTTCGTTAAGATTACTTGACCCTGTTTCTTCAGCAAACGCTAAGTTGGCAATTTCCAATATTCATTCGTGGTTTGATTCTACCAAAAAATTCCTAACTGAGCAAAATTATATGGATATACTTAAAGAACCTACCAGAATTTTAAACGGCGACGAGACAAATGTTTTACTTTGTCCAAAAACTAAAAACGTTCTTGCTGCAAAGGGAGCAAACAATGTGTATGAAGTGGACAGGGGGTTTGCAAAATCGAATTTGACGGTTAAGTTAAATAGGCTAGGAACTTCATTCCCAGTAATTTATTTTGTCGACGGACATACAACACATATGACATTAGCTGTTAACGAGCTATGTGTGAAGCTATACGAGCTATGTGTGAAGCTATACGAGCTATGTGTGAAGAGGAATATATAATTTAAACTGGCCGGAAAGGAAAGTTTAACCCGTTAGAAAAGGATGTAAACTAAATCGAACCAATAATCCTTTTGATGTCACGTCGCCTCTATGGATTCAACAGGAAAAACTGAAAAAAGAAACTAAACAAAAAATTAAAATTACACGTACCAGAAAGGCTAATCCAAAATTGCAACCATCGACAAATCTTCAAACCACTACAATAACCCCCAACAAGGCCTTGTTTTCAATAGAAAATTATGTTGCACTAGAAATTATACAAAATGTTACAAACATCAATGAATCTGATGTTAACACTTCTTTTCAAATGAATAGCTTAACTGGGAATTTCTGCTCGGATAAAGACAAGAGAATTAGCGAACCACAAAACGTAGATTTCAGGTGTAATTAAACGTCTAGTTTGGAATTTAGACTCCTACAAACTAAGACTGATCAGCAGCACTACGCACGAGATCTGTTTCTAGTTAAAACTAAACATGACTTAGGGAGTAATATCTCAAGCAAGCGACAGTATGTGCTTTTACTGTACTTTTTCACTTTCCAATAATTGTAGCTAAAATTTTGGAATAAAATGTAGTACATGTACTCGCGAATTTCACTTGAATTGCCTAATAAAACTAAAATATAAATACATTCCCGTAGTCGAATGCAATGGGACACATCTGTGCAGTATAAACAAGTGATTAATAATATAAAAATTTATTATTGAGAATGGCAAATTTACCGGGTCCAGCAAACGCAGAAGCGATGGAAGTTGATAACCAGTTTGATATTGCTGTTAGGAATGGTGAAATACACAAGCTGGTCGCAAATTTTCTTGTTACCAAATTTCCAAATAAAGTGACACCAGCTAATATGATTGATCTTGACTACAGCGATAAGATTAGTGGAATTGTATATACAGTGTTCCCACACATGAGAAAACCCGCTAATGAAAATAAAGCCAAGATAGGAAGAAATTACGGTGAATACAAAGTTAAAATTGGAACAATGGAGAGAACTGTGGATGCATTGCGTAGGGATTTTGAGGAATTACCTGGATACGAAAACTTTGATTATTCAGTAGCAACCCCCTTGATGAGTTTGTTAACAAGTTCCAAAATGTGTCGTGACGAAGTCAGAATGTCTGTATCAAAGTTTACCGTGAGTGGAAAAGTTGCAGGAAAACCAATCATAAACAATTTATTTGTTTATGGGTTAAACAATACACATATTCCATTATTGAAAGGAATCACGTACAAGCCTGAGCGTAGAAGCGCAATGCTTAGGAATTTGGGACCATTAGCAGTAGATATTATCTTTATGATCCATGATAAATTTTTAGCGGACAAAATGAAAAAGGCTCTTATTGAAAGCATCAAAATGGTAACGTGCGCCCAGGCAATAGTAGACATTGCCGAAAAAGCAAAACATCCATCCGAGGTCGGCGGTATATTAAGAGCTCTGGGGGATTATCTACTTGTTGTGGGGGACAGGGCTCAGGGTAGAATTCACTTTCCGATTTTAGCTTTTGCAGCAATGTGGCCTGAAATCAGATTTCTTAACGTCGTAAACTTTTCTGGTATAGGAGGCATGAAAGCTTACGAAATGATGAGAGCAAAACTTAATTTTACTAGGCAATCTAGTGGAACAATTGAGAAAATTAGACAAGTTGAATTTCATTCGATATTCGAAACAACTGCTGAAGATCTCGGGATATTGAGAGAAATAACTGATGAAGGGAAATGGTATAAAAGATCTGAAGTAGATGATGTTTTTAATAAAGGGCCAAAAACCGATGCCGGTATTTTTGAAAATGCTGCACAAAATTTTAAGTTGCCTCATTTTACCAAAATTTCAAAGCTTGCCTCAGCAAATATGTCAAAATTGAATGCTACTTTACAACCGATGTTAATAAATAGAACAGTATTTGCTGGTCAAAGAAAAAGACAATATAGCAACGCATTCAAGACATATCTCTCTACTGGTGCCCAAACTGTTGCTCAAAGCAGTGACTTGCAAGGAATATGTTTCTCCTTAAATCTTAGGAAAATTGAGTTGAAAGAAGAGTTAGAAACTGCGCGAGCTCAAAATGTCGGTACAACCTTATGGATAGTTTATAATGATGACGCTGATGATTATTTGGATGCACCCGAATTAACTGTAAAGGAGATGGGCGATTATTTTTACACTTAGTTTCAAATTTTATAGATGTTTTATTTTACTAAATATTTTAACCACTTTATTATCTATTTCAAAACTTATATAATCAGACTAAAAAATATTGTATTGTTAGTTTATTTTACTTTTCATAAAAAAAAAAATCCTTCGGTTTTGTTATATGTAACACGGGTGTACGGTGGTGCCCGGCATTCCGGGAGTTCCTGGTTCGTCCTTGGCCGTACACTCTAATCAATCAATCAATCAATCAATTCCCGTAGTCGAATGCAATGGATACAAAAAACGTGATTAGGTTAATAGTAGAACTATTTGTTATATTTTATTATTATTTTTTATTTAAAATATGTTTTTTTACTAGTTTTATAAAAGCTAGCAAGCTATTTTAAAGTTTTATTACCTAGAGCATAAAAGTAGTTTTTCCTTATGCCAATTATGATATACGTGGGCCAATAATTGTACTCAACCAAGGTGCCGATTATTATAGAACTTTTTTAATAATTATAATTTTTGGAAGCTTTGCGGATTCTTCTACGTTTAGAGTATTTTCGAATTTTATTTCAAAGCTGTAGTAGTTTAAATTGAAAATCAAACAATTAATCTAACTAAAAACCATATACAAGCTCTGATTAAAATTCTCAAAATAAAACAACCAACACTTCAATATGAAAATTCCATATGAGTGCCAATGTAGTCATTAAGCTATATTTTTTATATATAAAGTATCATATGCAGATACTTTACTTATTTTAGTTATAAGACTGCAACTATGTAAATATTTAAGCATTTTTTTAAAAAGAATACGACCTAAAAAAGTTAACATTAATGCATACCAGAACTAATTATAATTTGATTTCAATCAATTCGGTATGTATGCATAAGCAAATTTTATATACATATTCATGTAATAGAAAAATCTATTAAATATATTAGAAATGTTCATAACTATAGAATGAATTAATACGAATATTATAGCAAAAACTATACCTTAGAGATATTGATCACATAAAAATATACCAGTATCAGAGATGGAATATATTATTTCAAGTTTAATTATTCTAGATTGAAATCTAATTATTTATGAGTATGTATTTCCTGTTTGTGTATTATTTCATTGTATCAAAATAAGGTTGGTAAATGGTGTAGGTTATATGTTGATATTTAACAAAAAAAAATGCAATATTTATCTATCATAAAATGTCCCCTTTAAAGAAATTTACAAAGTATTAATTTCAATGTGACTACCTCGGGTCGTCTAAGATGTCAGAACCTAGAAGTCAGCTACTTAATTCAGAAGCAGAGATGTTCAGTCGACCATTGTAAAAGAGATGTCAATTTTTGTGTAAGTTTAAGGTTAATTTGATCGAATTCGATAGAAGTTCATTAATAGATTTTGTTTTCAGGGAACCTTTACAGGTTACAGTTAAATGGTGGCACACTGGTGTTGCTGATAAGAGATGGCAAAATGCAGAGCAGTTCATTATAACTGTGATTGTCTTATGCTAACAGTAGTTTGAATATTGGCTAATGGGAAATCGGATCAATTCTGTCATTACTGACATATCTTTTCTTTCTCTCCCCACAAAAAATAAACAAATAAAATACTAACTATCGATCGCTTAGTGTCTGTAAAGGGGTCAAGTCGGTCATAACTAACATTCCTATCCACTCCTTCGGGTTTGTTATATGTAAAACGGGTGTACAATGGTGCCCGGCATTCCGAGAGCTCATGGTTAATCCTTGACTGTACACTCTAATAAATAAATTAATGAACTTCTAGGCAAATAAATAAAGGTTATTTCGTCGTCTATTTCATCAATCAGTGGATAGACTACTTGATCTAATATTCTTAGAAGCAAAAATTAATGAGAACGGTAGATCTACAAAAAGAAAATGAAAAATTGTCAATTGGAGATGCATTGTTTAAAAACGAAGTAATAATTCTTGACTCATCTAACCTTCAATTATACAGTGTCTCAGAATCTGTGGTGGATGAACTCATTAATATAATAACATCAAACAATCATCCTCAAATTGGTGACCCTGACGATGGGTATGATGACATATACAATCATTGATCCAACACATTGTTGAACAAAAGCAGCAGTATCAGCTAAAGCTACAATATCAGTCCGTCCTCAACTGGATATAGTGGATATAGCCGGTGTTCCAAATTTAACAATTATCATTATTCCAACTATCACAACTAATCTGAGATTATAGCCTCCACTCTAATAGCACTCGAAGTCTAAATTTTTGATATCAAGATAACTGAACAACAAGGCGGCCTTTAAAAGCCGATCTATTAAATCAAAATGTGTAGGTCAGCCAGTCAACCAACCAATACATAATCCAACACCAGAACAACAACACGCATCCAGAGGTCCAACGCTACGGTAACAAATTTGTAAGTACTTTCTTTCGTAATTACTGACCCATCAAATAAATTTAACTTTCATTAAAAATCATAATGTTGACATTTTTATTTTTTTCGTTTGTTAAATTATATTTTTGCCCATTTTAAATACTGCCAGATCATTGATTTTCTTCGTTTCGTCATTTCTACTCCTCTAAATGTGTCTTTAAATCAACAGTAGAATGAGTTTTACTTCCAACAGTAAGTAGCCCATCTCCGAATGACATTCAGGATGAGACGTCTAATAACGATTTAGTGTTAATGACTGCACAACAACCACGAGATTATGTTGACGGTCTCGTAAGATTACGTCAGACAACTAATGCAAATCTTACAAGTGCATCAACAACTAATTCAACACCAAACCCATCTGTACTCTCGGTAAATGATCAATTCATATCTGCTATACAACAAAACTACGTCGCATATATAGCCTTCAGCCTCCACAACCTCTGCTTTAATCACAATCTTATCGTATGGTTTAACATAATTGAACAATCCTCCGGCATACGGATTGAGACAACGAAACATGGACATGTATTGGCTGCATTAAACTCTCGTCATCATGACACTTTTGCGGATCTTATTATAACAGTCAAAGGGGATCACCCCTATACTATTTTTAAGGAAGAAGTAATCCGTGTCCTAAGAGAATCCGAAAAAGTCAAATAGTACAACATTCTTCACGGTTTAACACTCGAATATCGAAAACCGCCACAACTACTGAACTTTGGATGAAACGTTTACCGTCACAAGTTCAAATGATTTTGACCACTTTTGAGAACGATATTCCATTGGTTACGTTAGCAGTACGAGCAGACAACATACTTGAAACCATCTCACAGAGCAACATTAAATCGATGATTGGTACTTCGTCAGTTTCGTTGAATGCTTGAGGTTGTAGAATCTACTACTTTTAATTTTGAAATCGATGGACAAATAAAGAAGCTTACCTTAATGGTTTCGAAATTGTATTCTTCTTTCAAAAACTTACGATCACGTTCTATTCCCGCCAAAATCTTCAATCACAGACGACGGTCGTTGATGGACAATCTACTAGCCGATTACTAATTTTTGATTTTTTTTTCCAAATTCAAATTTTTGATCGATACGGGTGTGGAAGTTTCAGTCTTTCCAGCAACATTTTGTTCAAATTCTTCTCCAGAGTTACAACTCATAACTTATTTGCAGCAAACGGTACTCCAGTTCGTGCTTTTAGTACTAAAAAGTTAAAATTAGACTTCGGACTTGCGAATTTCGTTGGGAATTTATAATTGCTGACGTGTCGATATCAATGATAGGTGAAGATTTTTTAAAATACACCGGGATTCTTGTAGACATAAAAGGACAGAGGATTACTGAGCCTCCTTACATGCGAATGGTGTTATTTCGTTACAATTGAGATCCGGCCTTATCATTTTTAGACAAGTCACAGTTACACCCAAAATTCATAATTTACAGACAAAATTTCCAGAAATTACAAATTACGCTTTGAGTTCCAAACAAAATTAAGCATTTGGTCAAAAACCAATGGACCACCATCAATTATGTAAGACACATCGACTAGCACCTGATAAGTTACACATAGCACAAAAAGAGTTCGAACACATGATGGCACAAGGTATATGTCGACCAAGTAGTAGCGCCTGATCCAGTCCCTTGCACTTAGTTAGTGATTAAAACAACGGAACCTGGAGACCTTGTGGAGATTACCGGGTAAAAACCGGATCACTATTCCAGACAGGTATCCAATACTAACTTTTCAAGATTTTTCATACCAATTTGAAGGTTGTAATATATTTTTAACATTAGACCATGTTCAGGCTTATCATCAAATTTCAATTGAATCATCCGATATTCCAAAAACTGCCATTTAAACTCCCTTTGGTTTATTCGAGTTTAGCAAAATGGCATTCGGTGTCAAGAATGCAGCACAAACTTTTCAGAGATTGATGCATTCGGTTTTATTAGGCCTATATTTTTGCTTTGTTTATTTTATGAAAAATCTTATGAAAAACATTTAGAACATCTAAATATTGTTTTTCAAAAATTATCGGAAAATGGTTTAACCATTAATTCAGACAAATGTGTTTTCACTTCACACGAAATTAAATTTCTAGGGCATAATGTCACAAAACATGGTATTTCACCCATTCAAGACCGAATCGACGCTATAAACAATTTTGAATGTTCAACTACAGTTGATCAATTCAAACGATTTTTGGGTATGATTAATTTTTACACACGATTCATTCCTACCGCAGCAGCTGATCAAATTTTACTGAACGATTTCTTGAAAGGTTACAAGAAAAACAGTAAAACTCTTATTGACCGGTCCTCAACATCAATACAAGCTTTCGATAATTGCAAAGAAAAATTGGGTCAACCAACTTTACTTGCGCACCCCTCATCTACAGCTAGAATAGCTATAAGGGTTGACGCGCCGGATTTAGCAATTGGGGAAGACGTTCAGCAGTATGTTTCAGATGCCAGGCAGCCACCCAGTTTCTTTTCAGTACGTCTTAATGAAATGCAACAGAGATACAGTGATTATAACAGAGAACTGTTAGCAGCTTACTCTGGCATTAAGCATTCCGACCATAAACCCTTTATTATCGCATTTAATCAGAATCCGGATAAAGCATCTCCTCGTCAATTTAGACACTTCTATTTCATCGGGCAACTTACAACCGATATCCAACACATCTCGGGCATTAAAAATTCGTTGCAGATAATCTCTCCCGCATTAATCAAATTTCAATACCTGAAAGTATTGATTATGCGACTATAGCAGAAGCACAAATAAACGATAAAGAGCTTCGAGAATTATTATCAAGTGAAACAAGTTTGGATTTCCAACAGTTACCACTCTTATTTAACACAACTAAAACTATTTGTTGTGATGTTTCGACAGCTATAACTAGACTTTTAATCCCATTTAGTTTTCGGAAAACGATTTTTGAATCATTTTATAATTTATCACATCCTGGTATCAAGGTATCTATCAAATTATTAACTGATAATGTTATTTGCCTTCCACCAAGAAAGATTCAAAAATCATGGCTCAAAATTGTATAGCTTGTCACAACGCTTTTGAGAATTACATCTAGATATCATCGGTCCACTGCTAGTTTCTGAAAATAATCGATATTGCGTGACTTTTCCTGTTTCAGATATGACTGCTGCCACTGTCGCATTTGCTGTCTACAATTCTTGGATAGCCAGTTTTGGTGTACCGGAATCTATAATAACGGATCAAGGTTCGCATATTTTTACAGAATTATCTTCTTTATTGGGTTTTTAGAAGAAACGGACAACGAGTTACAATCCTAAGTGTAACGGAATGATTGAACGTTGCCATCGTACTTTAAAGGCAGCTATTATATGCCACAACCGACCAGGTTAGGCTATGGTGTTATTTTTGATGTTGCTAGGACTTCGAACTATCGTTAGTGAGGAACTTAGCACCTCACCTTCAGAGCTAGCTTGCGGATCCTTAATTCGGATACCTGTTCAATATTTCTATCAGTCTTTCGATAACAAACTACCTCAAAACGATTTCGTTAAAAATTTAAGAAATCATTTTAATGAGATTCGTCCATCACCTGCATCAAATCATATAAGACAACAAAATTTCCATATTTAAAGATTTAAATTCTTTATCTCATGTATTTCTACGAACAGATGCTCTACGAAAATCTTTAGATCCTCCCTATTCTGGACCATTTAATGTACTTGAAAGACACTCGATAATTTTTGCTGTTTGCAATACATTATCGACATATTGTTCAATAATTTCGGGAGGAACGCTTAATGCAGTTCTAATTAAACTAGCCACAGTATTGCTTAGTAGTTGAGCTGCGTGTTTCACGTTCATTTTTTGAAAATTAGTAGGCTGAATATGATTTTTTGAAAGCATAAAGATTTTTCCATATCATAATAGAACAAGGAAACTAGTAAGGGAGAACAAGATAAATACATCTGGACATCGCATGCAAAAAGTTTGTAGCAGAAAACCCAACCATCATATTATCTCGTGTAAATTAAGATCGAATACAATAACAACATATCTCGACAGTTTGCTTATGAACTATTTTCAGTTAAGTTTTACTTTAGCTTTTCTATTATTAATTTCTTTGTTATTATTTTTTTAGAACTAGTTCATTATTAAACAATCGTGTTTACGTCTTGACTACGTCAAAAGCTTTGTGTTATCTCTGTGCCTACTTATCTAAATTGCTTTTAAATATTGCTTGCCGTAAAATTGTATTTTCATTCGTGGATTTGGAGTTTTAAACATAAGTGCTATGCCATCGAGTGTTATCGTGCGTTGAGTTAAAGGAATAAGTGCTGAAAGAGATCAAATTTTCCCAGACAATTTTTGAAAGACACTTATATACATAGATAGTATAGTGACATCTATTATCCGTTAAATAACAACTATCATTGTTTACACAACATCACATTAATCAGCTACATCTTTACTTTATCACGGAAACTATTTAGTCTATACACACAGTTTTACCTCGAACCATTGTACGACAATTTATTACACGCCAACTATTATTAATGTCAGAGAAAAATCATGTTTTCTACATGTAATAACCCATTAGCAGACAAAAGTTTTAAATGCAGTGGTCTGTGCGGAAAATTTTTGCACGTGGGATGCTCCAAAATTAATAGTAACGCTTTTTCGTTGTTGCTACGAAAATTTTCAAATGGTTTTGTAATAATTGTTGTGAAATTATCGACTAGTTATCTTAAAATACTTGTTATGCTGAACACGCGTTATGCCTGCTGATATTAAATGTATCATTAAACCGGAGGTACCCGGTTTGTTTTCTGTACGGAGAGTGACTCGCCTTCGAAAGAAGAAAATTCTACTAACGGAATCGAATGGAACTGCACCCCTACTAGCCAGGAAGATGGTCCATTTCCAGTTAATATCTAACAAAATATAATAATTGGTGCCTGTGCTGACCTTGATGATACAACTTGGTTAAGAGCAGTTCTTGTGACGGGATATGTATATGCATCTCGCTTGACAAGCTCTACTACTCCTAGGGCTATTAGAAATTACTTAACTAAAAAACCGCAAATTTCTGATGACGAATTGGATTGTCGGTTACAGTTGCATTTTTAATTCATTAAAAATGTATTATCAAAATGTAAGAGGGCTACGTATCAAAACCAAAGAATTTTCATTTGCTGTTATTGAATGCGATTTTGATATTATCATTTTAACTGAAGCATGGCTTTATTGTAATATCATCGACATTGAGTTATTCAACACTATAGCTACGTTGTTTTTAGATATGATCGGGTGTTTTATAGCGGGGGTGGTGTTTATATAGCAGTTAAATCCATTTTTAGCTGTAGACTATTTAATTTAAAAGCATTCAATGACTGTGAGGCGGTTTGGATTAAAGTTACTACATCGTCCCAAAATTGTGCTTTGGGCGTGCATTATATCTTACCAAATCCTAATCTGAGTCATTATACGACACATTGCAATATCATCATTTCTCTTGCAGAGCTTCTTGATGATCGAATAATTGTGTCATTGAATCGCATTTCATTGGATTTAAATCGAATCAATAATATTTTTAATTTATGCGGCCGTTTACTGAATTTAATTTATGTATTAATTAACATCGTCGAATTGATATATGAACTAACCGAAAGCCTTGATTGTCTAGTTAAAAACGATAAACAGCATAAGTCAATTTTATTAACTATTAAGCTTGGTAAAACAGAATTTGTCATGTTTTGATTACAATAAGGGCGATTTTCGAGAACTAAATTTAATTTTTTAATAATATTGATTGGATACATCTTATTGATTATTGCGATTTAGATAATGCTGTATCTATAGATTTGATAATACCGTATTATGGTATCGAAAAATTCATTTCGTCTCGTCAGTTTCGCCCGAAGAACAAAACTATATGGTTTGACAAACACTTACGCTTGACCAAAAACAAAATGAATCGATTGCGTAGAAAATGCAAATTTAAGAAAAATGCATAGAGAAAAATTTCGTCAATATGTTCATGATGTTGAGATCGCGATAAAAAATGATCCCAAGAATTTTTGGTCCTTCATCAATACAAAAAGAGGCACTTTTGGTTATCCACGCAGCATGAAATTGGATAACATTGAGTCTGAGTGTGTAAACGATATTTGTGAAATGTTCTCATCACAATTTCCGTCTAATTTTATAACCTCACGTCATTTAACTAAAATCAATCCTCTAATTTTAGTCTTGGTGTTGGCAATCTGTGATCGGTTATTTTCGAAACAAATACTGTATACAAGTATATGTTGAAATTAAAACCAAATCATTGTCCTGGTCCTGATCTTGTCCCTGCAACTATTTTACGCAGATGTGCACAGTGCCGTTAGGTCTGTTGTTTAACATATCTTTAGAAATTGGTTATTTTCCCAATTGCATTTCCCAAATGCATATTATTCCAGTTTTCAATGCATGGTTTATGATATTATTTTCACTGAATTTGGTAAGTTTATTATTCCGCAGCAACATGGATTGTTCCCGGGTCGCTTAACTGCGACTAATCTAGTTGAATTTATCCAATTTGTGATAAACTCGATTGAAGGTGATGCGCAGGTTAATGTAGTGTTTACTGACTTCTAAAATTTGATAGAAAATCACATGAGATTTTTTTTATCTAAATTGCAGGAAGTCGGTGTTCACTTGAACTTGTTGTGGTTAAGATCTTATTTTTGAGGCCGCAAACAATCTGTGAAGATCGACGATTGTTATTTGAGTTTGCGAGAGTTACGTCCGGGGTTCCTCTGGGAAATCATCTAGGAACCTTACTATTCAATTTATTCATCAACGATGTTAATCTAAGCTTATCCAATTCTAAAGTTGTAGAGTGTTGTGTACTTTAGCATAGGTATTTCCTTTGATAATTACAAACTATTTTATGATCACTGTCTGCCTTTATCAACACTTCGAAAAAAGTCTTTTTCTGGTAGTAGGGAGTAACCTTTTGTCCATTGAATATTTAAAAAAATAAAATAAAATAAAAGTATATGTCCGAAGAAAATTTGCTTCGCACTATGAAGAACGCTCTGTAGAGTATTTAGTTGATGCGTTTGAATGACTCTTCTTCTCAATTTATTCATGTAAAGAATGTTCAAAATCTTATTTTGGATATATTTCTCCCAAACCTTGAAGTAAATAAGTCAAATCACTCATATAGAATGGCATTGCAACGAATAGCAAAACAAAATGCAAATGAATTTTAATGAAATTGATAGAACCGCTCTATAGTTACCAATTTAGCTGCATTTTGTGATACCTTTGATGGTTTAGTTAAATCTAGACAATTAGACTGCGTATGTACCGATTTTTCAAAGGCTTTTGATAAAGTTTTCCTTACAATTTTCGTAGATAAGCTCAAGTCTAAATATAAATTTATGGAAAATTACAGTTATTATTCCTTTGCCGAAAAAACATGAAATTTCTAGCGTTAGCGATATCTGCCCTATTAGTATTTTACTTGCCTTTTTTAAAGTTATGAAGCAAATTATGCAAAACCAAATATAGGTTCATCTACAAAAGTTTGACCTTTTATCGGGATTTTTTTAATCGGGATTCAAAATTGGATTCAAAACTATCTCAGCAAAGGAAAAAAAAAAGAAAAAAGGAATAAGTTCCCTTGAGTTTTTTGAAAGCATTTGATGGAGTTTATCATAACCAGTTACTTCAGAATTTTTTTATCAATTATACTGCACATTGCATTGCTCCAGTCAGCCTGTAATGAGATGGACGTTGGTTCGGCCCATGGATTCTGCACTCCAACAGGGGGTCTTAGTTTTGTTGTTCGTCATCACCGATCGTAATCAGGTGAAGAAAAACCTCTTTTGAAACCCTCCTCCGTGGATTCGAACCCGGTACGTCCGTTCTAAACACTACAGCTTTAACCACTGCGCCAATTGCTCAGTGTCGATAAGCTTATTGCACTCTTAATTGAGATTGTAGCGAGTCTCAACTGTGACCTCAAATGTTTTCCTTTATGGGCTAAAAATAATTCACTTTTACTTAATCCAAGTAAAAGTAAAGCTTTATTACTTTCTAGGAATAAATCACTTAACTTCACTCCCTCACTTTTGTTAGAGAATGGTCTTATCACTTTTGTTCCAAAAGTGATTAATTTGGGACATATTTTCAATTTAAACCTGTTTTGGGTTGATCGTGTAGAGTTCGTCAATTTTGTCTAATTAGTTTATGAATTTATTTAATAAAAAGTTTGGTTTTACCTATTTTCACTTATTGTGCTGTATTTTTTATAACTGGAACAGTTCTTCGAAACGCTTACTTGAGCTTACGTTTAACAATTATACTCGATATGTGCATGATCTTAGAAAATTTGAGGATCAAACTGGGTTTAAGAATTCTGTTCTTGGTTGTGGTTTGTTTGAGCTTATTTATTGTAGAGTTGCTATTTTTATTTTTAAGTAATTAAATCAAAGTAACCTATTTATTCGTATCGATGCCTTAAGAATGCAAGTAAATTAAAAAATAACTTATAATTAGTCTTCAATGGTTTCAATTCACTAAAGTTGTTGCAGTGGTGAGCACATTTAATATAAACTTTTTTATATAAAAATGTATATGTAATAAATAAATTTAAATTTCAGATATAAGTGTTCTCAGTTCTATGAACTTTACCATTAAAAAATTTGGTAATAAATTTCCACCATTGTACACATTGTTAATTTGTCACGGGGCAAATAAGATGACCCATTAATGAAACCAATTTTTGTCTCTTGACAGAATTAACCATTTTTTCATACCAACGCGTTGATGTTTGACTTTCAAAATGAAAATTGTTTATAAAGGTTTTGTTCGAGTAATTAGGTTATTCGAGTTTTATTGAAATAAATTAAAAAAGTTAAAAACTAATTAGGTTTATGTGAGAAATATAAAAAGTACAAATAGCAAGCGATACGTTCCCATTGCGACTTTAACAATTTGATGTTATAGAAAGCAATTTTATTCATTTTGAAACGTCAGTCGATATACCAAATAACAATATGGAAGATAATAATGATATGTTAAATTATTCGGTAGATATTCTTATGAGGATGATAATGACGAAAATGCTAATAAAAATCGGATAGATATTAGGGACAGAATGTAATGTTATATGATTTGTCAGATTCTGATTATCATAACAAAAAAATATACTGTATGATTTAAAGTAGCTGAGAACTGTACTCGAACTAATAACAGTTTTGTATTGCTTTAAGTCCTTTTTATTTTTTTATTATACAGTTAATAAGTGTAAAACACGCTGGAGGTCACTCAGAGACCGATTTCGAACGTTGTATAATAAAGAAATCACTACAAGTGTGCAGGCTTCTGCAAAAAATATTGATTGGCATTTTATAATGCCCTAAAGTATTTCATTCTCACCATTATCAAAGCTCCATTAGTATTAAAATAAACATCAACTAAATTCCTATAGTCGCATCACAAATCGACACAGCATATCCAAATTTATGTTTAATAATTTTGTATTTATTTTGAGCATTCAGTAAACACACAGAAGTTTCAATAAACACACTTCTCACTAAAATATTGTTTTTTTAAAAAATTCCTCAAAAATACAACGACAAAAATGGATGATTTAGAATATGAACTTTCGGCTGAAGGTGTAATGTTTGAGAAAGTAAAAAATGCTCCATTACGAACCCAACAAAATTATTCTGCTCAAAATATAATTGATGGACATTTATCATCTCCTATTGTTCAAGATGATCCTCTATTTTTACTTGAGCATGAACATTTTTTTTGTCAACGGCATAAAAAATTAAAAGCTGAAATGCTAAAATCCAACGTTACACATACTATATATAACTCCGATTGTCATTATTATTACTGTCTTTATGATTGGTTAACAACAATAAATTTAAAAATAAAAGATCCAGATGATCAATTAAATCGAGTTGTGAGGACAGGAATATACAATTTCAGAATTCATTTGTGTCATTTTATAAATAGTACGGAATTAGTTTAAATTGATATTTATAATGAAGCAAAGATTATAGATTCCACATTAAAAAAACATTATAAACTTAAATTAATAGCAGAACAAGTTAAGGACGAAATATGTTACAAACACATACCACACGGACAGCTGAGAGAATTTAACCGCATACGTTATTAAAAAGATATATTTTTTTGGTCATGTCCTTTTCATAGTGAAAAAGTTATTGCACCTGTAACATTACTAATTAGTGTATTGGATAATTTACAAGCACGATTTAATTTGCTTTATTATTGAAAATTATCTGATCTTTCTAGCAAATATCTTAATACTTCTATCTACAATACGGGTATAACTTTATTAGAAAATTTCACAAATATACACAGAAAAACCAGATCACAAAAGTATTATAAATTTCTGCAAACTTGGAAATCTTTAATTGTGGGATTTGTTGTAAAAGATTCAGAAAACGATTTAGGATTTTGTGATTTATATGATAATGTACATCAAGAATTACAAAACTTCCTAAACAATGAAAAAATTATATTCAACCTCAAAAATATAGAACCAAGTAATAATACCATAGAAACACTAGAAGTCTTTTTAGAATTAACTGGAATTACCAAATCGTTTGGTCATCCTTGTTTAGATGTTGCTAAAGGATTTGATGTTTTGGTAGAACATGGATCTGAACTTGGTTTTATAGATTTATCATTATTACAAGATGTTATGGGAATGTTTGCCAAATTTTGTTTGTCTTATCACAAAAGACATAAACAATGGCCTCCTCATGAAGATTTCAATCAACAAATCCTTTATACAAATATTTTAGAAATAACACTCTTCCAACAATATTGAAGTAAAATAGAATCGAATCAATAAAACATTGGAATGATATAGTTTTCTGTAAAACTTTTGAATATGATTATAGTTATGATACAACAGAATTACTCAAAGACAGTGCTATTTATGTTCCCAGGACGAAGTGGACATCTATGTACGACCCTTGTGCATTTGCCAATTTATATAATCAAAGAAAACCTTCAAATAGGGCTGAATCTTCTGATACAAGAGCAATGTTAAGCTACATAATAGGAGAAGAATACGAAGTTTATCAAAAAATTATGGAATTAGAACAAGGAATACTAAACGGAAATCGAGATGATATCGCTGTGGTCTATCGAAAAGAACGAGAATTAAACGATAAAGGACGAATGTTTGTAAAGCAAACAATCCACCAACGATATGCTCAAACTTCAATGGAAAACAACATGGTACAAATAATGAAATATATTCCAGATCAAACAATGACAGACTCTGAATTAGTACTACTAAGAAAGCAAACATCAAAAGATTTCAAAAATTCGACAGACATAGTAACTCTAGATTTAACTAAATGGAAGTTGTGTTTTAGAAATCCTGTTGTTAGATTATTAGGACAAAGACCATCTCTACGGATAGACCAGCTCTACGGATTGAAAAGTTTATACACTCATTTGTGGTTTCATAGAGTTCCTATACTTCCAAATAGTAGACTTCATCCTCCTAAAATATCACCTAATAGACTACCTGAAAAGGGACCTTATTGTATTATAAATCATCTAGGAGGATTAGAAGGCATGCATCAGAAAAAATGGACCTTACTTACGATAGCTATTATTCAATACACTGCTGAGTGTTTTGGATTGTCTGTTGTAATAACTGGACAAGGAGACAATCAAGTAGTTATGATCAAATATACAGAATCTCAAATTTCTTCTAGAACAACTTTAAGATCATCTTTCAAGAGCCAACTCGAATTAAATTTTAATGCTTTAAATTTATGCTTTAAATTTGAAACTCAAGAAATCAGAGACATGGTATTCAGATAGATTGTATGAGTATGGAAAGATTAGATATTTGAACGGAAAAGCTGTAAGTTCAACTACTAAAAAATAGCCCGCGTCATCTCTGGTATAAATGATGGACTTTATTCATTTATGTCATCTATAAATACAATAGGAAATATATTAGAAGCTGCAGCTAAAGTTGAATACCGGACTAATCCCTGTTTTATATTGTATGGAACTGAAATAGCTTCTTATTTATTCAGAAAACAGATATTAGTTCCTTGAAATCCTATAGAAATTAGTGTAGCTTACCTTTTGTATCAATCAGTGTTAGGCGAACTAAATATCAGTTCCTTATTAAATCATAGCAAAAGAGGATCAGACGACCCCCTTCCGCATTGGATCGGAATATTACAAGGTATACAAAAATACAATTCGAAAATTTATGAGTACATGACCAAGGTAATAAGAATCAATAAAGCTCATAAAGGGTATAATTATAGAAAGTTATTTGATGATATTTTTTCATTAGATATTATTGCGTTAAAGTCGTGTGAAGGACTATTTAAAATATTATCACTTGATTTCTTGAAATCTGATTACGTTACAAATCCTGAAGTTAAAAATCTTTATGAAGAGGCAGAAGGTACAAATAACGATGAAATGGTAAGACTATTATCAACGATGAAACCTATGGTATTGCCTAAAGCTCACGAAATTATAAGATTGTCCGATTATGGAATACTAAAAGGACTTCAAAACAAGATGACAAAGGTCTCCACTCTTCATCAATATATCCAAGAACAAGAAAGTATGAATTATTCTGTAATGGTGGCTACCAAAAACAAAGAAACAATTGCTGAACTGAAGGACAATCTTAAAAGAACATCTATAAACTTTAATCAAGTTATTAAAGACTTCTCTAGTAAATGTCCAATTTTAATAGCTAGAGAATTGAGGCAGTTGCATTAGAATTTAGATTTATCTTGCGATACAAAGCCTTCTATAGTACATCATTAGATATAAGAGTATGACGTTTGTCCAGAAATATATCGAAGTTACGGATTTATGGTTCAATTGAGTAAAGAATTTATAACTTCCAAATTTGGGTATGATGTTAGAGACGGACCATTTCATTCTCAAACTCACCAAAAAATTAGTAAACCTCAAATGGATCTTCATACTGGAACTACATATTTAAAAAGTATTCAACAATTACATGTTTTAAAATCCTGGTTTTTGAATCTAAATTGCGAAAACTTGCATTCTCTTGTGTCAGATATGATTGACAAGAAAAAATTAAAAGTTCAAGTTTCTTTGCCCGAAATGGAATAAAAAAATTATTGTATTACTATAAAAGGGGAAATCTTGTCCATCGATTACGCAGTGTAAACGAGAGACAGACAGCATTAATTAACTTTTTAGTTACAGCTGGAACTCATTTTAATTTTTAACACAGACAATATGGAAGCATTTGAACACTGTACAAATGACTCAATCAATACGCAGCAAGAGCAGCTGATTAGACAGTATTTAAATCCCGTCCAGAACGACTCAATCAATACGCAGCAAGAGCAGCTGATTAGACAGTATTTAAATCACGTCCAGAACGACTTAATCAATACGCAACAAGAGCAGCTGATTAGCCAGTATTTAAAATGCGTCAAGACAGAAGCAAAGACTATACCGTGTTTTTTCAACTGTTGTTTTTATATGCTCAAGTATATATAATGCAGTTGAAGAACTTTAATACTCCATTGACAAGCCAGTATATAGCAGTTCTTAGTTGCGAATGTTGTACTAAAGA
The DNA here is from genome assembly GCA_963556175.1 of Tipula confusa. NCBI lineage: Eukaryota > Metazoa > Arthropoda > Insecta > Diptera > Tipulidae > Tipula > Tipula confusa. The sequence goes on along the minus strand of OY744476.1, from coordinate 107,596,133 downwards.
AGTAACTGCTGTCGCTTCTGATATAGAAGCTATATCGGTTAATCTTCCTAATAGAAATCTAAGATATTTATTGCTGGGAAAGGATCTTAATTTAGTCTTTATGGTAAAAGAACGTAGTCTAGCAGAATGGTGTCAAACTTTGATTATTACACATAGAGTCCAAGAACATCTTAATCTCTTTCAAATAAGAGCTAAATAGCATTCAGAAATAACAGATCCCACTTCTTTGTCGACTTTGATTTACAAAGGTTTAATCAAATATGTACTGAAAAACTTCGACAAATGTATGAGAGACTATATTTTAAATAATTTTGAAGATGATGACTCGTATTCTATTTCAGAACGTGCTAAATGGGCAGTTACATATTTCATAGGCAATAAAAGAGGACAATGTAAATTGACTAGAGCTGATATTAAATTATGGGAATTTCAAAAATTAGCTGAACAATTGTCCGACTATCATTCTAAGATGATGTTCAAATCTATATTCAATCACATATATCATGACTATCAAGAAAGAACTTTCAGAAACACAATAAGAACAGATGAAATTACTACAATTTGTTGATGTAATTTAAAAGGAGATACTCCTTATTACATAGCAAGTGATTATTATGAGAAGCCCTACGTAAATTTGCTGCAGCATGTCAAACAAACTACAAAAAATATTATGCTTTATTAATGGAATGTGCATCCAATCAATATGAAATTGTAAAAATGAATTATGATATAAAATATCTTCACCATCTAGGAAGACAAACAGGAAATATTAGTTCGGCAGGAACCAAGATTTTGGAATTGATATTTTATCATCGAATGGAGTTCACGTTGTTTGATCATATATCATAAAAATGTACATATAACGCCAAAAAACTCTTAAACTTCGATGGATGAATAATTGAATTAGATCTCCCTTGTATTGTCATAATCCCAATCCTACATAAGAAACATCACCTCATAGAAATACAGGTTTAACAACACATTACAGGCATATGTGTATAAAAAATATGTTTATTGACATATATATAGTCAAAATAAAGAACATAAAGTATTTATGTAAAACGAGAAAATTAATAAAAAAAAAAAAAAAAACAAAATAAGTACTCGTGCATCTGATGACTTCTGACTATGAAACTAAAAAAAAAAAAAAATCTTAGGGAGAAGGTTTAAATCTTAGGGGGAAGGTGTTGTGTACATTACAAAAGCATTCCTTATCCATCCAAAACTTAAAATTAAAGTCCAATTTAAGTTCCCTAACCCGTTTGTCGTAATATGAATCCATCAACAATATTTCAAAATAAGCCAACAATTTTGCAAATTGACAAAACTTCGTAAAATCAAAAACATAAGGTCAATGCAAAGTTGTTGACTTAAAAGAAAGAAATAAAGAGTTTTAAAAATTCAGTATTTTGGTGTCTCTCATTAAATTAAGTAGTGAATTTAATTTTTTAAGTTTGAGTAGTGATTAATTAAGTTAAAGTAAAATAAATTTAAATATAAAAATATATCATTTAAAGTTAAAAAAAAGATAAACAAAAATAAAACATAACAATAAAGTTAAATAAAGTATAATAATTATAAATAAAATATAATAGTATAAGTGTATCATGTGCTCAGCAGAACAATATTTATCACATTGCGAAGACCATTTAAGTTTGGTTTTCGATAAAAGAAAATAATTTGTTATCGACAAGAAGTTATTTTTTAACTGTTTATCCGCTACGAACCTGGCTGCCATTTGCCGATGTAGATTTAAATGCACCAAATGTAAGCGAATGCACCATACTTCCATTCATATGGATGCCAACCCAATTATTGAACCAGGGGAGAATACCATCGCAGAAATTCCAACCACTAGCAATACTGGCAATATCTAGTAAAACTGGATTCTCCGAATAAATACATCGCTTTATTATCGACCGCCGGGTAATGGTCGAAGACCTTTATGGACAAAAACATAAATGTCGTTTGCTTTTGTATTCTGGGCCTCAGTCTTCATTCATTACAGATGATATATGATTTAAAGACTTCGGCTGCAAAGAACGAGAACCAACGTCAACATCGTTGGCTTAACAGCGGGTCATTTTGTTTCCAAAGCAAAGACAAGGGTCAAACTATTCTCTATAAACGATAACAATGGAAATTTTGTCTCTAGATCCCTTGATTATAAAATCATTACCAAGCAAGCTCCCAAAATCGTACATGGACATTACCAAAATCAAAATATTCAATAGCTTAGATATTTTATTGGGTGCGGATAAATGATTGCCATAGGGAACTTAGGATGCAATAGCGAAAAAAGCAGTGCCTTATTTAGTGCGTTACTGAGATTTAGAACGTACCGCATTGTATTAAAAGCAGATAATGTATCGGCAGATTGCAGTGGCTGCATTATGCATTACCAACTTACAAGGGTGACATTTGGATTTGCAAGTTCGGCATTTCTCGCGATCAGAATCCTACAACAATTGGCTTTTGATAAGAACATCAAGAACAGTTTTCTGATATTGCCATCAGAATAAGCGAACACTTTTATATCGATGATTTTATATCTGGATGTCAAACAATCAATGAAGCGCGCCATTTAAAAAAGGTCTTAACAAAATAATGAAGGATGGGGGTTTTGAGCTCAGAAAAAAGAGGTTCAACTGTCCAGAAATGAATGGCATTGAAAGATTAAACGCTCAAATGATATTCGGAGATTTGGAAGGGACACAGGGCTTGAAATTCAATGGTATCCAAATCAAGATTCTTTTAGTTTCAAGGCACAACAAGAAGAAAAAGTAATAACTAAGAGAAGATTATTTCTGAAACATCAAACATATTTGATCCGATGGGCTAGGTATATCTATTTATAGAAATACAAAAAGATTCTTTTCCAAAAACTGTGGTGTTTGAAATTAAATTGGGCTGGCCCATTGCCGTCAGACATAGCAGAAGTATATCAAAAAACTAGAACTGAATTCAAACATTTCGAAAGAATTAAAATTTCTCGGTTTGTTAACCTTTCTGATAAAAATACTCAGCTACACGGGTCTTGAGATGCTAGCGGAAAAGCATACAGCGCTGTGGTATATAACAGGTCAGTTAACAGTAAAGAGGAAATTCGTGTACAACGCTTGTATCGTTACCGAGATTTTAGAGCTCTGTTGTTAGCGAAATTGATGGAATCAATAAAATTAGAAATTAAACATGAAGTGCAGTGTTATGCTTGGACGTATTCTTCAGTGGTACTCGCCTGGCTGCCCGCCCATCCTTCCAAATGGAGAACTTTAATCGCAAATAGGACTAACGAAATACATAAGCAAGCTACCTAGACCCTGCTTGGGTTATATACGAAGATCCGAAAATCCTGCGGATCAAGCCAGTCGAGGTGTCTTTCCAAGCCAGCTTATTGAAAATCAGCAATGATCGGTCCTGCATTGCTGCCACTAGATTCAACAGATTGGCCTGCCAATACAACAAACTTAGATACCAACAGGAAAGAATTGATAACTTCAATAGAAGCAAAAGGGTTGACGAGCAAGGGAGACGAGCGTCGATGAATGATTCTTAACAATGCTACTGCAAAGATTTTCGAACATTAAGAAAGTCGATGCAATCATAGCCTTTGTATTGAGGCTCACCTAAAACTTAAGAGAGAAAAATAAAGACAACCGAAAAACTAATTACCTGCCTTTCTTAGAAACGGAAGAGGTGAGAACGATCTTGATACGTTGGTTTCAAGAAGGTGAATTTAGCGAAACCATTAGTAGTTTAAAATGGTTTAAAAGGGTACAGGGTAATTCTAAATTGCTCCCTTTGACACTATTTCTTGATGAAAAGGGGGTGTTATGAGTTAGCGGTCGCTTAAGGAATTCCATTCAAGCACCCTGCAATTCTTCCGGCAAATCATATCTTTACCAAACTATTGATAAGGAGATCCACGAAAATAATTTTCAAGCGGGACCGACTTTGGTCGCTAATGTAATAAGACATAAATATTGGATGAATCAGACATGAACTTAAAAGGCTGCGTGGAATGTACTTGACATTCAGCGAAAATCACCGAACAGATAATGGATAATTTGCCTGCTTCTAGAGTAACATCAGCACGGCCATTCAGCAAATGCGGTTTAGATTTTGCGGGACCTAAATCATTGTTGACGAAGCGTGGCAGGGACACCAAATGTACAAAAGGGTATATATGTCTTTTTGTATGCATGACGACTAAAGCTGAGTTTATTGAACCGGTGAGCGACTTAACGATTGAAAGTTTTATAGCAGCTCTAAGACGGTTTGCAGGTAGGAGAGGGGTTATAAGATATATATATATATATATATATATATATATATATATATATATATATATATACCGATAATGGTAGAAATTTTCTGGGGGCAAAATAAGTTCTAGCGGAGGGGTGCGATTTGATTAAAAATATTCATAATAATTCTCAAATCTCAGAATAATTAAGGGACAACGAAATTGCTTGGCACATCCGTGAAAACCCATTTCTCCAAAGCAACCCGATATATCGGATTGACGTTCGAAGAGATGGCTACACTTCTGTTTCAAATATAATATTTAATTAATGTTAATAAAAGGCAATTCATTTTAATTTTACACACCTCCGGATAACAAACAAAATTAACAGTTGGCATATGGTTTTGTAATAGTCATGTAAATCTCTATTCAATTGTGAGTTAAATTTATGGAAACAACAACTACGATTTTTAAATCGTATTTTTAATTAATATATTTATTTTATTATTTTTTAATTTGTAAAATACTTTAATATAAAACACAAGTTCACGATATAACTCACAATTCATAAATAAAATAACATATGACAGCTGTCAAACACGGTTAAAGTCGACACCATCGATATGAATATGTTAATGCTTTATGTTTGGGGAATTTAAATTTTAAACGCAAAGTCGTCGTTATAAAAAATACTTTACCTTGCCATTGGAAAAATATGTAAGCCGTTTACAATTTATAGATTCTTACAACTAGAAGAACGTTACTTTTTCGAAATGGTGATTATAACGCCTAGCATGTAAAATTTACACAAACATCTTACAGTTGCATGGTTTATCTACAACAATGTGGCTAGATTTAGTTAAGTACACAGTTATTTACTACTGCTCTTGAGAAGTTATTTTGAAGCATCTTGATCGAATACTATTGTATTACCTTTTTCCTTTCGAACTACAAGTTGATAGTAAACAATTAGATAAAATCACATGTCACCCTGTATATATGACAGTACGATTGCAACAACAGTAAAACTTTAGAAGACCTAGATAATTTGGATAAATTAAAATTGATGAGTTTATATTTAAATGACCTAAATTGAAAGTACACAACAGATTCTTGTTGTTCTATTCTGCTTTTATACTGTATCATCGCATTGTCACTATAAATAAGCAAATAATTTAATGTTTTGCACACATAGAGCAATATAATTGAATTATTTATGGGTCAACATTTATTTCAATATTTTATAATTATGTATCTAGATGAGAATGATATGCGCTATGCACTGAATGCCAATGTTTATTTATTTTAAAATCAACAGATGGAAATCGAATTTGAAAAAAAAATATTTTCTTATCCTTGAATAGTTCTTGTTATACTTGGCTGATTATAGTAATTTACGAATGTTGGGATTGGACATTTTCCTTTCTGGTTTTTTTATCGATTTTTAATATATCTTTAAATTGATTTCAATTTCTATAAAATAAAATGAAATTTTACAGTTTTTCTGGTAATTCAATGAAACTTTTGAAATAAAATATCGACTACAGTATAAGGTCGCTCATATTATATCGTATATATGGATTGAAAGTGAAATTATTAAATTTATTTTCCAATATGGTTATGTTATTAAAGTACGACCATATCATATTATATCGTTGGCAGGTAATTTAAGGTATAATCCTTGCTTATGTATAAGGTAGGTAAGATTTCATTGTATTAACAAGATAGTTGTCATTTTAAATTACAACTTGCGAATTTTAAAATGGTAATATTCGATAGTGTATGTCAGTACAGCAAACCTTCTACAGCAGTCCTGTATAGATAACGTTTAACGTTAAACATTCATTGATGAATCGGGATTCAATAATCACCTTCAACGACTAAGGTTAGGTCAAAGTAGCCGTCTCTTAAAGGACATGGCAATTTCGCTGGCCAATTATTTAACAGCAAACAAATCGAAGTTGTTTAGTTTAGAAAATGTGAGATTCATTTACGAACAAAAACTAGTATTGGGCTTAATAGTTTCACTGCCCCAATCGGAAATCGCTGAATTATCAATCACAGAAATAAACGAAATTCAAAATGAAGACGAATTTCAATATTTGGAAGTGTCATAAACTGTCAGTGAGTAAAATTATAACTCTGGGACTTAAGTCAGTAGTTTCAAAAAGCACATGCAATCCCATCTGAGAAAGACGACGAAAGGGCAAAAATAAAATATTGACTAAAAGAGAAACTCAACGGAAGAATCGTATGTTAGGAAAATTATCTCAAAAAAAGGAAACCCAATATAATTCTTGGCAAATTTGCCTTGTGGTTAAAACTCGTTTGCTACAATTTTACCATTTACAATATGGTTACCAAAGATGTGGTATGCAAATATCTAAAATCAAATTTTTTAAAATGGGTATAGACTTATGGCGAAAATGCCAGGTAGCGCAGAGCCAAATTTTCAAAAGAAACTGCACGAGTAGACCGTATAAAAAAATGATAAAGCTGCGCTAATCATGGATTTGCTATAAATGCTCTATACCAATTTGTGAAACAATTTTACACCATACGAGGGAGTAATGGTCAATGGAAACTTTTATCTTAACGAGGAAGAACTAAATTTGCTTAGTACCTACCCTTGAAGCCGGCCAGTATGGCATTAAAAGCTAGTGGATATGCGACGCAAAACCAGCAATGCTACAGCGCAGAGTAGGAGTTAAACCTGGAGTGATCTGTTCCCCGTTTCCTTTTTGTAAATGTTAATTATTTAATTTTTTCTAATTTTAAAGTTGAATAATGGTTTGTTTAACATTTTTAATTACATCTTTATAGAATTTCCTGCGATACGCTGCGGATGATAGAATCAAAACAATTGACACAATATTAAAAAATTGGAATTTTCCGATTGAAATTTGGTGATATAAAATATTGACAGTGTCGAGTGAAAATTTAGCAACGATAAAACATAATTTGTAAAATAATAATGGGATAACCGAAAAGAATTTATTTAACTGATTTATGTTTTAAAAATTACTGGCCTTTATTTTAATGTGTATTGTATATTGTTCCTAATTATAACTATTTTTTTATAGATAAATATTGATTTTCATCATCTGTATCCATCTGGATCTAGCCTTATCATAAATTATAAAATATTTTCCTTCAAAATACTTCAACAAAACGGCAATTTAGCCCCTTATTCTTACCACTGGAAAAGTTTTATTACCTCAAGTTTTATTTTGATGACGTCAAATATATAATCAACTCTTTATTGAAGCAATTTATGTGTGCTTTAAAATATTTAATGTAATGCATTTGGAATTCTAATCGAGTCAAATTTAATTTGGCAATTCAAAAGCAATTTTATGAAATGAAAACAGAAGCTCCTCTTTTTGAAAGAATTAAATTTTTTTTTTTAAATTTAGACAATCTACAAGTAGATTGTTAAGTTTTGATGTCTGCTGACAAATAGTATAGAAATGTATAGGCATAAATATATAAATATATATATATATATATATATATATATATATATATATATATATATATATATATATATATATATATTTGAAGGAGTTTTTTTGCAATCAGTTCAACTTGTACCGCAACGACAACCAGCTACCAATTTATTTAGTTTAGTTATTTTATTATTTAATTGTTATTTTTATTGAGGTGATAGCCTTTACCAGTGGCAAGCGCTTTCCCCGTCAGTGTAAACGATTATAATTATCGGCAAATCAGTGTGCTGTGTTTGGAAAATAATTTTGATTAATTTTTGGCCGCGTCGTTTTAAGATTTAGTTTTACACCAAAATTTTTTAGATAAAAACGCGGTAAATATTGATCAAAATTTAATTTCAAAATTTCCAAAAATGTTAAATAAAGATTTTTCGGCATTTTCTACAGATAAACATAAAATTACATATAGTCTGGAAACAAACGGACCTCCAGTTTTGTGTAAAACGAGTCGTCTCGCTCCTGATAAATTACGCATTATATAAGAAAGGAGTTTGAGAATATAATATCAATGGGGATTTGCAGACCTAGTAACAGTGCCTAGTCCAATTCACTTTATTTGGTAATGTTAAAAATGGTACATGGAACCCGTGCGTGACTACAGATCGTTAAATCGAGACACAGTCCGAAAAGGTACCCGATTCCACAACTACAGAATTTTTCTTACCAATTTGAAAGGTTTAAAGTTTTAGCGACAAAAAATTTCTGGCCCTTTTTGAATTTACTAGTGACGTTCTGGCTATAATTTGCAGCACAAATATTTCAATGATTTTTATTCCATACTTTTAGGTTTAAAATTCTGTTTTGTTTATCTGAACGACGTTTTAATCGCATTCAAATTGAAATTAGATGGCCATTTAAAGCACCTCCACAATTTTTTTCAGAAAATTAAAGATCACGGACTTATCATTAATATTAACAAACGCATATTCGCATTTCCTAAAATTTCATTTTTAGGACACACGGTCATTGGGCAAGGTATACTTCTAAATCCGGACAGATTTTAATCAAGCAGAGACAACCGATGGAATTAAACGACTTTTAGGAACAACAACATGTTTATGGACGATTTATTCAGGGCGCAGCTGCTGATTAAATTATACTTAACGATTTTTTGAAAGGCTACAAAAATAACAGAAAGATATATTAACTGGACGCCAGAATTAACACTGGCATTCGAAAACTGTAAACAGACACTTTGCGACACAACAATACTAACACATCTTTGGTGGGGCAATTATAGAAAATTGCTAAATATTTCCCACGTTTAGTTTATTTTGGCACAGAAATAATACAATATAGAATTCAATTTAATTTTTAAATTTATTTTATATGTAATATTCACTGATCTGTTGCTGCACCAATATTCGATCGCTCACTCTCCAAAACATACTGCCCATTGCCATCTCGCCTTCTTTATTTTTCATTATTTTAATCTGAGATGTCGCATCGATCAATGATTTTGATTTATGGCAGATAAATAAACATTGTAATTCATCTACCATTGACATTTAATCTGAGATGTCGCATCGATCAATGATTTTGATTTATGGCAGATAAATAAACATTGTAATTCATCTACCATTGACATTTATAAGTAGAGTAAATGTAAACAAATAGCGCAGAAGTATCATGAATCCAGGTAAGTAGTAGTGGTTGAGTATTTACATTATTTTTATTTATTTTTTAGGTGATTCGACTTGTTCGGAACATATTATGGTGGGGCAATTATAGAAAAGTATCCTATGTTTTAAAAACTCGTGTTTAATTGTCTTATGGTTAAAAATAGTTTATACCAAAAACTCTTATCTCATTTAGACTACAGTAACACAGTCTTCGAAATTAGTAAAGAAACATTTTCTTGTTTAATCAGAAATTTATTCATTTAGACCCTCGCTCGTAATAAATATATAAACATACAAGCAAAAAACAAAAACTGAGAAGACAATAAAAAGCTTTTTAAAATCAAATCAAATATAAGTCTAAAAAATAAGACATTCCATTAAAAGAGCTATTCAGGCTCAATCCTAATGGATGACCTGGAGTGGGAATTTCGAGCTGAAGGAATTCAAGTTGAAAAAACAAATGTCTCAAACTTCCGAACACAGCACCAGGGAGGGCCCAATTATTCAGCTCAAAACATTATTGATGGACATCTCTCTTCACCCATTGTTCAAGATGACTCCGATTTTCTATTAAAGTACGATACATTTCATTGTCAAAGACATAGAAAATTGAAAGCAGAGATGTTGAAGAGAAACATCACAAAAACAATTTATACATCAAACTGCCATTACTATTATTGTATACATGATTGGATTACATCGTTACCGTTGAAAACGAAAGAACCGGATCTTCAATTAAAAAGAGTGAAGGTATAAACAGAACCAGAGCGACAACGACGAGCGTCGACGCCTGTCAAATTAAAATACACTAAAAGCATAGTGACGATAGCGACGACGATTTTTTCGTTAAAAAATTTAGAGTCTATTTCTAATTATATGGCCAGCGAAACAATGTTGCCAACTGTTTTTTTATTTTTTTGAGTTGGCTTTTTAATAAAATGGGTACTAAGCAGCCATGTTTTTGAAATTTTCATTATTATTTTTATGTCGCGATACGCTGACGCTTTTGTTCGTTATGTTTACTACAGCGATATCGCTGGCGAAATATATATTTATTCGTTGACGCTCGTCGTTGTCGCTCTGAGTGTCGATTTTGTACGGAAAATGACAGCGTGAGGTGAGCAAACCGGAAAAATATAGTAGTGGTAAATTTATTAGTATTGGTTTACTTGTGCACATGCGCGTTACCATTGTTTACATTTTTTTTAAATTTATTTTTCAGATTTTTTTTTTTAGATGTTTCCAAAACAAAATGAAGTTATCAATGAAGGGAGTTTTTACTTCAAATATCTGCTGTTTGGTGCGTTGCAGGTTTGTGATATTTATGAATCGTTTATGCTATTCACATATGAAAATTTTTAATTAATTTTTTTTTATTTTTATAAAAATATACAATGAGAGACCTGCCTAATTAAAGCGTTGATAAAGTAAAGCAACAACTGAAAGGAGTCGGTTCTAAATACGATGGAAATACCTTCAAAAATGTATATGAGATTTTAGCGCCGCCAGCGGCACTTTAAAAATAAATAAACGGTGGTTGAATAAGAAATTTTTTGTTTTTTTTTCAATCATAAAATAAAATTTGAATGATTTCAATAATTTTTATAATTTATTATAAAAAAAATTTTAATTTACAATTTAAAAAACCAAAAAAAAATATTAAAAATGAATGGAAATATACCATTAATGTACTACCAGCGAAAAGTTAAAACTCGACGTTATAACGAGTATTTGAGGGACACAATGGACCCTTTCAATATTTCGGAAAGATGGTAAGAAAACCAAAATTAAGATTTTAATTAAGTTCTATGTGATTATTATTTTGATTTGAATTTAATTTTTCTTTTAGCTTTATTGACAATTATCGGATGCCAAAAAGTATTGTCATGAAATTGATTGAGGAATTGAAACCATATGTGGATGACTATAGTAATGTGGCGAAAATCCCATTGCATCTAGAAGTGTTGGCTACACTTAATTTTTATGCTAGTGGAAGCCATCAACGACGTGTTTGACTTGACGCTTTCGCCGTTATGAGCCAGTCCAAAATATCTACAAGTGTATCGAAAATAAGTGAAGCGATTGGGACAAAGTTGGTTAATAAATATGTAGTTTTTCCTAAAACTTTAGCTGCTGCTAAAGTAGAAAAGGACAAATTCCTACAAAAATATGGGGTTCCAGGCATTGTCGGGCTAATAGATGGTACGCATATTGCAATTACGAACATCCCAAAAAAAGATGAATATGCGTACGTAAATAGAAAAAATTTTCATTCTATTAATACGCAAGTGGTAATTTATAATTTTATTTAGGATGTTATTGAATATTTTAATAATGAACTCAATTTAATTTACAGATATGCAACTATGATTTAAAATTTTTATCATTAAATGCGCGCTATCCGGGCTCAACACATGACGCATTCATTTGGCAATGTAGTAAAATTAAACCTATAATAAATAGGTTGAATTTGGAAGACAATACTACATGGCTATTAGGTAATAAAATTATAAGACATTTCAAAAAACAATTCGTAATTAATTACTATATTTTATTTACACCGTAGGTGACAGCGGATATGCCCTAAAACCTTTCATGATGGTTCCATACCGGACACCATCTAATGAGTCCGAAGTAAAATATAACAAAGTGCACGGTGTGATTAGAAGTAGTGTAGAAAGAAGTATTACTCAAATCGCGTTTTAGATGCTTAAAACAAGCTTCGGGGCACTTGCACTACACGTACACAAAAAGCGCTCAGATAATTTACGCTTGTGCGACACTACACAATATATTAATTGACAATAATTACCCTGTTACAGACATCGAGAACGAAACGGATGAAAATATTCTTATTCGAATTGAACAGGAGGCGGATAATTCGGGTCAAGCGACTAGGGATCGCTTAAAATGTATAATCGACGGATTAAATATTTAAATTCTATTTACGTACGCATATTCATCTTTTTTGGGGATGTTCGTAATTGTAATATGCGTACCATCTATTAGCCCGACAATGCCTGGAACCCCATATTTTTGTAGGAATTTGTCCTTTTCTACTTTAGCAGCAGCTAAAGTTTTAGGAAAAACTACATATTTATTAACCAACTTTGTCCCAATCGCTTCACTTATTTTCGATACACTTGTAGATATTTTGGACTGGCTCATAACGGCGAAAGCGTCAAGTCCAACACGTCGTTGATGGCTTCCACTAGCATAAAAATTAAGTGTAGCCAACACTTCTAGATGCAATGGGATTTTCGCCACATTGCTATAGTCATCCACATATGGTTTCAATTCCTCAATCAATTTCATGACAATACTTTTTGGCATCCGATAATTGTCATACCATCTTTCGGAAATATTGAAAGGATCCATTGTGATTACAAAGTCCAAATTAATGAAATATAAAAATGAATTAAAAAAATATAACTTTTAAAATAAAAAATATATTTAAATGTATTTAAAATAATTTTAACGAAATATACATATTTATATATATACAAAATTTAAATTTAAAATACTTTTATTTCATAAATAATTTCACCAACAAAGGATTGGATTGTGGCGGGATATAACAAATCGGCTGAATAACATTGATCCCGAAACTTCCGCTCGTTCAGTTGAGGTCAGATGAATTTAATGTTAATTTAACATTTTTGTATTTCAGACATGGCGAGACTTGCGGAAAAATACCAAGATAAAACTTGGTAAGCTCCGCGAATCCCGAAATCAAACTGGAGGTGGTGAAGTGCCCGACCACTTACTTCTTAATAGCATGGATGAAGCTATTTTGGAGATTTGCGGCTTAAACAATATGGATGGCATACCGCAGGTTGAAGAGCCGAGAGTATGTAGATTATTGTAAATTTTTTAGGGTGAAGTTTACTAAGTGCCAGCCCCACCGAGCCCAGAGTTTTCTCCAATCATTAGTCAGCCATTGGACTCATCAATGGGGACTTTTGATTCGATGGTAATTTCGGTACCATCACCACAAGAAATGTCAGTACCCGTAACAGCCAGGACAAGACCAGAGGCATCATCACCGAGTGATTTACCCACAGTCCGATTATTTGGTACATAAACTAACGATTTTGATTACTTCTCAAAACTTCCAAAATGGTATTCATTGTTAGTTGTAACTGTTGTATGGCACTTAGTGACTCCTCTTCCACCCTAAGAGATCGACGTTGGTCGTCTCTAAATTCTCTTAGCAGGGCCACAGTATCCTCCTGCAAGTTGAGCTGTCTTGTCACTGAAGCCACAGAAAAACTTTCCTATAATTTAAAATAAATATTATATAAAATATATTATGTCTAGCTATCGTATGAAACTTACGCTTCTCGGATCATTATCCCGATATCGCTGTGACCGAGGTGGCAAAATTTCATTTATTCTGCGTCTTTGGCGTCGAACGCGCAATGCTCCTCGGGATGTAGATTCCCGAGCCGATTGTGGTTGGACTGTGGGTAAATCACTCGGTGATGATGCCTCTGGTCTTGTCCTGGCTGTTGGGTACTGACATTTCTTGTGGTGATGGTACCGAAATTACCATCGAATCAAAAGTCCCCATTGATGAGTCCAATGGCTGACTAATGATTGGAGAAAACTCCGGGCTCGGTGGGGTTGGCTCTACGTAAACTTCACCCTAAAAATAAATTAACAAATTAACATTTATAACTTAAAATATTAACAAAAATCTACATACTCCCGGCTCTTCAACCTGCGGTATGCCATCCATATTGTTTAAGCCGCAAATCTCCAAAATAGCTTCATCCATGCTATTAAGAAGTAAGTGGTCGGGCACTTCACCACCTCCAGTTTGATTTCGGGATTCGCGGAGCTTACCAAGTTTTAACTTGGTATTTTTCCGCAAGTCTCGCCATGTCTGAAATACAAAAATGTTAAATTAACATTAAATTCATCTGACCTTAATCCATTTAAAACCTACGTTTTTCCATTGCTCAACTGAACGAGCGGGAGTTTCGGGATTGATGTTGTTCAGCCGATCTGTTATATCCCGCCACAATCCAATCCTTTGCTGGTTCCCTTTAGCCGCGCCGATTCCAAATAGGACTTGGAAGTGCTCGCGAATAAATTCGACGAGCACTTCTTTTTCAAGGCTGTTGAGTCGATTCTACAATGAAAATATATTAAATGTTGAATGTGTAATTAATTTATATAATATTATATGTATGCATATTAGATTATATAATATTAGATTATATAAAATGGATATAATATTAGATTATATAATATAGGCGCAATGCCTGAAAAAACATTACAAAAAAATATAAATTTTAATTTCATTAAAAAACGTTCAAAAATAAAAAATTTCATTATACATTTAAATCATAATATGTAAAACCGCCATTAGTTTTGAATTTTACAATTCAAAACTAATGTTAAATCGTTGACATAATGTCCACATTATAAAATTAAATTTATATCACTTTGGTTTTATTAAATATATGAAATACACAATACAAAAAAATATAAATTTTAATTTCATTAAAAAACGTTCAAAAATAAAAAATTTCGTTATACATTTAAATCATAATATGTAAAACCGCCATTAGTTTTGAATTTTACAATTCAAAACTAATGTTAAATCGTTGACATAATGTCCACATTATAAAATTAAATTTATATCACTTTGGTTTTATTAAATATATTAATTATATAATTATGATTAATAATTATATTAATAATTATAAAATATAATTATTAAAATACTCACCATTTTCTTTAAATATAAATTCAATTTTTTTTATTATTATCACAATAATCACAATTTCACACCGTTCACATTAACACAAACTATTTACAAACGACAAAAAATTAAAACATTTGAAAAAAAAAATAAAAAAAAAATAATAATAATAAAAAATTTGATTCCACCGCTAAAAAGCTAGCGAATAGGTGAGGTGAGGTGGACGTAAGCATCATAAAAATTTAACCGGTTCAACCGGAACCCTATATTTTCATACTTGCCTTCATAAAAATGACATACAGAATGCACAGACACATGCGAAAAAAAAAATCCAATACAAATATAAAATTGTATGTTATACACTGTATATATACACAAAATTTTGCTCACCTCACCAGCTCACGCTGTCATTTTCCGTACAAAATCGACACTCTGGTTCTGTTTATACCTTGATACAGACAGGAATATACAACTTCAAAATCCACTTATCCCACTTTCTTGCTAGCGAAGATCTCGCCAATATCGAACTTTATCATGAGAATAGAATAATAGACGGTAATCTGTCAAAACATTATAAATTAAAATTATTATCTGAACAAATCAAAGATGAAATATGTTACAAACATATCCCACACGGGCAATTACATGAATTTGACAAAATCCGCTACGATAAGGTTATCTTCTTATGGGAATGTCCAGTTCATAAGGAAACTGTCATAGCACCAATCACTTTGTTAATTAGCGTTTTAGATAATTTGCAATCTAGATTCAATTTATTATATTACTGGAAATTAGCAGATCTATCAAGTAAGTATTTAAATAACTCAATTTATCAAGTTGGAATAGACCTCTTAGACCAGTTTACTATGTTACACAGGAGAACTAGGTCTCAAAAATTTTACAAGTTTTTACAGATCTGGGAATCTTTTATCGTGGGATATGTTGTCAAAGACGATCAGACAGATTTAGGATTTAAAGACTTGTACAACAATGCACACCTAGAAATGGAGACATTTTTACTAACCGAACATATTCAATATGACATAAAACAACTAGAGCCTCTGAACTACTCGATTGATAACCTGGAAATTTATTTAGAATTAACTGTGATGGGAATGTTTACAAAAAAATTCTGTCTCTCGTATCATAAAAGACATAAAAAATGGCCGCCCCATCAAGACCTTCCTACTTCCAATCCTCTGTTCAAATATTTTAGAAACAATACCCTTCCCACAATGCTTAAGAAAAATAGAATCGAATTAAAATATTGGGATGAGATCATATTCACTAAGACCTTCGAATATGATTACAGTTTCGACACGACAGAGTTGCTCAAAGATAGTGCAATATCAGTTCCAAGAAACAAATGGACATCCATGTATGATCCTTGTGCTTTCGCAAATCTCTACGGACAAAGAAAACCTTCTATCAGAGCATCCCCCTCTGATAAAAGAGCTATGCTTAGTTATATCACGGGAGATGAGTATGAAGTATTCCAAAAAATGAGTGAGCGATCGAATATTGGTGCAGCAACATATCAGTGAATATTACATATAAAATAAATTTAAAAATTAAATTGAATTCTATATTGTATTATTTCTGTGCCAAAATAAACTAAACGTGGGAAATATTTAGCAATTTTCTATAATTGCCCCACCATTAACAGCACGTTTGGCAATCATGTTAATGCTTCAGATACGGTGATTGGAGCAATGGTTCAGCAGTACATATCTGATACTTGGCAACCACACAGTTTTTTTCAGTACGGCTCAACGAAACGCAACAACGGTGAAGTGCTTATGCCAGAGAGTTACTTGCCGCTTATTCTGACATTAAGTACTTTAGTTATCAGAAGGTCTCGAGTTCACGAATTATAAGCCTTTAATCTTTACTTTTATTTAATTCTGGTGGATAGGCGACGCAAAAACAGCGTATACCCATTCCAAGCCGATGTATACATCGGAAAATTTTCAAATTAGCCGCGAGAAGAAAACCAAAGTAAAAGACTGCCACAGCTAGTCGAATTTTACAAGAACACTGGACGTACTGTCATCATCTATAATTTTTTACTATACGTTATCCACAACGCCATATGCAATAGAAATTAGTAGTTTTTGGAACACTGAGAAAAAATACAACATACATACCGAAAGAATTTCAACCATCAACAGAGCGGGACATTTGGTCTATTCAATTCGGTTTTTATGGCAAATGTTGTTTGACGTTTAATGGTATACTCACGTCAAATACGAGCATAACGATGCTCGTGTTCAAAAAGAAAACAAAAACTGTAATATTATTATCAACCCATCACAATGACATGATTGTTAGTAGTGCCAAAAATAAACCGGATATCGTTCACTATTACAACTTTACAAAAGACGCAGTTGACAGCTTGGATAAACTGCTAGGCGAGTATATCATTTAAGGTCAAACAACGGTGGCCCTTAGTTTTTTTTAACATTTTGGATGTCGCTTTATTCATGGCTACTCATATTAAATACACCATCAATAATCCGGAGTTATCCAAAGCCACCTTTAAAAGAAACTTCAAGAATTAGGCAAATCACTTCCTATACCATCCTTGGAAGATTGATTTTGACAGTTCGCATCTATTTGCAGTTAACATAATTTGTTTATATTTTTAATTTTTTTTCAAGCTAACCTGTGTGCTAAAACTGTTTAATAGATAATACAATATATTTATATTATATATAGTTTAAATTAATAGTATTTACTCTAAAATGGATGTGTACGCTATCCCATCTGATGGATATTGTCTTTTTGGAGCAATAATGCATCAATTGAGCATTAAAAACTCAAGTTCTCCAAATTATTCGCCTTATTATCTTCGTTCCGACGTAGTTCAATATATTCGAGATAATCCTAATGATTATGTGCCCACTTTACTCGATTCCATTCATATTTATGGTTTATCCCCAACTTTAGAGCAATCCGAGACCCAACTAATACAAAGGTATACTTTTATTTGTTTTTGTAACAATTAAACAATAAAATCTACCGTTCATGAACTATATTTCAGATATTTGTCCGATCTTAAAATGAATGGTTTCTGGAGAGGCGCCGAATGTCTTTCATCGGTAGCCAGACTTAGACCGCTCAAAATAATTGTGCATCATTCTAATAACGATCAGCAAATAACATTCCTTTTTAGAATGCGGTGATTATTTAACTGAAATTAACGCATTATTTATCAGTACAATCAGGAAAATCAGTACCATTGCATATGTTTCTTTTGCATATAGAAATTGTAATACATTTGATAAAACTTGGCAAATTGCCTTACCTCTCTCATTTTTTTTCCTTTGTTTTCCTCGCATACCTGGTCCAGTAGTCATATTCATTCGGTTGGTTTCCAACGCTTGGGAAAAACCAAAAGTCTTGTCAAGATGATCTAATTTGGAAAATGAAAAACCATGTTGGTTTTGGACAGTTAATGATTCTCGAGTTTCGTTGGCTGAAGTGGATCTGCAGGAGGTAGAAGGGGGGTCCGACGATGATCAGGGCTCTGTATTGGAGGAGGGTCGTGCAGTCTAGTTTTACCGAACCCCTGAAAGGGGTTGGGTAATCCACCATTGTCTTCGAAGTTTGGACAAGCAATGGGTGTTCTGCATTTGTCGGCAGTGTTGTCTTGTGAGGCGATGGTATCAAGCCAAAAAGAGGATGAAAGGGTAGTACCTCCATCACTTGTAACCAGGCATTCCATAACCTGGCAAACTACTGCTGGGATTAATCGCGTTACATGGGCATATCGTTCGATTCCTTCGGTGGACCAATTCCAGCGTTTGACCCATTTACATCCAAAGGCAACATTTAATCCACATATTGGTAGGCAATTTTGTTTTCCACCTTAAGGTGCAGGTGGTAGTAGATCCTTTTAGATATACTCATTACGTTTATCCGGAAGGTACTAGTCCTCCGGTAATTTTCAATGAACAGGAGCAGTCACCTGTGTTAGGGGATGCAAATGTATTAGTGATTTGCAATCCTGGTAGTCGATTTCAGGGTGAACATCAGAGGTTGTCTCGTAGTGGGGTGTTGTACAATGGTTCTCCGACCGGAATTTTAATTGACATGTTCATGTTTCAGTTGGACACAGTAGTCGATAATTTGGGATTGACACCGGAAGAGTTGTTGGGAGAATTACAAACCATCTTGAAGAATGTTGCATTACATAATGGTTTTGGACCTACAGGCGACATAATCGCCAGGCAACGTGGTACGACTTGCGTCGTGATTTGGATGAACGTTTTAGAGTTAGGCGTTTCAAGTTTGAAATTGGTAGAATCGAGTCTCGTCGAAAGTCACCAACTGAAAGTTTTTTGAATTTTTACAATCATATTTGGATTCTCACCTTACCGATTGCCATATAGTGACGAGGACTTGATACAAGTACTGCTTACAGACAGGAAAACATCAAACTCTGTAAAAGCTACTATTTATAAAGGTATATATTTGCAATCGTTGAACGATATTTTTTACATCAAAAATAGGACGAAAGTTAACGAAACCTTGTGAATACAACCAACTAAATTAAAAGAATCCTTTTTCAAAAAACAGTTATATTATTGATATTATGTTCTCTAAAGCATCTAATTTTAATAATGGCCCCTACAAAAATCGAAAAATTCGCGTTTGTTACTTCATTACTCCTTTTTTAGGAAAAATTTTTGGATAATCAACAGCTTAATTAGAAATCAAGTTTCTTGAGAAGTGAAATTTATGTGACTTCCACCAAAATAGTAAATTGGCATGACGAATTATGAAAACTCACAATATGTATATATACATATTATATTTGATGGTACATCATACCCAATTTGATTATAATAATTTTCCCATTCATTTGATAAATGAAAATCCGCACCCGTGTAACTGTTAATATATTCCGAATACATTTTACTATTCATAATTGTATATAAAAAATGAACTTTCATTTATCATATATTTATATAAAAAGGAAACCTCGTTACATCGGATAATTGATGAATACTATTAGTTGGGTTGGTCAACGTTTATACAATACAACTTCTAGTCGGTGAAATTAATTTTTTACAAAACGTCAGACCCATCTTAACGACAAATTAGATGACCAATACTTAAATCAAAATACATATAATTGTATCTTTTAGATTAGAATGTAACATATTATATACAGAACTTGTACGAAAACATTGTTAATGTTCACACCTACGCTAAATGATACTATTTTAAATTATGCAATATCCACATATGAGCTAATGTGTTAATTCCGCATGGATTATAAATAATGTGGAAAATCGTAGTTAATATACAATTTTATATTCACAGTTGTATCATACATCAAACTTTATTGAGTTTCCTAGAATAATGCAATAGTCGTTTACGTATACGTTACAGGGTAACGGACGTAGATTTCGATTAAGCAAACCCGTGTAAAGTATAAAGTAATAAAATCACGATACCCTGTGTATAAAATATATCTTTATACACACCCATATGTGAATCTCTATATATTCCACCACTAAACAACAACTGGGAAATATTACGTTCGAAAAAACTAGGTTAAATTAATCGGAAAATAACAAGAAAAAAAAAATTAATATAAAATGCAACTTTTCGTTTCAATTTTAGCTTTTGCTGCAATTTATATTTTTTTTTTACGTCTTTAAATCCAAAATCATTTTATAACTTTAATTTTTTAACGTGGTACGTTTTTACAATTTTACTGTTAAAAATGATTAGAATGTCAATGAGCTTCAATAAAAGTTTCGGGGAAAATTGAAACAAAAAAAAAATCGCTCAAAATGAAAATGGACCAAGTTTATTGATGTTATATTTATAAAATTTATAAATTTTATCTTCTCAGAAGGTTTGCTATGTATTATTATTAAATTTAAATTGCATTCCGATCTCAGGAAATTAATAGTCAGTTAATAATTTTTGATTGAAAATATAGTCATAGCTTTCTGAGGTTCAACACAGTACCGCACATAATTTAAAGTATTTGGATTATATATCTTTACAAAAAAAAAAAAAAAATATTAAAGAGTATTGAATTTTCACTTCTTATTTATTATTGTTTCATATATTACTTCTGATTAAAAGCATAGATGTTTACAAGATTTTAATTTTGCAAGGCTAGCTTTATATATATAACGATTTGACAAAAGTTGTTGAAATTTTAATATACTTTAGGTAAAAACCTTTACTTTATAGTTACAAAAGGAAAACTTTGCGTACCAAAATTTGAGATACTTTATTGCTGCTTAAAGGTTGATTTCACTAATGCTAATATACCATGGAAATACTGAATATATATATATATATATATATATATATATGAGTCATTCCATTATATTTCGGACAGCCTCCAAAATTCATCTCTTCGATTTTGGTTTTTTTATTTTTTTCACTTTCTTTATTAAAAATAAGTAGACCCCTATTTTTTTTTTTTTTTTTTGGTTGTCCCGTTATTCGAGTTTTTAGTTTTGACAATTTTCAAATTTTGATTTTTGACTCCTACATTAAATATTGTATCTTCGGTTCTAAAATGAGTATTTTCATAAACAGTAGCATTTTAGAAAGGTATTAAGCTGTTCTATATTATTTCATAATTTATTTTTATAAAATACCGTTATCTTTGGAGTTATGGTTAGATATATCTATGTTTATACTTCCACCGCTAGAGGGCTAAAGACACCAAAATTTAAATATACCCGATGCACCATTTGATAGGCAATTTGTTCACCTTTTATAAAAAAGTAAAATTATTTTCGTCCACGGCTATAGTTTAGCCGCCAGAAGACTTCAAAGTTGAAAAAACGTGTTTTTTTAGAAAAAAAAATTCTATTAGTTGCGAAATGAGAATGAAAGTATACACTTAACGGACATTTTTTGTATAATTTTGATACAAAATACAGCAATAAATAGAAAAACGGCCAGTTTTGAAATATTTAGGTTAGAACTCGTCTCCCAGAGGGAAGATAAATTGAAATTAACTAATTTTTTAAGCTTTTTCCTGCCAAAATTTGCTGTAAATGTTTAGTTATTATGATTAAATGCAAGTTTTTTTTCTGTTTGTGTATAAAATAAATTTGTTATTCAATTAAGTGCATATTCGCAAATGTTTGAGGAACAGATAAACCGCCAGCGGGTTGGGAAATGAAATTAACCATTTTTTTCAGTATTTTTGTGAAACGAATGATTGAATTGAGTACAAATACCTGGTATGTGTACATGAAACCAATTTTTATTTCTTTAAATCTAAGTTGTGTCCTTTTTAATTTACCCGTTTTCTCGCCAAACAACATGTAGTTATCTAATTTTGAAATCACTGGTATTACAGCGATGAATCATCTTGCATATGTTTGCACCCATTTTTGTTTTATTGCCGCCTTCTTTCAAAACAGCATTTATAAATTCGTCATTTCAGGTATAAAAGCCATGAGGAGCACATATTTTATTATTATTTTATTACCTAGCGCTATTTATTGTCCCTATGTAACAGAAAAAGGAGGTGCTCAGTAATTTTATGACTATACGGCAAATAATAAACTAGGCTCATATAAATAAACGTACAAAATTTTTGGCTCTTCAGTTAATATCTAAAAGTGGACTATAAAGTATCTCTTTCGTAAATTTATTATTGGTGTGAAATATCGAATTTAAAATACAAAATGGTTAATCCGGAATGCTGTAATCCTTTTGATTTGGAAAACCATAAAAATTTGAAAAATAATTCTAATGCTATTAGTGTAAAACTAGCTGAAAAAGCTCAACAATTTTTAAATCGTGAAATAACAAATAAAAGAATTTGTAACAAATGCAGAGCTAAATTGTATAGGTTAACCGAAGTTGTAAGTTTACCAAGTACACCGGCAAGCTGTTCAACATCCTCGTCCAGTATATCACCACCACATGAAATTCTATCGGAAAATTCATCACCACCACATGAAATTCTTCAGTCGGTGTATCATGATATTTTCACCGAATCATGTGAACGATTGGGTGGATCTCCTGTAAACAAATACAGGCTCACAGAATCATTGTATCGCCAAAAGCAGCTGGAAAAAGTGGTCAGGCTCACTTGTGAAAATGTTTTGTGCGTTCCGGTGCCCAAAATATCACCAATAGATGCTGATCAGTCAAATCTTCATGATGATAACGGAAACATTCTTAACAATATTTTGGAAGCATTTAATCGCGAGGAAAACTACGACAATCGTGTATTGCTGCTTACTTTAATACCTGAAAATTGGTCAGTAACCAGAATTATGGATAAGTTCCAGGCAACAAAACACATAATATTAAAATCAAAGAATTTAATCAAGGAGAGAGGATATGGCAGCTTACCTGGGCCAAGAAAAAGGAGGTCTGGAATTTCTTCAGAAACAATAACCACAGTTACGGAATTCTACAAAAGTATGGATATCAGCCGACAGCTTCCCGGATTAAATGACTGCATAAGTGTTCGTGATGTTAATGGAAATCGGGTTCAAAAGCAGAAACTACTTGTCTTGTGCAGTTTATCTGAGGCTTATAAGGCGTTTTTGGAAAAATATCCATCTGACAACATTGGATTCTCCAAGTTTGCAGAGCTTCGGCCAAAAGAATGTATATTAGCGGGAAAAGCCGGAACGCATAATGAATGTGTTTGTATAATTCATCAGAACAACAATTTGTTATGTCCAGTTATAACAATAATTTTACAATGCGACCCTGTTATTAATAATGAAAGAGAACTGTTAAAAAGAGTATCCTGTGAAAATTTGACCTGGGATTGCTGTAACGGTGATTGTGAAGACTGCAATGTGTTATTGGATGATTTCCTGAAACAAATAAAAGCCGCAGCAGACGCTGAAGAAATGAACGAAGTAACATACAGTTATTGGAATCCTGTTGAAAATGTGTTTAAATTGCAGAAGATTATATCTTCTGTTGATGAAGTCGTCGAAATTTTATCAGAATCAAAATATGGCCTAGCAGTACTGCGTAAACACGATTTTATCACTAAACAACAATCAAGTTATTTAAAGCTCGTAAAAAATGATCTGCAAGTTGGAGAATATGTTGTTGTTTTGGATTTTGCAGAGAATTATAAATTTTTAACACAAAATGAAATTCAGGCAGCACATTATTACACACAACAAGCAACTTTATTTCCAATTGTGGCGTACTACAAATCAGCAGCAGGTGTAATAAGCATAGTTTCCTATGCAATAATATCAGAAGAGGAGACGCACGATGCAGTAGCTGTATATGGATTTCAAAATAAATTTATAAATTTTCTAAAAGACAATGAGTCAGAATTTCCAGCGCCAAAAATTTTTTATTATTTTTCGGATGGAGCTGTGTCGCAGTTCAAGAACAAAAATAACTTTATCAACATCAATTACCATCATCATGATTTCAATATTGACTGTGAATGGAATTTTTTCGCCACAAGCCACGGTAAGGGACCTTCAGATGGTGTTGGAGGCACCATTAAGAGAGCCGCTAGAACGGCTTCATTGAGGTGTATTAACGAGAGCCTTTTTAATACTGCAAAAGGATTTTATGAATGGTGTAAAGATAAAAGCACCATACAGTCTATTCGTTTCGGTTATGTAACCAAAGAATAATATGCAAAAAATAAAACAAAACTTAATAAAAGATTTTCTAATATTAAAACAGTGCAAAATACCCGGCAAACTCATCAAATAATGCCGAGCTCTGATAAAACATTTATTAGAACTAAAATGTTCTCAAATTCTCTTACTGTAAATATATGTTCTTTGTAAAAATCGTCATGAAAAAATATAAATATTTTGTAAAAACAATTGTAAAAATTACATTTTCTTTTATTTAAATGTATCGTCTTTTTGCCGGTTTACTCTAAAACGCCTAAAAAAAATTTGTTAATTACAATTTTGCGGTCTTCTGGTGGTTTACCTGTATCTGGAATAGTTGCAAATAGGCGCTTAATTGAATAACTGATTTATTTTATACAAAAACAGAAAAAAAACTTGCATTTAATCATAATAACTAAATATTTACAGCAATTTTTGGCAGGAAAAAGCTTAAAAAATTAATTAATTTCAATTTATCTTCCCTCTGGGGGTCGAGTTCTAACCAAAATATTTCAAAACTGGCCGTTTTTCTATTTACTGCTGTATTTTGTATCAAAATTATACAAAAAATGTCCGTTAAGTGTATACTTTCATTCTCATTTCGCAACTAATAGAATTTTTTTTTCTAAAAAAACACGTTTTTTCAACTTTGAAGTCTTCTGGCGGCTAAACTATAGCCGTGGACGAAAATAATTTTACTTTTTTATAAAAGGTGAACAAATTGCCTATCAAATGGTGCATCGGGTATATTTAAATTTTGGTATCTTTAGCCCTCTAGCGGTGGAAGTATAAACATAGATATATCTAACCATAACTCCAAAGATAACGGTATTTTATAAAAATAAATTTTGAAATAATATAGAACAGCTTAATACCTTTCTAAAATGCTACTGTTTATGAAAATACTCATTTTAGAACCGAAGATACAATATTTAATGTAGGAGTCAAAAATCAAAATTTGAAAACTGTCAAAACTAAAAACTCGAATAACGGGACAACCATAGGTACAAAAAAAAAAAAAAAAATAGGGGTCTACTTATTTTTAATAAGGAAAGTGAAAAAAATAAAAAAATCGAAATCTAAGAGGTGAATTTCGAAAAATGCTAAAAATCGTCTGTTTTATAATGGAATGACCCATATATATATATATATATATATATATATATATATATATATATATATATATATATATATATATATATATATATATATATATATATATATATATATATATATATATATATATATATATATATATATATATATATATATATATATATATATATATATATATATATATATATATATATATATATATATATATATATATATATATATATATATATATATATATATATATATATATATATATATATATATATATATATATATATATATATATATATATATATATATATATATATATATATATATATATATATATATATATATATATATATATATATATATATATATATATATATATATATATATATATATATATATATATATATATATATATATATATATATATATATATATATATATATATATATATATATATATATATATATATATATATATATATATATATATATATATATATATATATATATATATATATATATATATATATATATATATATATATATATATATATATATATATATATATATATATATATATATATATATATATATATATATATATATATATATATATATATATATATATATATATATATATATATATATATATATATATATATATATATATATATATATATATATTTTTTTTTCTGTATGTATATATATATTATATATATATATATATATATATATATATATATATATATATATATATATATATATATATATATATTTATACAGAAAAAAATAATTATTTACTATCAAAATGTTGGAATGTTTGATCCAAAATATCATAAAACTGTTTAATATGAATCATTTTTCTTTGTGTTGAACAAATATTGTTTTCAAGCAAACATTAATATGGTTTAATCACAAAACTGATTATGCTTGATATTCAAAGAAGTCTGTTGATTTGAATCTAAGCAATATATGTTTGACTATAAACTTTTTGATTTCTACCTAAATAAATTATTTCAATACAAAGCAATTTTCATCTGTTTGTATTAAACATACTATAATTGATTTTCTTACGAGAAATTGTGTGTTCGATTCTAACCACCGTTTATTTACTTTTATAACCTGTCTAACTATACCTGTATAACTATTGGATTGTTATATTAATATCTAGTGCGGAATAACAATATCTGTTTTAAATATTCAAAATCATTTCAATCAATTGAATTTCTATGCAATCATCTAAAATACTTGCATGCTTGGTTGCTAGGAGAAATATTAGTGTGTGGTCAAGTGAATTGTTTTCAAAAGTTACCAATTGAATAGATATAAAAGGCATTTAACAAACGTTCATAAAAATTACTTAGCTCAGATTGTGACAGATTTGTCCAAGAAATCATATGAATCAGCAACAGGTATTGATTGTGGACTTCAGCAAAGTAAAATATTGCTCACTACATTTTCACTTAGTTTTTATTTTTATTCGTCTAAATTTTTATAAGTTTCAAGTTATGAATGCAATTAATACACTTCTCCGATAAACCATATAACAAAATCGTATAAAAATAATAAAATATTATTCAACAATTTAATTGTCTAATTATTCGTATTAAATATAAACCAAATTCTTATAAAATAAAAAATTATATCTTAACGTTATATTTTATATACAGGTTCATAATACCCTTTATATTGAATATTTACAAATTTTATACGAAAATAATATTAAATCAAAAATCACCGTTGTAAAAAAAATAATAATGCAGCAAATATCAAGAAATAGTATAAAATGAATACAATTTGGTTTAAAATATAAAATCAGGAAATATCTTGTTCATGTTTAAACCATATTGTTCCAAAATTTCTTTTGAGAAGACGATCAAGCTATAAACGGTCTTTTAAATGGTTTAATAAATTACATTAAATTATTTAATAAAAAGTAAAAAAAAAATTAAATATATGTGAAGTGGATTTAGTGATTTTAAATAAAGTGAATTTTGCATTCGATAATTAATTATTCTATATAATATATATATGCTCATAATTTCATATGTTCCGGCATGTTTAAAAATTAAATATAAATATTTTCGTTTTGGACTAAATACTTATTATTTAATATGTTATATTAATTTAAGCTAATAATTGATTAGTATTTTTATTACTTGGTTGGTATAAGTACAGTACTTTGTCTCAAAATATTTTTTAGAATAACTGAATCATTATTTATATTTTTTCAATATGAATTCCGAAGAAAATATATTTCTTACATTTGATATTAATGGTGTAAGTAAGATTTCAAAGATAAATAAATATTGTGTAACTGAGTCAAGTGATTTACAGTATTTGGATTTTATTTTGTCAGGTAAATATTTTTAAAATTAATATTTTATTAATCTAGAAAATTAGAATATTTTTAAAATTTTCTAATGTGGCATTATATGTAGCTTTACAAGATACTAACTACACAATTGAGAATTTTGATCATTTTGAAAAATACATGAAGCTGTAATAACCGAAGAAGTATTCTTAGGTTGTTTGCAAATTTTTTACCAACATCCAAGTTTAATTTTAAAAGTTAAAACAAAATATTCTACAGAAAGTTTGTGGCGTCCTTTATCATACTTACGTTTTGAAATTCATATTAATAAAATTTAATTAAAATTTACTTTGCACGATTCCAGATCGGTATCCGATACCACATCTCCAGGATTTCACTCAACGACTTGAGGGTTGCAAAATTTTCACAACTATTGATCTTGTTCAGGCCTACCATCAAATACCAATCGAACCGACGGACATTCCGAAGACTGCAATTTCGACACCTTTTGGACTTTTTGAATTTTGTAGAATGACTTTCGGTCTTAGGAATGCGGCACAGTCGTTCCAACGTCTTATGCATTCAGTATTACGTGGACTTGACTTCTGTTTTGTATATTTGGACGACGTGCTCAATGCCTCTAAAAATTATGACGAACATCTCGAACACATCAAAATTATCTTCGCTAAATTAAAAGAACACGGTTTAGTAGTAAATGTAGACAAATGCGTTTTTGCTAAATCAGAAATTCTCTTTTTAGGCCATTTGGTTACTGAACAAGGTATTCTACCATCGACAGAACGAGTTCAAATCATCAAAAATTTCGAACGACCACTGACAGTAAATCAACTGAAACGTTTCTTAGGAATGATAAACTTTTATCGACGTTTTGTTCCTGGTGCTGCTGCCGATCAAGCATTACTAAACGACTACCTAAAAGGCTATGTTAAGAACAGTCGCGTTCCAATTCAGTGGTCAACAGCAGCAATTGAAGCGTTTAATAACTGCAAAAATAAACTTACGGACTTATTCATCCATCATCATCAGCACCTCTGGACATCATGGTTGACGCTTCCGATACAGCGATCGGAGCGGTGGTTCAGCAGTTAGTTTCGGATACTTGGCAACCACTTGGTTTCTTTTCAGTACGTCTCAATGATACGCAAAAAAGATACAGTGCTTATGATCGTGAACTTCTCGCGGCTTATTCGGGTATCAAACATTTTCGACACCTTCTCGAAGGTCGTATCTTCGCTCTCTATACCGATCATAAACCACTGATCTACGCTAATCAGAATCCGGATAAAGCATCTCCTCGTCAATTCAGACATTTAGATTTCATTAGTCAATTCACGACTGATATCCAACACATATCTGGTATGGATAACGTCGTCGCTGATACTCTCTCACGCATTAATCAAATTTCTATCCCTGAAAGTATTGATTATGCTGTCATCACAGATGCTCAGTCCAATGATGAAGAACTTCAAGAAATCTTAAGGAGTAATTCTGTTCTCAAATTTGAGAAATTCCCGGTTTCATTCAATTCGAAAAATCTTATTTATTGCGATACTACTACTTCTACACCTAGGCCATTCATTCCGCTAAATTTCCGAAAACAAGTTTTCGATGCATTTCATAATCTTTCACATCCTGGCGTCAAATCTTCTATTAAACTCTTGACACAGAAGGTTATTTGGCCATCTATTAATAAAGACGTCCAGAAAATGGCTCAAAGTTGTGTAGCATGCCAAAAGGCTAAAGTCTCACGACACACTAAATCTCCACTCAGTACTTACAAATTAACTTTTCAACGTTTTTCGATAATTCACCTCGATATCATTGGTCCATTACCAGTTTCTGACAATCAGCGGTATTGCGTCACATTGATCGATAGATACACCCGCTGGCCCGAGGCGATTCCAGTTTCTGATATTACTGCAGCTACCGTCGCTTTTGCTGTATACTCACATTGGATAGCTCGCTTTGGTGTGCCAGAATTTGGATACTACAAACGATCAAATTTTACAATCTGACTTTGTAACGAATATCAAGCGACACTTCGACGAAATTTGCCCTGTACCAGCTTCTCGTCATACTACGGACAAAACTTTTATTAGCAAAGATCTTCATACTTGCTCACATGTTTTCTTAAGGACCGATGCAGTACGCAGATCTTTACAACCACCGTATACCGGACCGTATTTAGTTATCGACCGTACTCCAAAATTTTTCACTATAGATATGAACGGACGACACGTCAAAATTTCCATCGATCGTCTCAAACCGTGCTATTTGGACTACCAATCGGACACTCAGACTATGCAAACTAGATTAACCCTACCCACTCATAAACCAGAACTTCCTATTTCGATTGACGGACCTAAATTACCTTCCGTAGAGCCGAAAGCTCGCAAACAGGTTCGCTTCGACTTATCACCTAAATTTATAATAACTACGAGGTCGGGTCGTGTGTCCAGAATCCCTTCCAGATTTACTAGTCAAAGTCGATAGATCTTCGATCTCTCTGGGAGGGGAGTGTTTGTGGCGTCCTTTATCATACTTACGTTTTAAAATTCATATTAATAAAATTTAATTAAAATTTACTTTGCACTTAAAAGAATAGCTGAGTACAAAAATCAACTCTTGCATTTAATATTATTTGTATAAAATTTTTAATCAAGGACACTAAAAAATTAACAAAATAATTTTGGTAAAAAAATTATTTTCTTAATTCTAAAAAAACTGCGAGTCCAAAAACATACAAAATAAATTCTAATAATTGTTTTAAACATAAAAAAAATTAATGATTTAAAATTGTTAAAGAATAAATAAAAGAATTATTTAAAATATTGTATTTTAAATTCGTTAAAAATATAACTAAGGTGTTATAAGTTCATCAAATAATCAAAATGGTTCCACAGAAGGTGTTGGATTATTGCGAAGGTCCAATGCTTTTATAGGTTCGAGGCTTAAAACAACTTCCGATGTAGTAAACAAATTTTAATATTATATATATTAAAAAAAATATGTTTTTTTTTTGGCTTCAGGCATTGAAGACCTACATTCTTAATAATCATTTTGGACCAAGTTTAATAGCAGAATACTTAACGTTAAATATTTAACAGATTGTCAAAGGCGTAAAATAATTTCAATACTGGCTAACTATGGACAACAAACATTCGAATTTAAACCGTCACGAGAGCAACCAAATGCAGTTGGGATAACTTGTGTTAATTTATTTCCATGTTTGAGAAGTAAAGGAGAGAACAAACTGGTAAGTTATTCAAACGTTTTATATTATAACTAAATTAAATTTACGAGAATGGTTTTACAGACATTTTTCTTACAGGATATCATAACTAACTGCGAAGGAACTGGTTTTCTTTAAATAAAATTGAAAAACGATCGAGTGAAAAGAAGAAAATTGGAATCTAATTTTAGCTTGGATTTAATTGAAACGGAAGGGAATCATGAAGAAGATACAATACTGGATAACGAGACAACGCAACGATATTTGGAAATTATAAATAATGCTGTACTGCCCGATGAAATCTATTTAGTGAAATCCAAACATAAAGCTAATGTTAACTACAGAAAAGAAGAGCGGACCAAAGCTGACTACCACCCTAAATCTGACCGTCCATTTTATTTTATTCAGCCCAATACAATATAATATCTTAAAAAATGAATGCTTCTGGATAATTAATTTGTTCGTTTCAGATTCTCCTGACAGAAAGCAACCGAAATGTAGGTAAGAATAACCATACCTAAAGATCCTATTAGATTTTTTTATGTACGTTTTTCGTTAAAACTTTTAATATGTTTGATAATTATTGCTTTTTTTATAGAACGGCTTAACCAATGACGAATGCATCGAAGGTTCTGAAAATAAAGCACCTTATATAATAGATTTGGGGCAAAATAAAGGAGATATAACTCAGTACTTGATTGTATTAGATTCAAATTTATTAACATTGCCGACTGATACCAATATAATTACAGCAATAGACTATCTTTGTAAAATTCATTATTTGTGTGGAATAAAATATAATAGCAATCTTCGAATATTTTGGACTTTCCTCTAAAACTATATTTACAAATTAAACTGTCACGTTTCGGCTACCATTAAAGAAGTTTACCTTAAACTGGGTGTGTTAATAAAAGATTATAGCCCATAAGAATAATAGTTATGTTAAAATTCGTACTAACTAGTACTAGAGTACTTTTTGGTAATTATATTAGTTAGTATTGAATTGAATAGTATTTTATTTTTATTTTTTATTTATTATTATTACAACTGACTTATTTTATAAGTCATCTAGCAATTTTTCTATCTTAATTTAATTCACATTTGTTGGGATAAAGCCCAATGGCTAGTCCCAAAGATAAATATAATTATTTATTTAAATAAATATTTGCTATAATATAGTATTTATTATTTTAGTTTGTAATCACTAGATCCATTGATTTGGTTCTTTGTAAGCGTCGTATTGCTATCGGACAGTCCAGCATACGAGGGATTTCGATATTCTCATGTTGTTGAAGGCGTGAATCATGTTTGGCAGCATAAACTGCAATTACTTCATTGATGTCTTCCATCTTTAAGTCACGGTGCAGGTCTTCATTTCGAATATACCACGGGCATTTACCATATTCCGAAGTACTTTATTTTGGAACGTCTGAATTATCTTAACGTTTTCTTAGTACAGCCCCAAAGCTGTATTCCGTAAGTCCACACAGGTTTCAGAGTTTGCCGATATAGGAGCAATTTATTATGTATAGATAGTTCAGAGTCTCTACCTATGAGCCAATACATTTTCCTGTATTTGATGTTTACTTCGATCTTTTTCTTTTTGACATGTTCTTTCCATTTAAGTTTGGCATCAAGCGTCATCCCTAGATATTTTGCTGTATTTGCAAAAGGGACTTGTTGAGAGTTTATTATGATTAGTATACTGACATAGTTTGTTTTATTAGTAAAATTCACATGAACCGATTTTGTTTCATTGAGCTTAACTCTCCATTTCTTCATCCAGCTACTAACTGTATTAATTGATGTTTGTAGTTTTTCTGTAGCTTGCGTTACATTACTCCCAACTGCCAAAATTGCTGTGTCGTCAGCAAATGTCGTGTGTACAGGAGGTACAAGATAGGGCCCAAAACGCTTCCTTGCGGAACTCCTGCTGAAATTTTTTTAGATCTGAGTATTCATCTTCATATTTTACACGGAAATGCCTGTCGGTTATGTAAGATTTTAGGATTTCATAATACTGTTTGGGAAGATCGCGATGTAACTTGTACTCTAATCCTTTATGCCATACACGATCAAATGCTTGCGCTACATCCAAGAAGAAGCTTGAACATATCTTTTTCGTTTCTAGAGTACGTTCTATAATATCTGTGATTCTGTGAACTTGCTCTAGGGTCGAATGTTTTTCTCTGAATCCAAACTGATAAGCAGGTATAAGATCATTATCCTTTATTATAGGCTTTAGTCTCTTTAGAAGTAGTTTTTCAAATATCTTCGATATAGTAGGAAGTAGAGATATTGGTCTAAATGACTTTTTATCGTTACTGTTTTTGTTTGGCTTTAAAATCATGATCACTTCTGCTACCTTCCACTGCCTTGGAACGTAGCTTAATCTAAACACAGCATTGATTATGTGCAGAAGTTTGTGTATTGCTTTGTCTGGTAGTTCTTTTATAATTTGCCCAGGTATTAAATCATATCCAGGAGCTTTTTTCGGATTTACAGTTTTTATTTCTTTTTTTAACTCACGGAGAGTTACAGTTTCTATTTCAAGCTCATTTGATCTGTGTACAAAATTAATATTTTCATTCGCAGATTGTCTGGGTAGTGGTTGAAAAGTTTCTTCGAGGTGTCTCGCAAACAGATCCGCTTTTTGCTTACTACTACGAGCCCACGTACCATTATCATTTCTAATAGGTGCTGTTGAATTTTTTGGTCTCTTGATCGATTTTGTTGCTTTCCATAAGGAGTATTCAGTGTCTTTTTGACCAGTAAGTGAAGGTAAATATGATTCTATTGTTTCATTTTTTACTTTCCTGATAATAGATTTCAGTTTTTTACATAAGTTATTAAGCTCGGTTTTATTAGCTGCAGTTCGATTTATTTGCCAGAACTTACGTGCTTTACGTTTTTTAGCCACCAGTTCTCTTACTTCGAGTGGATAATTTGTGCCTCTAATGTTATTTGCAGGTTCGCGTGGAGTGCTCTGCCACGCTGCTTGCTGTATATTTTCAATTAGTCTGTCAATTTCTTTTTCAATGTGCATAAATCTTCTTATTGGCACTTGTAGTTTGATATTTTCATTTAACAATTCACGAAAAAGGTTCCAATTAGTATTCCTGTTGTAAAATCTTGGTGATATTTCTTTTTGAATAATAGTTTTGCTGAATGTCATGATAACAGGAGAGTGATCTGATGTAAGGTCTTCATTATTTTCAATTCGTATGTACTTGTCAGATATTCCTTTTGTTACATAGAAATCTATAAGATCAGGAGTTTTGTTTAGATCTGTTGGCCAGTAAGTAGGTGCGCCACCAGATTGAAAGTCGCATTTTAATTGTTTGGCTGCTTTAAACAGTTCTCTTCCTTTTGGTGTTGTAATTCTGGAGCCCCAAAATGTGTTTTTTGCGTTGAAGTCACCACCATTGAATAGTATTGAATTGAATAAAATTGAATTACTTTTGTTTTGTTTGTAAAAAACAAGCATCAGATTTATCAAAGATATTTGCACATTTAAAGTTAATTCACGGCCTACAGGAATCAAAACATTTACAATTGAAGTGTGTTTTTAGCAAAAATTGTCCCTTTACATTTCAAACATATACCGGGCTTAGAAAACATGTACTTAAATATTCCGTAACCCATAACTTTACTACACGTTCAAACCCCTTTAAAGATATTTTTGACGTAATTCCGCCATCCGTACTTTCTTTAGCAACTATAGACAACCTAGATATAACGGAAACTATTAATCCCAATAATATTCAATACAAAATAAATGAACAGCAAAATTTAGAAAATATTTTCAATAGTTTAGATCATAATACTATAGGAAAAGATGACGGTGTATTGAACTTTGCATCTAATTTAAACAAATTAGGGTTACCTGACACAACCATTACGAAAATATTTGACTACGTTTGTAGCCTATTAAATGAGTTTACTTTAAAGTTGAACAGGAACTTTAATTGCTCTCGACAAACCCTTTCTACCAAATATGTATGTGAAACTCTGAGAAGCAATAATAATCAATACCAAAATCAATTTAAAACAGTTTCTACCAAATTTAAAAGAACTAAAGCATTTCAAAGTTCTAGTTATTTCGTTCAGCCGTTGGAGAAGAGTTTAGATGCTAGGTGGGACATTAAGTATTGTAGGAATACTAAAATTTATAAAAAAAACAATTAATACAAAACACTTATCAATATATTCCGATTACGGACACCTTGAAAGTTCTTTTCAAAAACTTAAACTTTCAAAAATTCTTTGTAATGTCAATTTATAATTATTCAGAAATAAAATTAAAAAATTTTCGTTGTAGCAAAATTTTTAGGGAAAATTCTTTCTTCCAACAATATCCAATTATTTTATGATGATTTCGAATGCACAAATCCTCTAGGTAGTCATAAAACAATCCATAAGATTGATAAGATTTATTTTTCTGTTCGAAATCTACCACGCCAGTTTTTATCGGAATTAGAAAACATTCATCTTGTGGCATTGTTTAATTCAAATGATTTAAGGAAACCCGAAAATTATAATATAATCATGGCACCAATCTTTCAAGATTTAAAACTTTTAGAATCACACTGACTTGGGCATAATGCATGGAACTCTAACAAGTATTACACATGATAACTTAGGAGCCAATCAAATTTTAGGTTATGCTGGTGGATTTAATGCTCATTTTTTTGTAGGTTTTGTGAGGTAACTCGAAAAAATATTCAATTAGAACTTCAAGAAAATTCTGAAAAATTTCGGACACTTCAAAGTATTAAAACCTGTGCAGATTTTGAAGGTTCAAATTTAATATTAAGAAAAGGCATTAGATTCTTTTCAGTTTTATCAGAGCTTACTTGTTATGATATTGCTCAGAATTGTACTGTTGATCCTATGCACGATGTACTAGAAGGCAATGTATTCTTTTTTTAATATTCTTGCAAAAAGTAAAATTATATTTTTTTCTGAGATTAATGATAGAATTCATTCTTTTATTTATGGATATCAGTACAGGAAAATGATGCCATCATCAAATATTACTAAAGATTCTTTAGGCCTCTCAGCATCGCAAACTTGTTATTTAATGCTTCATTTACCATTTATCTTTGGGAATTTAATTACAAATGAGCTTGAAGTAAAATGGGAAGGTATAATCAGTATGTTAAAAATCATGAACATTATTTTTAGCGAGGTAGTTAATATTGACGAAATCATTGTTTTAGAACGGCTTATAAACAACAAGCATTTAAATATTCATATCAATGAATACGAAGTTAACTTAATTCCAAAACATCATATATTAACTCATTATCCGGGCGTTTTAAAAAGAATGGGTCCACTATGGCAGTATTCAACTATGCGATATGAATCTAAACACCAATATTTTAAAAATATTTCAAAAATATTTTAAGAAATTAAATAAATTTGATGAAAACACTAGCGTTCAGAAACCAACAAAGTTTTTCACTTATTTGGGAGATTTATCAAATGAAACGAGAAATAAAATGTGGTAAACTTAGTCAACCATCAAATAGTTTTTTGCAACCGTGCGAAAGTACCTTATCAAGTTTTGGTTTTCAAAATGGTGAACAGTTATATTTAGTATCATTCATTGAAAATTTTATCCATTATAGGTCGTCACTTTTTATCACTTTACAAAAATTTTCTGAATCCATTCTAATTTTAAACTTTTTAAAAATAAAATATATCTTAAGCTACCAAACAAAATTTATATTTTTGTGCAGAAATAATAACGTTACAGTATTTGATGATTTCCAGAACAGTTACGAAGTAGAATCAGACTACTCTAACAAAAATGTATATGTTGTTGAATTTTTAAATAGTCTTGACTTAAAGACATATGAGGCGGTACGATCACGTAGGACAAATAAAATGTATATTGTTAAAAAAGATTAAGAGATCTAAGTTTTAAGTAAAATAAAGTATTATAATTTTTAATTATACATGTAAAATATGAATTAAAATAAATAAAACAAATTTTTGATGTATTACTTAATGAAAATTTACTTTTTATCTAATTATATTTAGTTTTTTTTTTCTTTTTGTTCGGGCAGTTTTTTTGGAATTTTTGGGTTGTGCTTTTCATAAATGTATTTGTTGTTTTAAAGATAAGACAAAATAATAATTTTTTTTTTTTTTTTTTTTTTTTTTTTTTTTTTTTTATTAAATAGTGCCAATGGCTTTATTCTTGAATCTTTCTAAAGAAGAAACTAACAAGAAGTATTCAAATCTTATAAGCTAAAATTATTATAGTTTTTAAAGTCTTAACCAGTGTTAATACTAAATATTAGACCTCATATATTCTTTATTTATGTGTTAACCTTAACTATTTCAATTACATAATTAAATTAAATTAAATTAAATTGTCGCAAGTCCAAGTGGATCTACTCTTCTAAGTCGTTGATACCTTGGTTGCAAAGATAATTTTGATTTTTTGCCTATCAGCCAGTACATTTTCGAGAAAGTTATTTTCATTTGGTTGCGCTTCGCTTCGATATGATTTTTCCAAGTTAGCCTTCGGTCTAGGTGTAAACCTAAGTATCTAACTTTGGTTTGTTGAGGAATATTTACACCGTTTAATTTGACTGGTGGGCAAGTGTTTTTGTTTAGGGTGAACGTGATGTGAGCTGATTTTTGTTCATTCACATTTATTCGCCATCTTTTTAACCATTCCTCAATTTTGCCCAGATGGTTTTGTAATTCTTTTGAGGCAGTGTGGAAGTTTTTGTGTGACATCAAGATTGCTGTATCATCAGCAAATGTTGATATTACTACTTTTTCAGTGCTAGGAAGATCGGCTGTGTATAACAAGTACAAGAGTGGTCCAAGGACGCTGCCTTGCGGAACACCTGCCCTAA
Organism: Tipula confusa; assembly: GCA_963556175.1. Classification (NCBI taxonomy): domain Eukaryota; kingdom Metazoa; phylum Arthropoda; class Insecta; order Diptera; family Tipulidae; genus Tipula; species Tipula confusa. The sequence goes on along the minus strand of OY744476.1, from coordinate 107,557,881 downwards.
TATCATGTAAGCCAGTGGTTGATTCATTTTGTTTAACCATATATTGTCTTTGAAGAAGATAGTTCGTCAGAACTAAGTGAAACTGGTTTGGCAGTAGCTTTTTAATTTTATAAATTAACCCGTCATGCCACACTTTGTCAAATGCTTGAGCAACATCCAGAAAGACCGCAGAACAGTACTTCTTTTCCTCAAATGATTGTTTGATGATATTTACAATCTTGTGCACTTGCTCTATTGTTCCATGTTGATTGCGGAATCCAAACTGATGGTCTGGAATAACTTGACGCTCTTCCAATACTGGTTTAAGTTTCGTTAGTATCATTTTTTCGAATAGTTTTGATACTGTAGAAAGCATGCTTATTGGTCGATATGATGTATCTTGATGAGGTGAAAATACTTCCTTTAGATGAGTAGCGAAAGCTAATGCTTTTTCTTCGTCGCTTCTTGCCCATTTTCCACATGTCAGTCTTATTGGTGAATTTGAATTAATTGGCCTTTTTAGATTCTTCGTTGCCTTCCATAAAGAGTAATTGGTCTTTTCGGTTGCCGAGAGTTCACTTAAATAGTTCTCTAAACTCTGGTTGTGCTCTTCCTTTAACGCAATTTTAAGAGTCTTAATAGCGCGGTTTAATTTCCATTTCAACAAAGGAGATTTAGATTGTTGCCATTGCCTCCTTATTCCTCGCTTTTCTTGAATAAGGTTTTGGATGTCACGGGGCAGTTTGTTTACTTTCTCAGTAATATTGACAGCGGGTGTTGACATTTTTGCTGCTCTCTCCAAAACATCTATAACATCTCAGCAGCCTCATCAATGTCAGATGGTGTACTAAGTGGAATATCTAGGGAAGTATATTGTTCGACTAGCGACCTGTATTGGTCCCATTTAGTTTGCTTATTTGTGAGACGATATGGCATTCCTGCCTTTATGACATCAGTACTTAACATTACTATTACAGGTGAATGATCCGAGGACAGATCGTAGCAGTTGGTTGCTTTAACATTTGTGCGTGCAATACCCTTCGTTACGCAAAAGTCAATTAGATCTGGAATCTTTTTTCTATCTGTTGGCCAGTAGGTGGGTTGACCTGCTGATAAGTAATCCAAACTATGTTCCTCTATCGCTTCAAAAAGTTGTCTTCCTTTAGGAGATGTTAGTCTTGACCCCCAAAGAATATGTTTGGCATTATAGTCTCCCCCCGCAAGAAATTTTTTACCTTACTGGTTAAAATAATCCATGAACTGAGGTTTTTTTATAGCGTGTTTTGGTGGGCAGTATACTGCCGATATTACACAGTCTCCAGGCCATCCCTGCAGGCAAATGCTCGTTGATTGAATATGTTCTTGCTCGTATTTGTTAAGTTCATAGTGTTTTAACCTTCTTTTAATCAGTAAAGCTGTGCCACCATGTGCTTTGCCATCCGGATGTTTAGTGTCATAAATGGAATATCCATTAATTTTGAAATAGTTCTTATTAGTAAAGCGTGTTTCAGATATTAACATTATGTCAATATTGTGCTCGATGAGGAATGCTTGAACCTCTGTTTTGTGTTGCGCTAGGCCATTTGCATTCCATATGGCTATTTTAAGGATATTCATTTTTGATTTTTAACGACTACCTGCATCAGCATATTCATATTTTGCATCATTAGATCCATGGTTCTCTCCATCATTACCATGAAACTTTGCATCATATCAGTGAGCTTATTTAAAGCTGAAGAGATCTTTCCTTCATCATTTTGTTGCACTTTTGGAGCAGTTCCTTTAAGAATGCTAGCGTAAGAAATTCCTTGATGTACGCTACTGTTGCCGGTTTCATTCTGCCTTTTACCTTGAATAATGTTGGACGACACTTCGGTAAACATTTTTTTCCCCTCTGATGATTGCAGTTTCAGCAACCGCTGTTCTTCACGCTGCCTAGGATTAATTCTTCGTTTCAGCTCTAGATATACTGGGCAACCTCTATAGTTTGCTGTATGATTTTCTCCGCAGTTGCTACATCTTTTCACAGAGGTGTCGGCTTTATTTTTTGTACACTCCTTTGAGTTATGTAATCCCCCACAGATAACACAGACATCGCTCAACGTACAATAAGTTTTACTGTGTCCGTATTCTTGGCACTTAATACACTGTATTGGCCCAAATCTTTTTCTGGGTTCCTCAACAGTGATTCTCCTATGCAAAAGGTATTTCAAGCTATAAATTTCATGCTTTCCTTTTGATAGTTTACCATCTAGTTCCAATTCCACGCGGAATAATGGTTGGGGCACTTTTTCTCTGCTAATGATGTTAGTTATATTTTTAGCGTGAAAACCTTTATCACCTAGGGCGGTGTGTATTTCGCTAGGGTCTACGAAGCTCTCAATCCCTTTGATTATCACAACTAGTCCTTTCTGGCTCTTTAGTTGGTAGGTATAGTAACGCTTACCAATTTTATCAAAATAGCTTATCAGTGATCTGTAAGCATCAATGTTGAGTGACTGGATTTTTGTTTCTTTAATGTTTCCTTTTTTCACTCCCGAAATGTAAAAATTACCATCTGTAATTTTATTGATTAAGATGGTAAGATTTTTTGAGGATTCTTCCCTCAAATAAATTGGTGGCGGTTTCTCCTTTTTTGGAATAATTTCCTCGGGTTGCTCTTCGGTTTCTACTAAACTTGAAAACCGATTTCCATTCACTAATTCGACGCTAGCTAGTCTAGTGAATTTATTCATGCTAACATTTGCCGCCGATTTAGGACTTCGTTTTCTTTTTGGTTGCACGGTTATGTATCGGTCAATACCTGTTTGCACTAAACACTGACCTACTTCACTTGAATTTTTATTGTCGATTGACGACGATGCACTTATTTTATTTTCCATTAAATGTGGAATTGTTGCACTTTGTTCTTTTAATAAAATGTTTAAAACGTTTTTTGCAGGCGAAGCAATTTTTTCCACATTCACTTGTTTTTTTTGTGGACTATGTTGCACGTTTTTTTTTGATTCCATAGGGTTAGGAGAGTTCATTACCAAATCACTCGTGGACAACGATCTCTGCGGATTTGGCCATGCTTTTTTACTTGCAGGTGGAGATTTAAACATGGTGAACCATATTTCCACGACACAATATTTTATAATTGCTATAAATTATAAATGCTGACACTGATTTTAAATTTTTTTTAAATTTTTTAAATAAAATTATTTCAAAGTAAGAATGTTTGCTTGCCAAAAGCGAATTCACAACAACTGAAATGTATATAAAAATAATATTAATAAATTAATATTATTTTTATATACATTTGCAAATAAGTAAAATATATAAAATGTCTACGATAACCTTATTAAATGCTCATAAAATCATCGAGTACATTTTACACGCTTTTCTTATAAGATTCTGTACATTATGATTATTAAAAATATACGGTAAGTATTGAATATAATAATTCTTATAAAAAGAACACCAGAATTATATTAAATTTAATGACGTCATAATATTTTATTTAATAAGAATTTGGCATTAATTTTATAATATTGATCTTATTGTTTTTATAAATTCAAATCGTATGAAATTTATATTATTTTTTATGGATCTCTAAGAATACGATAATTTTATTATAATTATACTAAAATTTTCAACCGTGTATAAAAAGATTTGTGTGAATGAAATAAACAACGAATTTGATAGCTTCTTGGAACTTTGCGTAAACCCATTTAATAAAATTCATTTGGAATATTTACTTCTCAAAGAATTATAAGTTAAAGACCTATATTTAGAACAAAAAAAAATATCATTAATAATCAAGTTGGTGAGAAAATTGTAAAAGGAAAATTAACTTTGAAAGAAATCAAAAGTGAAGGCGTAATAGTACCTATTTCTTATCAAATAAAAAAAATTAAAAATCGACTGGTAAGTTATTATTAACCAATATGCTTTCATCATAAATAAACTTACTATGTATTAGTAATTGTATTTACAGATCGACATGGATTTCAATCATATGTACCCGGATAAATCCTATAATTTATTCAAAATGAAAACAAATAATTTTTCGGTAAAACTATTTTTACAGATTGCCAATTTAGTGAAATACAAAACACATCAAGAAGCATTTGAAGAATGTTTTGGTGCTTGCTTTGATTTAGTTGCATGGTCAAATGCATTGTACCATAATTATTAATATAACAATTAATGATACCAAAATATGATAGATGGCAGTGATCGCAGTTTTTCGTTTTCTCTTCCCCTCCCACCCAAAACAATTATTAATTATTTGGTAAAATCAATCGGTCATTCGATTTTTGGGCGTATAGTAACAAACAATGTGTTGCGGTGTTTAATGCAAAAGAAAAAAATATTAATTTTTCATAATATTAAAATCTATATACAGTCGCTGAGTGTGAAATCAAATCAAAGTAGAATCAAATGTAAGCTTTTGAATAATATTATTTGTTTAAATCATAATGAGAGATTAATTGGTTGTTCTATAGATTTTCGTCGCGGGAAAAAAAACTCATACTCCTCATAGGCATATTGGTTATACCACTAAAAGAAATAAGCGTGCAAAAATTGGTACCGCTTAAAGTTTTTCCGCGACATTATTGTTTTTATTTATTTTTTTTCTAAATAATTATTTTGCTGGGAGATATAAAACCACTACGTGATAAGATATGGCAAACGGATAATTATATTTGAAATATTTGCCATTACAAACTAGAAGTGCTGATCATCACCATCGCATCGTAATTACAATTAATGATGAGTTTTTAAGATTTTTTTTTTATTTCTTGATATATTTACACTATTATATTGTTTATTAATTTATATTATTTATTTATTAAATTATTTATTATATATGTTGTAATCATTATATTGGTTTACTGTGATAAATTTATACTTTGTCCAATCACATTAATTTATTTGCATATTTATACATTTTTTTTTTATTATTTATACATATGGACCGCCGATTCCAAACAAAAAAATATATAATTTAAGAAATCAAAATTTTATAACAAAGCAATCTAAGTTTCGGAGCAGAGTTATAATCAAAATTGATTTGATTCATATTATTTTTGTTTGATATTAGCATTTTCTTCTTTATATTTTAGAAAAGGGATTTTGTTATAATTTTTTTGTAGCATTTAATAATATTGTTAATCGCAACTATATTTCTCGTTTCAATTTAGCAAAATCCAATTTGTCTCAGTAAATAGTAAATTGTAAAATTTTAAAATAATTTTAAATAAGCAACGGTTTGTAAACAATAATGGCTTCTGTTACGTAAACAAAATATTTGTAAATAATACAAAATAATAAAAATTGTGTTTAAAATATTTTAAATTTAACTATAAACTAAATATTTAGTTAAATTTCATTATGTAAAAGGACGAAATATTTTGTTGTACATAAAAATGAAAAATAATTAACAAAATGTTTTTGGTTGCAACAGAAATTTTGTTATATAAAAAAGATTTTTTTTGTTTTGTTCTCCTTTGTCGAATGTGGTTTCAATTTGTGTCCTAATTCAATTCGTGTTAAAAGTGTTTCACAGAAAAATTATAAAATTTATAACGTAGCAAATTCGTTTTTTAATTAATATATTAATAATAATTATACTTATAATTAAGTATTTAATTATATTATTATGTGTAAAATATCGTATACACATAATGTAAACTTACATTTTCGCAGCAAAATATACCTTACCGTTTTTATTTTTAGCAGTCATATTATTTCGTTTATTAATTAATTTTATTTTATAACTAATAACAAATTTTTAACATAGCAGTGGTTTATTGAAGTTAGCATAATATATAGTTTTTAAATAGTAAAGTTGTTATAATTTATATAGTTCAAATGAAATGTTTTATGTGTTCAATAATTATTAGTCCCATAAAGAGTTAATATTTCATTTTAGAAAAATTCTGGGAGCTAGGAACTTACGATATATTTCGTTGTGCAGAACCATATAGGCTCATTTAATAATGTCAGATCATTTCGCAGACATGCGCTAATGAAACATTCCGCTACCAAGATCGATCAAGTAAATAGTGAACCTAAAATATTTCGTGATGCGGACTACCCATCTTCGTTTTGTCATATCATATTGAAATCGTTAGACTTTGTTGATACAAATAACTAATTCATTATGCTCGTTGGATGAGATAAATGCGTTTGATTTCTCTGCTATGACAAACCCTATCGAAGTAAAAGCTCATAATGTTCTATTAAGTTTACACAATAAAAATAATTTCACTAAATCTGACTTATATTCGATTATTCATTCTATTTTAGAACCTGTTATGAATGCTGAAAAACTGTTAGTACAGCAAACTTTACCTTACATATTTTTAAAATATCAGAAATTTTTTAGTTTTTGTGAAAATCATTTTCTTAATTTTGGCACAGACCACAAATTCCAGAAATGTCCACAACAAAATGATTTAATATCGCCAATAAAGCAATTTAATATTAATAATGAAGTTGTGCAATGCTTTACAAACGGGAAAATCAAACTGTACGATCTGTATTTAAAAACCAAACTTTTTTCTTTCTTAAGAGGACAATGTGCGGCAGTTTTCCACTTAGTGCTATATTAAAACCACACTTTGCAACAAAACACCACTGTGATCAGCAACTTGCAGGTGCCAAAATAAAAAAATACTCGATACACGAATCGCAGGAACATTTTTTTTTTCAATACAATTCGGGAGCAGAATTATTATATTTTCTAGAAAAGAAAAAACTCAAATGTAGGAGCATTCAGCCGTTTGTTGCAATTGAAGGTGAGCTTACCAATCCTAGAAAAATAATCGTGTATTTTGACGAAATAAAGTACATAATTTCTTCTGTACAGTCAGCGATCGACCTGTTTTCACTTTTTTTTTATATTTAATTTGGAATACCTGCAAGCATGCCACAAAGCTTGGCAATTTATCCAACTATAATTTAAAAAAATTAATATTAAAGAAGAAATCATACATCCTGATGTTCAAATGTTGATAACATCATTAGTGTTATATCAGTGGTTACACTTGATATAGCTTTCGATATTGGACTCTTATCCGCTTACCACTGGTAGGGGCTTAGACAATAACAGATAGAAGTGTTGATGAAAACTAGATTTGCTAAACTTACAATTTTACTTATATTATAAATTTGTCAATTAATTTAGAGGAAATGCATATCTGATATGCTTATATTTATTAAGCATAATGATATGTATATCCGAAATTTGAATCTAATGCATATTTTAAAATGAGAAATTATTGTTTCTATAAGAAATTAATTCGTACGATAAAACTTAAAAATAATTTTTTTCGATAATAATCATCATAATTCAATAAAAAATATTAGAAGCTAAAAATTATGATTAAATTTAATGTTGTTTGCATAAAAATTGTTTATAATTTTATTTTATTAACCAAAAAATTAGTAAATAAAATAAAAATCACATCGCACGAATAGGCAATGCCTTACAGTTTATCCATTACACATTTAGTCAGTACTGTAAATTGTACCAACCATCGATCACAGATGTCACTTCACGAACCTACTGAATATTTTTATTTGATAGCGATCATATTTTGAGCCATGTCAGGTCCGCCAACTGTTGGTAACATATCGCTCAGCCCATGTAAGACTATGGTAAGTCTAAATACAATGTGTACTATTAAAGGTGCACATTCACCTAAGTTTGCTTTATTTCTACCAAAAAAAATCTTCCCCAACGGAGGCTTCCCTAGAAAGTTATGGAGTAAAATGTAAATTTGACCAATACCTTGTCAGAAAACCAATTCATACAAAAACCTAATGAGTATATTTACAAGTTTTTTACATGGAGAACATAACATAATGAAAACCGATAAATGTAACTTACAATATTTTTACTTAGTCAAGTATCATGGCTGTACATCTGTAAGTGTTAGTTACAATACTAGCACTTTTTTTTTATCACATTTATGTATGTAATATGTACTATTGTTTTATCTGGATTATTACTAAAGTTTTTTGATGAAAGTACAGTTACAATCGTTTTCCATGGACTTTTTTTTTATAGGAAATCCACCTGTGTGTTTATGTTTCATTTATATACTATTATGAAAGTGTACAACTTTCTATTGTTTTATATTATTCTTATTTGTATATACATTGGTATCCATTTTAGATCAAATAAAAATGAAACAATTTTTTAGTATGTATTGTAAGTTAGTTATAATACGAGGATTAAATTTTTAAGCTACATTTAAACGCAAACGATTCATATTAACTATATTTAACTAATAAAACTCGTAAAATTCAATAATTTTACAAATTTCATTCAAAATTATCAATTATTTATTTACATCGTCCAACATCACGATATCGTGACTAGATTGTATAGTTTTTTTCGTTGCCAAACGCATTATACCATTTAACCATTTTCAAACGATTTCCGCATTCACACTCAAATTGTTGGCGATATAATTTTTCGTTCGTTTTTTTTATTTTTGTTGTTGTATAGTTGCCTTTGTGTTTGTTTTTCATGTGGTAGTTATCATTTATTTCAAATAGTTGCCATTTTGATCAATTTTCCATTATGAAGTGACATACGATGAAACAGCGCAAAAATATTTATAAAGTCGACGTTGTTGTTGTAACACCGTTCGTAATTTTTTTTTTGTCATGTGGCGGTGAAACTTTAGTATACGAACGAATCGTTCGTTTCATTTGCTCTATGTGGCAATGCCTTAATAGTCCAAATCATTCTGATGGCTTACTTAGTGAAGAACAACGTGAATGTTTAATAAGCCATGAAAGAAATATAGTAATGGCTCAAATTTCACCCGTTAAACATTTGAATGAATGTGATTTTACGGATTGAACAAAGTAAATTTTGAATTTTCGTTTTAAAAATAACTAACTTTTAATAAAAAAATTTTATTCAAAATCCTTTTGAGTGTAGTGGCGAGTTGTGCAAACAAGTGATGGAATATACATATGGATTAAAGTGCGTGGAATAATAAAGTGCGTGTTGTGAAAAATAAAAATTATAAATGAAGCCTGAAAGGAGGTTGTCATCGAAGAAGCTTAATCGGTTGTTAAAAAAAAGAAGTCTTGTTCGCTTTTTTTATGCTACAATTCGTAGTGGATTAAAAATCCCTTAAAGGTTTGAGGCCTTAAGTAACAGGTAAATAAATCTTCTATCAACTAAACAACAATATTTCATCATTCAACAAAACAACTTTCAACCTGAAAATTTTATCGATGATCGTTGAAGAGATCGGGCGTGGTTTTTCCGTTCTCTTCATTAAAACTTTTTTATTTTTATTTATTTTCTATTTTTGTTGTTTAAATTGTGTTAAATTGTGGTGTTATGTATGTGTGAATGTGCGTGTACCACTGCCAAGAATTGATGAAGTGGATCGTGGACTCTGTCGATTTTCCCAGAGATCAGGTGGTATATAGATTATAGAGTAGTAAAGTGTAGCTGGAATATATACATATGGTAATGCATGATAATGTATTGAGTACATATTTTAAGTATAACATGTATATGTACATAATTTTAGTACAAAACATTAGTACATAATTAGTTGTTTAGTCTATCTTGTTTTCCGTAAATATTTATTCAATACATTTAAATGCATTTAACGGACGAAATATTGTGTGATGGATATATGCATATGTGTTAAAAAATCTGTATCAAATTATATATATAATATCATTATATACATGTTGTATTTATTGTATATAAGTGTATATAAGCATGTATAAATACACAAAAAAATATTAAATTTTTGTGTGTTTTTTTGGTGTCTAATGTCTGCTTGTATGAGTTGAAGTTTTAGACAGCTATAGATGACGATTTTGTGTGGGCAAGGGATCCCCATGGGAGGGCTCAAGTGTTTTGTGGGGGTTATTGGTGTAGTTTTTGGCAGCATGGTGTTTTGCCAGATCGAAAGGTGAGATTGAGAAACATTTTGGAAGAGTTTTAAAAATGAGCTGGTAAATAATGTACTTTTGATGTACTTTTATATCCCATTTTTGGTAGGCAAACCGTTTTATTAAATAGTAATGTTAAATCTGAATGAGTGTAACTTACAATAATTGGTACATTCAACAGGTATGTAGCCGGGTTTAGTTTGTTTTCTTAGATTTCTGTAATGCATTGTTTTTGATTTTAGGGAGACAAACGTACACGAGATTGGAACGACACGATTAAAATCAAATCGATTAACGTCATGAAAGTGCATTTTGATTGCTTTTGCACATTGTTCTATCTACCGACGATGTTTGATGTTTTGTTTTAACGAAGTTCGTTAGAGAGAATTGAGGGCGTCGATTGTTTGAGTGTGAATGATTTTTGTAAATTGAATTTTTGGTGTATGTTGGACGAGTGTGTGTGCATTTTTTTGAACGGGGAAGGGTTGTTTTCTTCAGTCAATGCCAGAATGCTCACATGGTCATGGTACATATGTGCTTACATGCATATACAGCGAAGGACTGTGTACCTACTTGTCTGGGATCGTAAAATATTTGTTGCTGGTAGTTGTAGGGATAGTGTCGCCCGGTTACTTTTTTTCTGCCTCCCAGGTTGCATTTTGGTTACATTTGCACACTATTCTTTTCGCCGACGATGTGTGTTGTTTGGTTTTTACGATGTTCTTTCTGGAGGGGTATTTAGGGGCGTCGATCGGTGAAGGAGGGAACTTCTGTATTTTGATATTGGATCGTATACGAGTGTTCGGAGGAGGGCAGCGTGAGGGATATGTTGTTTGACAAATGAGGTATAGAGGGGAAAGTTTTTGATTTTTTGTAAGTTTGGCACCGCTTTTTGCGTTTTTCCTACAAATCGATTTCTTTTTGAGCGGTTTATGTAGGTTGGAAGGGGGCGAGGAGGTGATGGCAGGATACTGTGTGCCTTGTTGTTGGGGATTGCATCGGTAGTTTTCATAGAATGTTTTAGTTTTTTGTGGGAGTTTTTTTTTGTCCGTGAGGGATCGTCATCTATAGTTGTCTATAAAAATAAATAAATAAATTAATTAATTGCAAATTCCAGGCAAAAACTAAAACCATTTATTACAGTTGCGGAAATTATATTATTATATTATCAATTAATTAATTTGTAATTTCAGATTAAAAATTAATTCAATTTATTACAGCCTACGGCTAAGAGCAATTAGTTATTTAATAGATTTTGCTTTCAGGGAACAGTTGCAGATAACAGATGAATGGTGACACACTGGAGTTTTTGACAAGAGATGCGTGAATGCAGAGCAGTTTAGTAAATTTGTGATTGTCTTATAACAGTAGTTCGAATATTGGCTACCGGATAACCGGACCAATTCTTTCATTACTGACATACCTTTCCTTTCCCTACCTCAACAAAATTTACTAACTATTGGCCGCCATGGTGTCTGTAACCGGGTCGATCTCAATAATTTAACTAATATCCATCCTCATCCTTCCAAGTTAATGTAAAACGGGTGTACGGTGGGCCCGGCCAAATATCCGGGAGATCCTGGTCGTACATTCTAAATCAATCAAAAAAATCCTTTTGAGTGTAATGGCGAACGTTACGTCCCTGACTCTGAAACGAGTTCCGAAGAAAGTTCCGAAGAAAATTCCGAAACATCATCCATCACTCAGCGAGTCGAAACAAGTGAAGTTAACACTGGCACATAGTCCAATAACGCCATTAAGAATTATTGAAACGGACAACAATATTTTTTTTACGACGCCGCGTATCGCCCGAAAATGGAAACAAAACCCAAAAAATGGCATTGTAATTTACTTAAATTAGCGCGTAATTCTGGAAAATAGTTTGTCATGCCAAGTGGCAAAATTAAACAACCCAAAGAAATGAAGAGTGGTTGCAACAACTGTTCTTTAAAATGTAAAGATGTCATTACAATCGAAGAGCGTACATTCATTTTTGAAATTTTTTATACCTTTTCTGATAAAACGCATCAATGGACTTTCATAATAGAAAATTCAACTGAGGTTCCAAAAAAAATTACGAAAGTTTTTCCGGGAACCAGCAGACGATCTTGCACTCGTTAATATTTTTTATATCGTTTAGTTGAAGCTAAGAAAGAACCTGTACGAGTGTGCCCAAAACATTTATTGTTACACTTTATATCACTAGCCAATGGATCGAGACAGCTTTTAAACAATATAGGAGCGGTAAACGCAATTTATCACTCGATTAAAGAAGAAATTTCTAAAAAAGTTGGATCCTGCAATGAAATTAATTCAACAGTCAGTCCGAGAACATATAAATTAAATACCCGCTGTTGAAGCTGATTACCTCAGGAAACGCGCAACACGGAAATATATCGATGGTGATCTTTCAGAGGCACAGATGCATCGTTTATACCTAGAATGGCATAAAGAACTAATGGGCCCAACCGCAAATTCAGCTTCTTTCAGGCAATATAGGGATATATTCAATTCTGACTTTAACATCGGATTTCACATCCCTAAAAAGATAAGTGCGAAGTGCCACAAATTTCGTAATTTTGCCGAACAAGATGTCCAAAAACTACCGCAGTAACTGCACTTACACCATAAAGAAGAAGCTAGAAGTCTCATAAATGCTGATAAACCAAATGCAATGGAATCAACAACAATAATTACAGCTTGCTTTGATTTTCAAAAAGTACTTCCGGTTCCAACTGCAGATACAAGTGTTTTTTATTACAAGACAAAATCGGGTGTATTCAATTTTACCGTGTACGATTTGAGTAGCAGACAGGCTAAATGTTATGTTTGGAATGAAACCGTTGGAGAAAAGGGCGCCAGCGAAGTTATAATTTGTATTTACAAGTTTGGCAAATTAGAAAAACAACGAGGAGTAACTAATTTCAATGTTTGGTCTGGTAACTGTTTTGGGCAAAATAAAAACCGTATAGTGTTCGGCGGGGATAGTTGGCTACCAAAAAACATTGGAAATTAGTGTTTCCCACAAGTTTTTAGAAAAAGGACATACCCAGAATGAATGTGACAGTGTGCATTCTGTAATAGAAAGAGAAAAGAAACGGAATAATATCTACATACCTGAGCAATGGTACTCACTAATTAGAAATTGTGGAGTTAATAAATCTTGCAGCTATAAAGTTATTGAAATGACAAAAGAAGATTTTTTTGATTTTAAAAAGTTTACTAGCACACTGGCTTTGGTCAAAAATGATGAAAACGAAAAAGTTAAATGGACCCAAATGTATTACAAAACGAACCAAATATAATTCGGTATAAGTATTGTTTTGAAGCCAACTTCAAAAATATTATCTTTTACAAATCCAAACTGTTATTCAAAATGCCGTAAATCAAAATTTATATTCCCTATAGAACTTCCGCTATGCTATAATCAAGCGCTCCCGATTTCAAGAGAACTAACAGATCTAATATATTTATGTGATAATAATTACATTCCTACTGCCTACCATCAATTTTACAGAAGTCTCAGTTGTAGCAAGGTCTACTTACGGAAATTTACATTACTATTTTGTCCAACGAAAAACCTTGTAAGTAAAACTTACATACCTGATAAAATAAAATGTTACATGCAAAACATTGTAAGTTTTAACAAGTAGAAATTAACCGTCAATGAAATGTTAAACAATAATTTTTTTAACAGTTTTATAAAACATCAGTTTGATTTGCTGAAATTCGTGTTTTTCCACTTACGATAGTCTTACATGGGCGGAGCGATATTGAATAGAATCAACATATTGAGGGCTGAATGAAACCGATATATATATATAATATAACTGTTGAGCTAAATGTTGAGCTTATTTTATGTTGGCAAATGGCTGACCTGAAAGCACCCATTGCCGTAAACGATAATAAATCATCTAGATATACAAATATCTGATTGTGTAATTGCTGGCGAGACATTCGAAGAACACCTTTCGTTGCTGAGTAGAGTTAGTAAATTGTTAACTAATGCTGACTTAACTATCAACTTGGATAAAAGCAAATTCCTGCTAAACCGGAAGGCGAAAAAAATGCAATACAGCGCTAATCAATCTGCATTTCATACCGCGTACTAAATATAATTTAGTGTATATTGTTTCATTACGTAATGAAACGGAAAAAAAATTGCATGACGTTTCAAAGTATAGATGGGTGTATCAAAATAGTTAAAAAAAACTTGTTCTGTTCCTTTATAAGAATTTAATAAATCAAAAAGTGGGTGAACTTTTCATATTAAAAAAAGTGGGTGCACAATCCACAATTAATATTGTAAACAAACAGCTTTTTAAAGTTTTTAACCCATTACCGCCGGCTGTATTGGTTTGGGAACGCTGCCAAAAAACGTAGGCTCTTCGAATCTAACGGATTTGAATACTTGTTTTTTTTAGATTTTTATTGTGTTTAAATTTGAGAATATCATAAACATCAAAGTTTATTCTGCATGTGTTGACTCAATGATTAAATTAATTAATATTTTTTTAAAATAGTGCCAGTTTTATTTATTTTTGTGTTGTAATTTAAATTTAGAAATATGTACTCTCATTTTAATAAAAAGTAGTTTCAGTTTTATCTACTAATAATCTGCGTTTAAACTTTGCCGTCCTCAAACAAGGACGTTAGGAAAATAAGTAATTATTTGTTATATGTAAATGGTAAAACGGATACAAGGCTATTTTATGGGACAAAGGAATATTCCAGATTGGAAGATGCCTTTGAGGATATGTCAAATCATGAATTAAATGACAATGCTAATTTAGAAATATGTATAATTCCACCAAGTTTCGCGATGAGCTGACAGTTACCGAAGACATTAATGAGGATATGAATATTTTGATTTTAAAAAACCAAGATGGATGAAAAAACATCCGAGTTATGTGGAATTCGGAACAAACGACTTGTCCCTTACAAGTGAGTTTGACGTTATGAAAACCTTAATAAAAAATTTGTCGCCGCGCGAAATATTTGAAACTTTATTCACTGAGGAATTGTTTGATATCAACATAGTTGATCAAACAATTATATACGCTCGACAAAAAAACGATCACGATTTTATTGTCACTAGCTACGATATGTGCTGTTTTATTGGAATACTTCTAATGACTGGTTACCATTAAATACCTCTGATTGTATTGGAGCCTGGATGACGATTTGGGTGTTCCATGCATCTATAAAGCTCAAAAGATCGTTATCTTGCAATCAAAAAATATTTACATTTGGCCAACAATGATGAAATTGGAAATTCTAATGATCGAATGTTTAAAGTACGACTACTAATAATCATGCTTAAAAAACATTTATGCCAGTGCGGATTTTTTCACAAAGATCTTTCCATTGACGAGTCAATAGTTAAGTATTTTGGATGTAATCCAAAAGAAGTGCCCGTTGGTGCAAGGGTGGTTATTGATTTATTGGCATACGTACCAAATTCTTCAAATCATATAGTTTTCTTCGACAATTATTTTACCACGTACACGTTAATGGTTTATTTGAAAAAGAAAAACATAAGAGCTACAGGAACGGTGAGAGAAAACCGAGTTCAAAAGTGCCCTATAATTCCAAGTAAGGAAATGCTGCAAAGACTACCGATTTGACCTAAACAATGAAATCTTGTGTTTCAAATTGAAAGATAATAATATATGTTCTATTCTCACGAATTATGATTTTGTTGAAGCATTACATTACGTAAAACGATGGTCGAAAACTGAAAAGGCCAGAGTAAATATTCCTCAACTTGCAGCCTTTACAGCATACAATAATGGAATGGGTGGCATAGATACTAAATGATTCGCTATACGAGGGAAAAATTAGTGGTGGGCTCTTTTCACGTACATGGTACACATGACCATAACAAATGCGTGGAAGTTACATCAAATGACTGCCGATATCAAAATGGTCCTTGATACTTGAGAGATGCCGAATCGTCTAGAAGTGGTAAGAAAAGCAAATACGAAAACTCTGTGGACGTCAGTGAAGACTATCACTTTCCAGAGAAGCTTGACAAACAATTCAAATGTTGTGTTCGTCATATGAAGGCTAGACGGTCGTGTAAGAAATGTAAGAATGGAAAACGGTTGTTTTATACCAACGGCGTGATATCAGTTTAATATATTTCCTACAGGTGATTCTGTTTTAGGCGTTAATGGGTTATATAAAGAGATATTAAAAGTCAAATTCAGTTGATCATAAGGTAAATAAAGTTTAATTCAAATTCATTATATAATACAAATTTTTTTTTTTTTTATTTTTAAATTGTAGATTTTAATTCAGGCTCCGGATTGCTTGTATGCGTAAACACAGTGTTATCATTACAATACATTGTGGTGCATCAACACGATAGTGTTAAAGAAGTAAGAGAAGGTAATTTCATGCCTTTTAACTTTTAAACTGTTCCAAACTGTTGATAACAGTCCTTAGGTTCTACAAATTTATTTTGTTTCGGACGCTAATCAATTAACATTTCGTTCCAACACTATTTCAAGCCATAAACGAGATTTGATGGCTGTGCTTTAAAAATGCTTGCTAAAAAATCATTTGGCACATCCATAGTCTTAAATGAATTTTTTTTTCGATCGAGAGTGCGTTGACCTACCAAGAAGCTAAAAAATAAAACACAAAAATTGAAATACATATTTTAATTTTCTATTTATACTTTTAGAGTTTTCGTTTTTTTTTTATTTATATTATAAATTTATTTTGGTGGATTGCCCTGGTGATCTTTGTGGCGGTATTCACTTATAAGGCACTGTAAGTGAATTCGGCTGTGAAAGGGCTCCATATTCAATTGGTCCCTAAAATTGTTTTCATTGTATACGTCATTCTGTTTGGATTTATTTTTCGTTTGTAAAATGAATTTATAGATATTCGAAGCTTTAAGACTAATTTCTATTCCATTTTAACCCACCTGGAGTTAACCAAACCTGCCATTCTTATTTTAGGTAAAGTTCAAGTTTCCTACTTAGGCGATCCAAATGATTTCAAATGTCCGGGTTATTCGCATATTGACTATTTGATTCCACATCGAGGAGTGATTCTTTTTGTAAGAGATGATCTCCACTTTAATGAACCCAAATTTATTTTACCTAGTTCCGATCCTGCGTTTAATACTTGGTGGATTGAAATTAAATTCCATTCTCACTCTATTTTTATTTGTTCTCTGTACCGTAGTCCAAATCTACCACATGCAGAGACTTGTCACGAGTTTGATATAATTTCAAAATCAATATGATTTATCAGATCTCTCTAATGTCTAAAAAAGTTGCCTTGGGAGATTTTAATATTCATAATGGCACTTGGTTAGGGTTTTACCAAGCGAGATATCAAATAGGAAATATGTTGAAATGTTTGCGGAGATGAATAGTCTTGTCCAACTTGTAGACAAACCAACTCGGTACCCTGCCATATTATGTAATGCTCCACTAGGTCTTTTTGATCATGTATTGGTCTCAGCGAAATTTTCATTAGTAATCAGCTTTAATGTGTCACAATCACCCGGATTGTATTCAAATTCTGCCTTCAGTTCTACTTGGACTACGTTCTACTTTTAAAGAGGATCTTCAAACTACACCTGCCGAGTTAGTTTACAGTAGTACACTTCGCCTTACAGGACAATTTTTGACAATTCATAAGGATTCAGTTCCACAATCCGAATTTGTCAAAAATCTCAAAATACTTTGATGAGATTCGTCCAATTCCGACTTCGAAGCATTGTAACGATAAAATATTTATTAACAAAGACTTACTTCAAGCATCGCATGTCTTTATTCGAATTGATTCAGTAAAAGATGTTTATAATCTCCTTATACGGGCCTTTATCCGGTAATCAAACGCTTTTCAAAATATTTCGATATAAATACTAACGGCAAAATTTCCAAAGTTTCTATCGACCGTCTCAAGCCGTATTTCTCCGATTTCGAAAATTTTCAAACCTCTGAATTTCCCATTTCTGGAGAAGTTTCTGTACCAATTAAACCTAAAAAGAAAGTTTCTTTCAATTTAGTTCCAGATTTTAATGATAGTAACAATCTAACTACCACCCATTCTGGACGAACAAAACAAATTCCCGTACGATTCCGTAAATAAATATTCTCATTTTTTTTTTATCTTCTGACTTTAATCCACTATTTTTGTCTGATTCAGACCCTTTTTTTGTCCCATTTAATTTTAATTTCATTGTCACTGGAGGTCACTGGAGGGGGAGTACTATAGCGTCATCTGTTGTCAATCCATAACAGAGATATATTTTTTTTTAATTCAGCAATTTTAGTCAGCAAAATTATAAGTGGGCTGGAAAAACAAATTTTCCTATATCCTATATAAAAAGGAAAATTTGTTTTTTCAGGCAGTTAAAAAATAAGTCTTGTGGAAACATTATACCTTTAATTATTCAATAATAACAGTTATTATATTTACTTTAATATTGTTTCTCGACAATAAACAATGTATTGTTAAGTTAATTTTCGAGTGTCTTATTAATCCCAAAATCGAATATTATAAATATTCTTTGGGTTCGGAACTCGGGTGAAGGCTCATTTGAATATTGAGTAGTTTTGAAACAGAAACTTATAAACCGATCTGGACTAAAACAATTAGTATATAACAATTAGTATATAATACAACTAAACAGTTAAATTCTATACTTTGCCTTCAACTTTATGTCGGTGGTTACTTTATGCTATTGATTGATATATATATTTTGCAAGAATTCAACTCCAGTATTAGTTTGCAAGAAGGTTACTTACTAAGTGAATATATAAGCTAGGTAAAGAAGAAAGTAGATGGTAGTGACTTTTTTGGTTTAGTTGAATTTTTGGACTGCACTAAACAATTTGCATGGAACTTGTTTCAGTACATTTATTTTTGTTAAAAACAAATTTATAAAGAAGCATCAATAAAAATAAAAACACGCGAGATTATTGAGATAAACTGTATTTTTGCTTCGTTAATGTAAAATACTCAAAAAAAAAATAATCAATCAAAAAGGCATAAACATATTTTCGAGAGGACTTTTGAGTCACTGGTAGAAAATCTACAAAAGATAATTGGTTTTAGGCCATATTCATTAGCTAAACTTTTGCAAAAAAAAAAAGGTAACATGATTACTATAGTCACCATGTCTTCCAACATAAAAACAAAATCGGACTATCGAAATGTTTATGAATTCTTCGAACTTTCCGAAAATATTTAAAAAGGACACCTACGTATCTGTTACACTTCAAAATAAAGTGCTATTACATCGTATCCATGATATTACGTATTCTCAGCATAAAACACAATAAAATTAAACTGAAATTACTTTGTCGTATTTCTTCATTTAGAAGAACACCCCCACCAAGTTCATCCGTAATTTATTTTTTTAAATTAAATTAATTTTCGGTGTACGCAATCAAAAAGGTAAATTAATATGTACAGCCAATTTATTTTCCATATTTTTCGAAATTGAAAAGAAAACTCATATTTTACGAGTATACCAAAAAGTGTGAAAAATTATTAAAAGTAAAAATTCATAAACCATAAATAAATTAAATTAATATTTTTCAACCATAAGAAAAATTTCTATATTTTGTGTGTAAATATACTAAGAAAAAAAAATATTATTTTTTCATAAGTCAGTTTTCATTTGAAATGAGGAAGTTTGGTTTTTCCTAATAAAATTTGTTTTTTCTATTTAAATATCAATCAATTTTTGGGTGGTATCGACACAATTTCAAATTAGTTTTGGTCGGTTCAATTTTTTATTTCTTTTGGTTTAGTATTTAATTAAATTAAATAAATTAAACGATGTGGACCATATAATTTCCAACAATGCAGGCGAATATTAAAATAATTTTAAGTTTATGTGAATTGCATGTCTTTATATTAAATAAGTGTTTTAGCTCGAATAACAATTAAAATATTTTCGTTATATAAGCTTACAAAATTATTATTTTGGTAATAGACACAAGTAAACCTAAGTAAACGTGGTATTTCGATCACATGGGTTCGCTCTGCCACGATTAACGAACTTAATCAATACAAGTGTTGCATTTAGAAAAGGTTGGAAGAAAACATCCAGCAATTCATAAACAATGGTTACAATGGGCGCTTTCTGATCGACTAACTGTTGGCAACATGTTGAGTAAAATCAACATGTTCAGTACTGAGCGCACTTGATAAAATACATAAATTTGTATTGCCACACTGATAGGTATGTGCTATCTTTCGTTTTCCATGCGTTATTTTTTCAAATTTATTAATATTAAATAACATTCACTGACAGATTTGGCTTGTCAAGTGAATACGAAAATCTAATAGATTTGTATACCTTTGTGCTGTCAAAATTATAGACTACGTTTTATTGTTCAACCGGTACACATTTGCACCGTAAGTGGCGATTTACATTAAACGGGGTTAAATTCCCACTGACGCACGGCGTTTTTTATTTCAACCAGTGCACATTTTTTGTGCACGATGTCAAAGAATTTACACCGTGAAAAGTCGGTGCGAGAATCTTGTATGTTATAACCTAACAAAATATGGATAAAACTACCATATAGTTGGTATAAACACGAAGTCGCCACAGCCACATTCACAATGCTGCAGTAGAGAAGTTCATAATGAAAAATCAATCAATTAGCCGTATTAATTAGCCCCCACCAATGGTAAGCTTGAGTTGATAAAAAATGTATGTAAAAAACCTTATCACCAGTACCAACAACAGCAGAATAGGCAGACATACAACACATCACCTACAAGTCTACGTGGAAACTACAAGTCTACGTGGAAGAACAAGATTAACTACAAGTCTACGTGGAAGAACAGATAAGGTTGAGACATATAGATAATGGTGGTCCTTCCAACACTATTTTCTAGTCAAAATGGAGTTTTTACAAACACACCTACTATACACAGAATATTACTTCTGTAGCTTTTAAATCACCGCAACCATTAAACAAAGAGAATCCGATAGTGTGGGATCAGATCGACCGTTGGGGAGAGTTAGGGACCGAACAAACAAAATACGCTCGGGCTGCACTAGACGCAAGATATCATGATTATTTTGTGTTGGGTGAGTCTGAAAGATCTAAGCTTAACAACATTTTACGCGGATTGATGCTTAGAAACAAAATACAATCCCAAGTTCTTAATAAATTCAGATTGAAAGCTGAACGAACGTTTGACGAAAATACACATCGTCTACTGTGGATGAAGCGATTACGAGCCCAGGTGCAAATGATTCTAACACCATTTGAAAATGATGTGTCTTTGGTAACCTTAGCGGACCGAGCAGTACAATTGGCGCAGTGGTTACAGCTGTGGAGTTTGGAACGGGAGGTAAGGTAGGGCGTTAAAAAATTAACCGCGAAAAAGTTGGGAGAGCTTCGGCCCCAGAAAAGATTGCAGGGTTTAACAAAAAAAAATACCTTAGCGGCCAGAGCTGACAATATCCTCGAGACGATGACTCAATCAAATGTTAATGCGATAGCCAGTGTAGCATCATCGTCAACATCCAACATTATTCACAAAGTCCAAGACTCCCACTTTAGTAAAACCTGAGGAGGTACATCGTTTAGACCAATTAACTATTATGATTGTTGAACTTAGAGGCGTATTTAAGAATTCACGTTCGCAATTTAAATTAAGATCATTAAAAAACCGCAACCGTTCACAATCCACTTTAAAAAACATTATCAATCCAAAAATGATCAGTGATCAGTGTTACAACTATTTTTAATTCGGTACGAACGAAAGAAAATGTTCCCGGCTGTACATTTTTTAACGAACAAAACCTAAAACCGTTCAAACAAATATTTAAGATGCCTTCAACAACTTACGGCGGCATTAGTTCTGGTAATTTAAATGAAGAAAGGGTTGATTAATATTTTCCTAAAACATACTTTTATTGTTTTAATTTTTCACTTACATCAATTTTAAATTGTAATACCATGACTTTGGAAACGGGGGCGACAATATTTCAGCCTCAGCAAGTGCGTCTTTTTCCTCAACTTCAGAATCAATTATGTCAACACTAATCGTAAGTAGTGTCGCTGCGTCACTCAGGTCTGTAGATAACACAGGCGCTAGCACTAGCGCTGGTTGTGGCAACACTGAAACACCAACGACAGTTTTACCTATTACTACGTCTGGTTCGGTGTCACATATTGCATTTAGAGCGCCACAACCTCTGTACAATCAAAATCCGGCAGTATGGTTCGAGACATTGGAACAACTATTTCTGGTTTCCAATATCGTCGCTGAGAAAACCAAATAATCCCATGCTGTCGGAGCATTGGACAGTAGACTGCATGATGTTTTTGCAGACCTAAATATTCGGGAAAAGGGTCCCATGCCGTTTACGATTTTCAAAACCGCCGTAATTAAAGGTCTTGGCGAGACTGAAAAGACTAAATTAAATAATCTACTTTACGGTTTTGTATTAGGTGATTTAAAGCCTTCTCAGTTATTAGCCAACTTCCGCCTGAATGCTGGAGGTAATTTTAATGAAGAATCGGTTAAGCAACTCTGGTTAACACGTCTGTCTCAACAGGTGCAGATGGTTCTCTCCCCTTTTGAGAACGATTTCCCTCTTAACATACTAGCAGAAAGAGCCGATAACTTTATGGAGACGATGTTGGGGATACGCATCAACTCCATTGAAAAGCCCACCAGTTCATCTGTTGATTCCAATGCTGACATCGCGGATCTGTTCGAAAAATTTAAAAAACAAATCATTACAGAGATCGCAGAATTCAGGAATCATAGAACTCGAACTCCTGTTCTTTCCAACAGCAGGAACATGAGGTTCCGTTCTAATTCGTGAAACGATGAATGTTTTTACCACAAAAGATTCGGTAGCAAAGCAAATCAATGTTTACCATTCTGTAAGCATTTTAGTAAAAGCGCACCAGAAAATAATTCAAAAAACACGTAAATCATCAACACATGGCGGCATGGGTTAATGACAATGCCCGTCGCCTCATGGTGCGGGAAATCTTTTCCAATCAACACTTTCTCATAGATACAGGAGCGGATATTTGTTACTCCTCCTAATATATTTAAAACTACCACTTACTCTTTTTCTTCTAACTCAGCATTCAACCTTTTCGCTGCGAATGGTACAAAAGTTAAAGCTTTTGGTACCAGTTCGTTAGAGTTGGATTTGGGACTTAGAAGAAACTTCGTTTGGAATTTCATAGTCGCAGAAGTCTCGTTGCCAATTTTAGGCTCTGACTTTTTAAAAAAAAACTGGTCTTATCGTCGAAATTAAGCCAATACTCCACAACGTCACTCATGGTCTAGTATCAAATGGTCCTCCAATCTCAGCTAAAGCTCGACGTTTACCGACGGATAAACTAGCTTTGGCTCAGGAAGAGTTCCAAAACATGGTGAAGAGAGGCATTTGCCGGCCAAGCGATTCCGTTTGGGCAAGTCTTCTTCACATAATAAAGAAAAAGAATGGAACTTGGAGGCCATGCGGAGATTATCGGGCTCTTAACAACGTCACCCGATTGGTATCCCATTCCATACTTGCAAGATTTCACTCAGTAAGTAGCAGGATGCAATGTGTTCTCGACATTGGATCTGGTAAGAGCTTACCATCAGATCCCCGTGTAACCTGCCAACATTCTTAAAACTGGCATCATAATGCGGCTCAATCTTTTCAACGTCTAATGCACAGAGTGTTAGGAGGATTTTCATTCAGTTTTTAGACGATATTTTAGTAGCTTCTAAATCTCTTAAAGAACACATTGTCCATTTCAGAATAATTCTCCCCAAACTATCTGAATTTGGCTTAATCATCAAGAAATGCATTTTTGCTAAATCTCAACTTGACTTTCTCGGCCACTCAGTCAACGCCTTCGGTATTCTTCCACTAAACCAGCGCGTCGAAGCTATTGTGAACTTCGAACAACCCAAACAAGTCAGTCAAATAAAACATTTTTTAGGAATGATAAATTTATACCGACGCTTCATTCCTGGAGCTGCAAAAGATCAGTTAATACTTAACAATTTTCTAAGGGGCTACAGAAAAAAATAGTAAAGTTTTAATTAATTGGTCTGAGGCATCCATGGAGGCTTTTGAGAATTGCAAGACTAAGGTGTGTCAAGCCACAACTCTTGCACATCTTTCCATGTCAGCTCGGTTGGCAATCATGGTGGATGCTTCTGACACAGCCTTGGGTGCAGTAGTCCAACAGTCAGTGGGGGTTCCTGGCAACCGTTGGGATTCTACACCGTTAGACTCAATGATGCTCAGCAACGTTATAGCACTTACCGAGAACTACTTGCCGCTTATTCAGGCATTAAAAACTTTCGATATCTTCTCGAAGGTCGTAGTTTCACTCTTTACACGGACCACAAACCCCTTACTTTCGCATTCAACAAATACCTCGACAATTTCGTCACTTGGATTTTATTGGTCAGTTGTTCACCACACATTCGACATATTTCGGGTGTAGACAACGTCGTAGCTGATGCACTTTCAAGAATCGATCAGATTTATTTACCGGAATCAATTGATTATGAAAGCATCGCAGATCCTCAGGTGACCGACAAAGAACTTCAACAGTTCATTTTGAGTAACAACTCACTCAAATTCGCTAAGATTCCCATTTGTCTTAATTCGACAAAATCTATTTTTTGCGACATTTCTACTAAAATTTCACGACCTTTCATTCCCAAACAGTTTAGACAATCTGTTTTTAATTAATTCTATAACTTGTCGCATCCGGGAATTCAAGCTTCTGTTAAACTCCTTACAGAAAAAGCAATCTGGCCAGACATTAAAAAGAAGACAACAATTATGACACAGAATTGCTTAGCTTGTCAGCAAGCAAAAGTTTCAAGGCGTGCCAAACCCCTTCTGGATTCGTTTGAAGTGCCTTCTCAACTCTTCACAAATATTCATTTGGATATCATTGGTCCACTTCCACTTTCAGACAATCAGCGATATTGCGTTACACTGATTGATAGATACACTCGTTGGCCTGAGGCTATCCCTATTCCGGAAATTACAGCACCAACAGTCGCTTTTGCTGTTTACTCAGGCTGGATCGCGCGATTCGGTGTTCCTGCTTACATAATCACCGACCAAGGTTCACAATTCTAGTCGCATCTCTTTGCCGAACTTTTCAAACTCTTGGGTTTGAACACAAAAGAACCACAAGTTATAACCCGAAAAGCAATGGCATCATTGGCATAATGTGCTACAATCGTCCTGATTGAACATAATTTTTACCGTGCAATCTCTTAGGTTTTAGAGCAACCTTCAAAGATGACATTCAAACTTCAGGCGCTGAATTGGTCTACGGAGAATCACTACGTTTGCCAGGTCAATTTTTATCAATTCAAAAGGATTCAGTTCCACAGACTGAATTGTAAAATCTCTGAAAAACCACTTTGATGAGATTCGATCTACTTCTGCTGCGAGACAAAATATTTGTTCACAAAGAGCTCAGTACTTGTTCTCATGTCTTCATACGCATCGATTCTGTAAGAAAATCACAGGAGGTTGTATCCTTGCAAAGGACCTTATCTTGTCCTTAAGCGGTACGAAAAATTATTCGACGTTGATTTAAATGGTAAATCAACTAAAATCGAAGGGTATAAACCAAATAAGTGATCAAAAATGAAGTGCGATTCCATCTGTAAGGAAATGGAAAAAATAAATAAAATAAAATAGGCCTAAAGGTCAGATTACCAGAACTAGTAATCACATTGCGTTGCAGAGTAACGACGCGAACTACAATGAATTACAGTCTATAGATTATTAAAATTTCCAAGAACTATATAATAAATCATTGAGGTGGAGATATTGACCCAGTATTTTTGCTATCCTCTACCTGAGAATCAAAAGGTTCTAAATGATATTTTATACATATTTGAGGTTATGAATGATTTCGAATTTCCCTGGAATCATTAAATTCAAAACAAGTTGTTGAAATTTTAATCTTTCTTATGGTTTTTGAAATAACAGATCAATTAGGTTCTATTAAATTCATTATGTACATCAATTAATGCAACATAGTTCTAATTACACAGAGAGAACCTATTTCGATAAAAAAATCAATGGCAGTTACATTTTTATTGTAATTGGGGTTCTAGAGTTTTTGATGATCTTCCTTCTTCTAATAGCTGTGTAATGAACAGTGCAGTTGATACTAAGTTTTTAGTAATGCATCAAAACATACGTAGCATACGGCAGAATTTTGATACTCTAATATGTAATTTGCAATCTTTTCAGGATTTACCTAATTTAATATTTTTATCCGAAATTTGGGTTTCGAATGATGAACTTTCTCTCTATCGAATTGATGGTAATAAGAAATATCGTGCGGGTGGAGTTGCAGTTCTTGTACCTAATTATTTAAGTTCATTTCATCCAGTTTCGTGGATATAACTTACATTGGGAAGACGGCCAAATTAAAACTACTTGTGGTTCCTTTATTACACCAAAGCCTTTATCTCGGATGTGATTTTTGAAAACTTTTTGAACTTAAAACAACTTTGGTTTCGAAGATACTCGTCAAACCGACCACTCTTGAAGACCCGAAACAACATAGCATGGCCCAAGATCAGCGAAAACGTCTTCAAGCAATAATTGAAACCTTGCTGAGCTACGAAAAATTTGGCCTAGGGTGTACCACATTGATTACCCATACTATTGATGTCGGAGATGGTGCTGTTGAACAAAGGTATTATGCGGTCTCTGCGGCGGTCCAACAGGAATGTACCAGGAGCTTGACAGAATGTTACAGATGAAGACTATTAAGGAAAGTCACAGTGAATGGAGACTAAAGAAAATCAACTGGAAAGATAAGGTATGGATGAAAGAAAATTAAATGCCACAACAAGAAAGGATGCTTATCCGCTTCCGTTGATCGAGGGTCTGTTAAGTAGATTAGATAAAACTAAATATATCTCAAGTTTGGATCTAAAGGATGCCTTCTGGCAGATTCCGTTAGATCCAGGCTCGAGAGATAAGACTGAGTTTACCATCCCTGGGCGGCCCTTATACCAATTTAGAGTAATGCCATTCCGTCTCTGTAATGCGCCTCAGACCTTGTGCCGGTTTATGCATTAAGTCATTCCCCACTATCTGCATGATCGCGTATTCGTTTACCTAGATGATCTGCTCATCACAACCGCTAGTTTTGCAGAACACCTTTCCTTACTAGCTGACGTCGCCGAAAGATTAACTAAAGCAAGCATTACCATCATTGTCAAAATTAAATTTCTTCCAAGAGAGATAGAATATCTCGGTTATATGGTTGGTGAGGGACGACTGAAGGCAAATCCAGACAAGGTCAAGGCGATTGCAGAGTTCCCGATACAAAAAACTGTATGACAAGTAAGACGGTTTTTGGGCGTCTTGGGGTGGTATCGGCTCTTTATAAAAAACTATTTAGAATTGTCGGCTTCTCTTTCGGACCTTCTGAAGAAGGGTAGAATATTCCGGTGGAACCAAGAAGCACAAATATCGTTTGACGCTTTAAAAATCGCTCTAACTTCTTCTCCGGTGCTAGTTACACCTGATTTTAGCAAGAAATTTTATATCCAGTGTGATACAAGTTTCATTGGAATAGGAGCCGTTCTTTTTCAGAGAGATTCTAAAGGAGCAGAACCGATAGCTTTTATGTCTCAAAACTTAACTGGTGCTCAGAGAAACTACAGTGTAACAGAGCAGGAATATCTCGCTGCGGTAATGGCTATTAAAAAATTTCGGTCGTATGTGGAAGGACTACCTTTTACGGTCATTACGGACCATGCCAGTTTGACGTGGTTAATGTGTGTTAAAACGGGGTTCCTGATGCACTATCACCGGTTAATGTTGACGCTTTAGAGTTCAAAACTCCCACCGTGAACAATAACTATGATTCTCCTGTGTTTTGTCAGAAGAGTACCTGAAGTTCATTCCAGTAATTGGAATGATTCACAAACAAAGCAATGTCAAGGAAGTGGATTGCAAAGCTTACATATATTTACAGTCTACGGAAAAATTTAGTCTCATATCAGACTCCCAGAGTTGCGTTTAGAATTAATTGAAATGTTGCACTGTCCCCCGTACCTCTGGACATCTAGGTATTGCTAAATGACTATCTTAAAAGATACTATTTTTGGCCTACACTAGAAGTGGACGTAGATGACTACATTAGAGCTTGTGATTTGTGTAAGCAAAACAGAGCGGCTCATTATATAACTCGTCCTTCTCTTAGCAATTTACCTATCACTATCCGTCCTTGGCAGAGGATTTATTTGGACATTTTGGGTCCTTACCCTCGAACTTGACAAGGCAACACCTCCATTTTAATTGCTGTTGATCACTTTTCTAAATTTGTTTTAACTGCTGCAGTTAAACAAGCCACTGCTGCAGAAGTGGTAAAATTTCTAGAAGTTCAGATATTTCTGATGTTTGGCGTACCCGAAGTAATCCTTACCGATAATGGTCAACAATTTAATTCAACAATTGTTGAAAATCTTTGTAATAAATTTAGAATACAACATCTGTTTACCCCAAAGTACTCTCCTCAGGCAAACGTATCGGAACGCGTTAACCGAACTATCCTCGCCTTTCTTCGGGCTTATATTAAAGACGACAAGCGCCTTTGGGATATTCATTTGCAGAATGTGACTCATGCTATCAAGAATTTCATGCTCGAATCTACTAAAAGCTCACCGCATTTCAACGTATTTGGACAGCATGTAGTAATGCACGGATCCACTTACCTAATACGCAAGAAAGTCTTTATATTAGCTGGCCCTCAACTATTTTTAGACGATAGATCGGAACACCCTTTTCAAGCTCATCAAAGCATATATAAGCATTTAATGTTAGACGTAGGAAAAGCTATTGGCATAGATATAATTTGCGCAGTAGGAAACCTCAGTATTTTGTTGGACAAACAGTGTTTGTTCGGAATTGTACGCAAAGTAATGCCATTAAACAATACAATGCCAAATTTGCGCCAAAATATAATAAAGCTTTCATTAGTAAGATTATCGGTAATGAATCTTGTGAGGTTGTAGATCAAGATGGTAAACACTCATGGGAATTTATCATGTTAAAGATGTAAAACCCTTAGTCATATTTTTGGGTTTTGTATTATTATTTATTGGAAGTTCCCAAAACCCTGGCTTATGAGTCTTATCTCCTGGGGTGAGTCGTCCCCACGATTTGTTACGAGTATGCTCCTTCCATTTGTAGTAGAAATAGGTAGCCAACTCCTGACTTAGTCTTTTGTGAGATACGTATACTCTCTTGTGGTTCCTCTCATTATACATCTTCAATTTTGTTAATAATGTTGGATAACGGGTAATGAGTGGTTATATATAGGATAATTATCACGTGCTGGAGGATAGTAGAAAAACAATTTTTGCTGGTGCAACGTGAAGTCAATTTAAATTAGAGAAAAAATAAAGTTATTGAAAATAAAGAAAGATAAAAAGGAAAAAATAATAATAATTATATATAGTTAATCGATAATTAATCGTATATACTTAATTAAGTATAAGGATCTAATTAATTAATCGTGAGATTGACCGTTCCGTTCGAACCTCTTCTGAATAAATATTTTTTTCATTTATAATAATAAGTATTATAGGTCATTCCGTAGTACTGCTTTTCTTAATATTCATCCATTTTACTGCTTTTCTTAATATTCATCCATGATTTGGTGGAAATGATTCTAAAGAAAATCATCTATAATTGTATGATTTATATTTCGAAGAGGTAGATAATTTTGTTCACTTTCTATACTAATTGTGTTATTTAACGACCATTAGGTCGTTAAATAACACAATTAGTATAGAAAGTACCGTATAGAAAGAAGCACTTTGGTAACGAATGCCAAATTTGAAATCCGTTTTTTAAAGCTATGGTCATTTAAAGTAGAACGAGTTTCAAGAAAAAATTAACCAGGTTTTAATGTTTCAATTTTATGCCCATTCACTTCGAGATTGAGCTTTGATGTTAGACTTTAAAAAAATTGATATGAAAACACTTGAAATTAGAAGGTTGTTTTAGATAAGTATTTCCTATATAAAATTATTAATGGCGTGATAGAATCAAATACTGCGTTTAAGGACTAGCTTATTTTAGGACATATAAACTGTTCTATAACCCTACACCATGCACTAATCTTATAAACAATGCTACATTTCTTTCTATCAATATGCTAGGTGAATTGGTTCTTAATGACTTAAGAAATATTGTTGAAACTGACTTAAAGAAGAAATGTAATAGTGAATTGAATAGAACTGGAGATTGGTATATATAAAGAGTGGTTGAGAACATAATGATGGCTGTAATCAAGAAGAGGGAACTCTAGCAATATTGAGAAAGATGTTCATGGTTAAAATGGCTTTGATGAGAGGACAAAAGCCGTTATGTTGGAATGCAAAGGGACTTGCTGATAAACTAAATGAATGCTTATTGGATTCACCATTGGCATTGTATTTCGCTCAGCATTTCAGATATGTTTTGGATCCATAAGATTTCATATGTATTGTATTGGAAGATCTATTATATTTTTGCATCATGAGTATTTCATTAGAAAATATATATTAGTATTTCAAACAATTGCGTATGCTGACGACATTGTAGTATACGGAACAGATCTAAAAATTACCAATATAATTGCTAACATTCAGGAAGCAATCAATTACACATTAGATTACTTGCATACGTGGCGAATCAAAATAAATCCAAGCAAATGCGAAACAATATTATTCCGTAAACATTGGCAATTATGTTCAAGAAACACCCAAGTAAATTGGAAAAAATTCAAAATCAAAATAAATAACACAATATGTGAACAAAAAATATCAGTCAAATATTTGGGTATAAACTTGGACAGACTCTTATATCTAGACGAACATATTAATACGCAACTCAAAAAAGTCAAAAGAGCTTTTATGCAAAATAAACGTATTTTTTATACAAAAAATATCACAACAAAAGTAAAACATATATGTTATAAAACATTAATTCGACCTATAACATACGGTTGTCCAATATGGTGGAATATTGGACGAAATACAATGGAGAAGATTCGAATATTTGAAAGAAAATGTCTAAGATATTGCCACGGTGCACATCGTAAGCGGAGACACAATACAAACATTATATATCAAATCTCAAACAATATGAAAAATATGGCGAAGAACGCATCGATTTATATATTCTAAAATTGGTCAGCAATCATATACGACGTGCAACCAGCGGAGATATAGAAAACAGCTTAATTTATGGACCCTATTATACGGATGATACAATAAACAAATTCAATTGTAAGAAAGATAACAATCCTGGACCAGAGACGTTTATATACCTAGACAAGATTGGCTATATACTACGGAACGATGCAACACAATTACCGCTTATTTATCATATACCAAGACGCAGAAATGAGAAAGGGTTTGATGATCAGCTTTTCGGACACCATCAGAGCCAACAACAACTATATCAACAAATTTTACGATACAGTACTGCACAATTTTTCATCCCTCTACACAGATTAGAACAACAACGAGCATAATATTGGTGGCTCAATTAACTCAGATGACAATACTATCCACAACTATACACATCTCAATAGAATCACAACTCGAGGCAATGACGACATACACACAGATTCTATTTACTAGATGCCAAGAGGGAAAGCGACAAACATATTTTCTACAATAATAGAATTATAACCAACATAGAATTATAATTTTGAAAAAACTTATATATTAAGATGGCTTAGGTGTACTAGCGAACAGAGAACACACTGAATTCAATTCGGGTAGATTCTCTGTCCAATCTGTTAATTGCACCTAAACATCAACCTTTTAGAAATAGTATTGGCATTTTTTTAATTTTACACCATTTTTTAGCCAACTTTAAAGTAAAATCACCCTATTTTGAATTAAAACTCTTCTAAAATTATAATCATTGAATTAAATAAATAGACTGATAAAATTATTTTAGAATTATATAACGTATAAAAAATGATCGGAGACAGAGACTCTTTGCAAGAGCAATGTCCCCTTATAATAAAATTGTAAATGTTATAGGCCTTTTTTATAACTGTCTTTAGCCTACACTTAATAAATGTAATATATTTTGTAAATAATAAAGACGAAGTTAAGGGGAAAAAAATGCACTAATCTTAGTTTTTTTTTCCACGTTTTAGAATACAATATAATCACGATATTGTTTTTAATGAAATTTATTTATTTGCCAATTCTTGAAATGCACCAGAATGTCTTTTTACATAGACATAGTGATGGAACCTTTTCCACCATCCAATATATATATGAACATAACTTTTAGCCTATCTCAACTGATTTACGTGACGTTCTAAAGTTTATTGCATGATCGATATGTCAGCACAGAACATTGCTAAAACTTTCGTAAAGAATTACATTTTCAAATACGACGTTCCGCTTAACATCAAGACCGACCAAAAAACGAAATTTTAGTCCAAACTCTTCGTCGAATTTACGAAGCTTCAGAGCTCTAATAGCGTACGAACAACCGTTTCAACATTAGGCAAATGTCATGGTTAAACGATTTCATTGATAACTTAAAGCTGCACTCAAGGCTCGGGGAAAAATAATACATCGGAGCTCAGAAATACATATCGTTCTACTAGGTATTCGAACTACGATCAAAGATGTTAAGTGCTCACAAGCCGGGATACTTGTCGATCAAACAGCAACTTGACCATCTACACAAAACGATATATTTGTTCCAAAATCGCTCGGACAAAACAATTTTGTTTTGTAAGGGTAGACAAGATTTGCACTGGATTACAACCTCGGTACGAAGGACCATATAAAGTTATAAGATATTACGAGGCCGTTCGTATCAATAATTACAACACTTTTTCACATGGTCATAAAATAAAATAAAAACCTCTATTTTTTATTGCAGATTTGGATTCGTCGACTAAAAATACGTACTTAGGTTAGTTTTTTTTGTCGGAAACCGGTTAACCGGAAGTGGCAAAATTTTAATTTTTTTTTAAAAATTTTTTTTTATTTTATTTTTGTTTTTTTGTTTATTTTTTTAATACAACATTTTTGCACTGAACAGTTTTCTCATGAGTGCTGTACCTTTTGAAATATTTACAAAACTCAAAAAACTCCTTATGGAAGCAGCCAGTTTCGGTTAGCCGATTTTGGTCAAAATTAACTAGCCTCCTTACTTATTTTAGCCTGAGAATACGAATCTGCAATAAAAAATAGGGGATCCTATATTAATTTCAAAGTTACCCGCTGTCCCACCTACAAGAAAAAGAAGAAAGGGAAGGGGATACTCATTTTAGCATTATTGTATGTCACATTCGGAATGATTAAATTTTGATCTTGTACATTTTTTTCGTTGTGCTTATTTTTCGAGATATTTGAAAATTTCAGCTTAAAAAAAAACACCTGGTACAAATATTGCGCCTAACTTTTTGGGCCCAGATTTTGTAACTGAGTTTTTGTACCTTAGTTATACAAGGCATACAGTGTTGTATTATTTTTAAAAGTCCCCTGAACTTACATAAATTATTAAAACTGAATTCGACTATCGAATTACTGAAGGTACAAACAAATGCAGGTATGTCACGACACAGTATCATAAAATTGATTGATTTCACTTTATAGCTCTTGTATGAACAACTCATAACTGTCGAATTAATTGTTATCTACACAATTACGCTTATATAGCATCGTATACATAAAATGTACGCAGACAATATTGATCTATCAAAAGTGTAATAAAAATCAAAGTTTATGATGACAAAACATTTACGATATTGAAGGATTCAGTTGGTGGCCAACAACATCGATAATCCCAAACATAAAATGTTATAAAACTTTATGGTAAATTGTACAATACGGTTATTATACGTACAGAATAATAAAAATACGAACAGACCAAATCAAAAAGTAAATACACAATTTGAATTAATGCGCTATTTTCAGTCTCGATGGCATGGCAATGGTACATAAATTTTAATGATGCTTTATTTAGCATTTGGTTTTACGCCTCGTGATATGTAAATATTTACTCGTTCATTTAGAAAATAGTACTGTTTAGTATCATTATGTATGGTACATGGTTATATCATCAATATTTTTTTTAAATGTAACAACCCGAATAGTGGTGTATGCTAACACACGTCGTATTTACTCTAAATCGTCATGTTGTATTTGCGTTTTATGCCATGAAAAAACATGGTGATAAAAACGAATAGTTTAGTTTAATCATGCCAAAAGTTTTAATTTACCATAAACGAATAAAATATTGTTATTATATGTAATTTAATAATAGTTTGTTTCGAAAATAAAATAAATTCAAAATACCTTTAAATACGTATCCATAAATATGTATGCTGCAACATCTATTTAGATTTAGAACTTCGAAATTCTTTTAAAATTATAACTAAAATAAAAATCTTAGCAAATACTAAATCGATGATTAAGACACATTAAAAAAAAATTATAAATCCGTATGCAACACAGGCGGTTTCTCTAGCTTAAAACTATTTGATACATTCGAATTTTTTGCTGTCACCATTGTTGTATCAAAATTGGTAGCACTTTCGGTTGTCATCCGTTTTATATTGTCTTTCGATCGTGAATTGATTATGAATCGATCGGATCCACTACGAGATTTTCCAAATTTTGGGAAAAAACTATTTTCAATTTGTAATTGTGCATTGATATCATTCCCGGCAGCACACGTACATGCTTTTAAAAAGCTTTTCTTAAAATTATCACTTAAAAATGCGTACAGTATTGGATTCATAGCTGAATTACTATAGGCAAGACATCCGACTAGTACAAATATTGTTACTTCTAAGCGCGATTGACATATATCGACTGGCGTGCGAATTAATGCGACTTGTGATATCCAATACGGTAACCAACATAAAACGTACACAGTGATTACGGTTAGGACTAATTTTGTCACTTTTTTGTGCGATCGTTTCTTCTCTTTCGATCGTGACTTTGGCCCGACCGTTCGTAATTTTCGTATCACCGAATAGTAAAAACTTAATATTAAACTTAATGGTATAGCAAATCCAAATATTAACGAGTATAGGGTGAATTTTGTTCCGGAATCGTTGTCAGCCTGCGGCCAATAAATGACACATGACATTTTATTCTCTTCTTTGTAGACCGCATCCGCATACAAAAGTATTGGAAGCATCATCAGGGCGGATGCCACCCACGCTATGCCACAAACAATTTTCGATATAAGTGACGTGCGAAAACTAGGCGATGATATTGGATGGCACACTGCTATATATCGATCCGCCGACATAATAAATAAAAATATTGACGAAGTAAATTGTGTGATTGATGTTGAAATCATGTACGCTTTACACATTCCTTTACCAAAAGTCCATTTTCCCAGATGCATTGTTGTTATCAAGAACGGTATACCAATTAAAAAACATTCATCGGCAATCGCTAAATTCAGTATATACATGTTGGTTACCGTTTGCATTTTACTAAATCTCAGCACTACATAAATCACTAGTGTATTACCAAATAGTCCTATTATACAAACTATTGCGTACAAGATCATTGATATCACATTACCCACTGGCATTTGTATCGATGGACACGGATACAAATAATTATTGTTGAACGATTGGGTTACATTGAACGTTTCATTCAACTTTACGTACATAGTTGTTGGTGTTTGGGTCGACATGAATATCGATGCTAGCGATGTTAAATTAGACATAACATTTTTATCATTTTCATACGTAGATTCATTTCCCACTATCAATTTTAAAATTGTTGTTGTCGTTGTTGATGTTTCAATTGTGTATGTTGTGGGTACGGTTGGTGTTAATGCGGTTGTTATACTATTTATTTCGGTTAAACTCATGTTGATCTCTCACTTGGTGATGTTTGTCGATTTCATACATTACATACTATCAAATTTTAATGAGTTGCTTTATTTGGATTTCAATAATCTGCAATTAAATAAAATAAAATATGATGTTACTATATATTACGAGTATTAAATACATTTTTAATATATTAGTCTCTTAATATTAAAACGGTTTACAAACGTAAACATTTTTCAAAATAAATACTTTGCTTTTACGCTTACTTCCTTTATTTTATTTTTAATTAACATTTGGCAGTCCATTTTAATATCGATTCATAATTTCAAAATATTAGTCCAATCAAAGAACAAAGCCAATTATTTAAACGATCATTAAAGTTTCTTGATTTATAAAACAGCAAATATTCAATCAACTCATACAAGATTAATTGATTGGTTTTGTCATAGTAGAGGAAAGAAAGAACAAACAGCCACAATACGAACAGATAAGTCAGCTTGTCAAAAACTGGGCTCACAAGGCCAGTTGAAAAAAATTTAGGAATGCTGAAATAGGAACTTCTACCCCATTTGCTATATTCTCTGGATATTGCTCTTCTTATTTATCGTTGTTAATATAATAGACAAAAATAGTAGTTTCTCATTGCTGTTGAGATTAATAATTTTATTCTATTTTATTATATTAATTTATTACAACACTTTATATTGTTTATCTGACCATTTTTGTTTTGCTTTGCATATAAAGCGCTTTACCCACAGAAATACAAAAAACGTGAATTGATTGATTAGAGTGTACGGCCAGGACGAACCAGGAACTCGCGGAAAGATCTAGTCATTTATAACATTGTGGGAAGTGGAAACCAATTATAGAACAGACGATAACATACACTTTATAAGTGGTATTGAACATTTTAACTGAAATATGGAAAAACTTCTTACAAATTACAATATTGACAACCCACTAGTTTAACAGAAATACACCAGATCAATCTAAAGATTCCTTCGACTATCCTAAGCTGAAGAAGTCAGAACAAGAAATCTTAATTAGAGGTTGAATTTGGTTTCCACAATGAGCTGATGAAATAATTACAGGCCAGTATTGAAATCCTATATGTTGATTTATGGCTCTAAGCGACACCATGATAAGTCGTATAATCAAGATCTGGCGATAAGCAATGCTAGTTATAAAAAATAGAATTAATTATATATTATACTGTTTAAAAGGTAGCAGTAATAAACCAAAATTAACTGCAGAAGTTTTAAAGTAATATTTCACTTTTCTAATTTTCTCACAAAATTTACGACTCAAGAAAATGTGTCAATTTATAATTGGTTTTTTGGAGCATCTAGTTCTTGGATGACATCTAGCATTTACATAGAATTACATAAAAAAAAGCTGCCAATAGTTTTAAAGTCTCTTAAGACAAGATTGTATTTGTTTAAACTATATAGTGATACTGATAAATAACCAATTTATTTAAAAGTAAATTTTAATTTACACTTATAACATTTGATACATACAATTAAAGCACTATTTATTCTGCTGAGGTATAGGCAATCTATATAAATCTATTATCAATGCGCATTCAATTAAATTGAATTGTGTTGATTTTAGCTTTAAAAATGGACCTTTACACAAATATTTATAGCAACGATCAATCGATTACAAAACCCACAAGATAATTGACAAAAAATATTCCAAATATGATATTTCTATTAGTAAAAGTGGAACAAGTTCATCATTATTTAGGTAACTTAAAAAATTGATTACTGTTCGTGTACTGCTCTTAAGAGTTTAGACATAATTAGAAATAACGAGCTGAAGATCTATCAATCTATTTTTTTTCCTTTATCTCCAATTTAGGAGCATAGGGCATCCACTATTCTGAACCATCTTACTCTATTTGAGGCTATTGCTTTAATTTCCGCCCATTATTTTCCTAGGTGTTTTGCCTCTGCTAGCATCGTTCTCTTCCATGTCATTGCTGGCCTTCCAACCTTTTTTTTTCTTGTGGATTCCAGTCTAATGGCATCCTCGTTATATCACTTGATGCCTTCCTCAGTGTGTGGCCAAACCATTTCCATTTTCGTCGCTTTATTTCGGTCTCAATGTCTGACTGACATGTTGTTATGTGCAGATTGATGTTACTAATCGTGTTAGGCCAGAAGCACTTAAGCATTTGTCGAAGGTATTTGTTTACGAATACCTGCAGCTTCTGTATGATTTTTTCTGTATGCTTCCAAGTCTCACACCCATACAGTAGTACCGATTTCACACATGAGTTAAACATTCGTATATTGGTCTTGCGCGACAGGACAGAAGTATTCCAGACTTTGTGTGACATGTTGAATGTATATCTGGCTTTATTTATACGTTTGTGTATGTCTTCTTCTGTTCCACCTGTTTTCGTTACTGTGCAACCAAGGTATACGAATTCATTTACATCTTCAATTTGTATATTGTTGATGTGTATCGGTGTGGTTATATTTGTGTTGAGTCTCATCGCCTTGGTTTTCTTGATATTAATTTTGAGGCCAACTTCATTAGCTAGATCTGATAGCTGTTGCACTTTCTGCTGCATGTCGGAGTGTTTGTGTGTGAGCAAGCATATGTCGTCTGCATAGTTCAAATCATTGAGTTTACCAGTTAACCCCCATTGAATGCCATTAGGGGACTTGTTATCTAGTTTCCGCATTACACTGTCTAATACGATTAGGAACAGCATTGGTGAGAGTACGCAACCTTGCCTTACTCCTCGAGTGTTGTAGTATGTTTCACTTTGTTTGCCTTTGTATTGGATTCGGTTTCCAGCATCCCGATACATTTCTTGTATGAGTTCAATTAATTTCTTTGGGATGTCCATTTCACAAAGTGTCTGCCATATTGCGTTCCTGTTTATCGTATCGAATGCGCGTTCGAAATCGACGAAGAGCATATACAATGGTGAATTCCATTCATTGGATTGCTCAGTGATGATATGGATTGTGTTGATGTGATCAGTGCAACTTATTCCTGGTCTAAATCCAGCTTGTTCGTTTCTTAATTTTGCATTGATCGTAGGTGAGATTCTGTCAAGGATGATCATTGCGAGTACCTTTATTATTGTGTTGAGGAGAGAGATACCTCGCCAGTTCTTACATTCTCTTAGGTCACCTTTCTTGGGTATCGTAGTTATCAAGTCTTCTTTCCATTTCAGTGGGATTCTCCCAGAATTCCAAATTTCTTGGATTATTGGTGTTAATATGCTTGTAGTTGTAGATGAATCTCCTTTGAATACTTCAGCGGTTATATTGTCTGTTCCAGCGGCCTTCTTGTTCTTCAGTCTATTAATGACATCTTTAACTTCCGTTCCGTTGGTGGATGGGTGTTGCTAGTTTCGTTATTGATGTCAATTGATGACTGGAGATTTTCGGGGTCGGCGACGACGTCCTCTTCGAAATATTTCTTCCATCTCTTTAACTGTGCTTCATCTGTTGTTAGTACTTGACCATTAGCGTCCCTTATAGGTGGTATATTTGTATTTTTACCAGTGACCTTTCTTACACACTGGTGTAGTGCTCGCATATTTTGGATTGCTGCTGCCTTTTCAGCAGCTTTGAGAATGCTTTCTGTATATTTGCTTCGATCATTTCTTGCCATCTGTTTTACTTGACGCGCTGTTTCCTCGTATCTACGTTTCACCTCTTTCGTGTTATGTTGGCCCATTTGCAACTAAAATTGAAGGCGTTCCTCAACTTTCTGCCATGTATCATTACTGATCCAAGGTTTTCGATTGTATTTTCTGTAGCCGAGTACGTCCGTGGCAGTCTTAATGTAGGCTTCTTCTGCTTGGTTCCATCTTTCTTTTATACGGGTGGCTCCAGACTGGAGATTCAGTTGGAGCGTTTTATTGAAAGAGTTTCTTGTTTCAATGTCTCTCAATCTATTTGTGTTAAATTTCCTCCTATTTGTCTTCGAATGTTTTACAGCTGCTGTCTTGATCTTGAATTGTGCTATTACCAGTTGATGATCGCTGTGTACATCTGCGCCCTTTATTGTTCTTACATCTTGTAGTGATGTGAGGAATTTCTTATTGATCATTACGTGATCTATCTGATTTTTAGTTCTGCCATCCAGTATGTCCATGTGTATTTATGTATATTTTTGTGTGGAAACCTACTGCCTCCTATGAACAATTGATTTGTGCTACAGAAGTCGATAAGTCTTTCTCCA
The DNA here is from genome assembly GCA_963556175.1 of Tipula confusa. NCBI lineage: Eukaryota > Metazoa > Arthropoda > Insecta > Diptera > Tipulidae > Tipula > Tipula confusa. The sequence goes on along the minus strand of OY744476.1, from coordinate 107,517,910 downwards.
TTGATATTTCGCACAGAGTCCAATGCATTTCTTCCCATGATAGTGGTTAGGTTGATGTTGTCTGTACCAATTTTTGCATTGAAATCTCCTTGTATGATTTTGATATCATTTCTGTGCGTTCTTGCTATTGTGGCTTGTAACTGCTCGTAGAACTCATCTTTTGTTGTACCTTCTGCATCTTCTGTTGGGGCATAGCACTGAATGATAGTTGTGTTTCTTATTTTTGAATGGAACCTTGCCACTATAATTCTGCTGTTAACTGGTTACCATTCCATCAATGCTTTCTTTGCTTTATTTGTTGTTAATATGCCCACGCCTTGTTCATGTGTGTCGTCTCTACCAGAGACATATTTTAACATTTAAAATCATATATAAGTAAAAATTTTAAATAAAACGAATGGTTCCCATAGTATTTTCACCTAGAACTAGTAACAATATGACGCCAGGATTAAATTAAAAAAATATGAGCAAAACTCAAATCTATAAACCTATTGGCAGTTTTTCTTATCTTATCTTTTTAATAATATAATACATACTTAATTGTTTATTACTATGACAGCCAATATCCACCCAGCGAAAAAATTGTATAGAAAATTAATTTTTATAAAATTAGGTATAGATAAAAATAAGAACCGAAAAAAATGTTGTCTCTTTTGTGACCAAAATGATTTTGGTAAAATGAAAATATAAACTTTTTAAAAGTGAAATTAGTTTTCATTTACCTTCTCCATCTTTTACAGATTCTATTATAATGCCATAACGACTTATGATTGTAATAGCTTGATAGAAGCTTAACAGATAAATTTATAACTGAACATTTTCCGAATTTATTTAAAAACTTGTCGTCAAACTAGAGAGTGGGACTACTGTATTACTTTGTATTGGATAATGATAAAATTTACGGAACTGCGTAAGTCAAGGACATACATAATAAGAAGGCAACGGGTATCATTTTAAATTCCTACTTTCTCTCTCATGTTGATCCAAAACGAGGAAACTCTTTAAAAAAAAGGAAAGGCGAATAATTTATTGGATTCATATAATAAAATAGTGCAGAACTACTAGATTACGAATTGTACAAGTGCACAACATTTTTGCACGGTAAGCTTTTAGGTCAAACCTATAAGTTATAAAATTTAGAATGACCAGTTAACATAAAATAAAATATATCTAAATGATTAGGATAACATCAGTATAAAGCATGTCAAAAAACAAATCTATAAGTCCCACTTAGGGGTGGGAAAGGAGAATTAAGTTAAATGGTCTACAAACTGTCCAATGTCATCTTCACTTGAACTTAGTAAATAAACTTCTCAAACCAGACCCACTACCAACTCGTACTGGTCAGAGTGTTAGACCAGTACAATAAACAATGAGTACAACTAATTCAGATAATTGTACCACAGGTGGCAACCCAGCTCAGCATCTGGTAAATCCACCCTTTAACGAGGCTGGCTCAATGGCTTCTGGAGTGATTTTTTAAAAGCCCTCTTAGGCAACTCAACCCATTTGGACAAAAGCCAGGGTGAGTAGATCACCACTACCATTAGCGAACGCCTTTACGAAAGATTTACGAAAAAGAAAAATTAACGTTAAATCTAAACAAAGATCTCGAAAAATTACAGCAAGAAAACAAGGAGTTAAAAGTTGCTCTAAATGCAGTAATATCTGAGAAAGAAATCTTTAAGCTGAAGGTAAAATACGATACCAATGATCATATAAAGGTTATGTATGAAACAAACGACGAAGAGCTCAACAGAGAAACGGGATGGATTCTGAACCGTAACAAAAAAAAATAAGAAACGCAAGATGAGTAAATCACCACAGGTTTCACCCGAATTAAAAAATCAATTGAGCAGCTTTCAACTGGAAGTAGGAATGTACTACAGGAGGAAAAAGCTTAGGTTTCAGCGAAACAGGAACGATCAAGTAAAGAACTCAACCGGAAGCAAGAATGTGCAACTGGATAAAAAATTGCCACGGTCACCTCAAGTTATAATATCCAATTGTGATAATTATGATAGTATTAGAAACATCATGAACAACGATTGGATAGAATTTCAAGCTACAGCTCTATATAGTGGTGATATCAAAATAAATGTTCCAGATAGTGAAAGCTATAGAAAGTTAACAGGAGAACTTAATGAAAACAAAACAACATGGTATCCCTAAAAGAGGTGGCAAAACACCGCTGCCATTATGTATGTTATTTTTTGAAAGAACAGAAGGCATTAAAAATATATATGCAATCAGCGAAATACTCCATATGAAAGTGCAAGAAGCAGTCAAAAAACCTAAACTGATTCCCCAGTGCAAAAAGTGCCAAGTCTACGGACACACGCAAAACTTTTGTAATAAGGAGCCTAGATGAGTGAAATATATAGGAAAACACCGTACGGCTGAATGTATGAAACAAAAAGACACCCCACCAAAATGTGTTAACTGTGGAGAGGCACATCCAGTCAACTACAGAGGTTGCATTACAGAAATATAAAAAACGTGAATATCGCAAAATTGGCCACTTTTTAGTCATTTTTCGTATGTAAACATTTGTTTTGCATGTTTTATATTTTCAAAACGCGGCTAAAGTAAATTGATTTCGAGTTGCAAACCATGGAAACTAACATTTAAAGCACCGAGCGAGTGGCTCAGTGGTTAGCGCTATGCCGCTTGGAGCGGGAGGTACCGTGTTCGAATCCCAACAGGGGCAGGATGCAAAAGGGAATTTTTCTCACAAAGATTACGATCGGTGATATTGATAAACACAACTGTGACCCCCTATTGGTGTGCAGAACTCATGGGCCGATCCATTTTCCATGTCATCGTGGTACAGGGTGACATGGAGCTATGCAATGCGCAGATGGTAAAATGTACGTCAAAAAATTGGTTATATGAGCAGGAATGCTCCGGCCAACTAAAATAACTTAAATAATAAAAAATAAAAAAAACATTTAAAGCACAGAAAAACAGCACATTAGAACAATGTTGTCAGTTTAAAGAGTCCAAAAGAAATATTCTCACTAACATTTGTTTTACCTCATAGCTACTTGCACGCCTGCTTTTCTCTTCGAATTTACCAATTGTGGGCGCACTCCAATAAAAAAGTAGCTATCTCGTCTTCTCATGAAATATTCTTCTCGTTGTTTGAATTTGCCAATTAGGTTTATAATTGCAAAGATAAAACCAAATTTTGAAAATGTTATCACCGCAGCATTTCCTTTATTGAAATAATCATGGAAGAAAAGAAAAAGTGGTTTAGATAATATGATTATACCCGGTTTTTTATCCAAAACGAAGAAGCGAGCGATGGCCTGTGGTAGGTTTCCTTAACATTGAATATTTTTCATGTCTATCAGCATACTAAATATACATGATATATAAGCTCTGGAATTGAAAGCGTGGCAAACTAATAGAATAACCAAGATCAATTTGTGGGGCAATAACTTATTATTTCCTAAGCTCTAATACAAGAAGTATGAGATTTAAAATTAATTCAGTTAGCCAAAGTGGTAGAAAATACTCTTTCATCTATATTTACCCATAATATTTGTATCTTTCAGTTAAAAGAATCTGTATTCTATTGATTATGTCATCAGCAGAAATACTGCTATAAAATATATAAACATTTTAACAAATAATTTGTATGCGAACAAATTTCCAAAGGGGTTAGTCTTTTAATTTATTATTCCCTCGTGTACGTTTATTTAAAGACAATTTAATTCTTTTGTCAATTTTTAATTGACTTCAATAACAAAGTTTTCCAATTACTTTTTAGCATGAATTAAAAAATAGTATATAAAGGGTCATATGTGGATGAATGACCAACCGCATTTTCTATATACTAAAAGCAAATAAACACACAATATAGCATATAGCATAATAACAATGAAGACAGTAATAAAAATATATCTGTATATATTTTTATTGGATAACACATAAAACAAATTTAAAGTCACTTTCAGAACACCAAACCAATAAACTTTATATAAATTTCCCAGTTTTGTCTGTTCCTTACAACACAAATACAAGCACACATAAAAAATATTAAATCACTTTGTGGTCAAACAATATAAAGAAAACAATAAGAAAATTACTTGATAAATTCCCTCAAGTTCATGTAACTAAACTACCATACAAAAAACAAACCGAAACGAGTTGTTTTTGTTTTATTTCTGCACATTTAATTTGTATTTTCATTTTGTAAATGTTAACAAATCGAGATTATTATCGTGGGATTTAAAATTAATGATTAATGTATAATAAATTAATATTATTGCAAATGCTACATTTTTATCAAATGCGGCCATAATTTAACACTTAGATTTGTTCGTTTTTAAAAATATTAAAATTAAATTTGTCTTACACCATAATGATGCCAACTGGGAAATATGTTTTGTTTTTAGTTATTTTCATTATAATTTCTCACCTGGTGAACAACCAATTTTACAGTCTTGCGGTGGCTAGAGGTACACTTATTGGCCATGGTGATGTATATATCTTGATTAGAAAAGCATTAAAACATAAATTACTTCCATCATTTAATTTAAAAATTATTGAAGCTATAGATGTGAGAATATATAGTTGTCTAGGTGATATTACATTTGCTTTTGCCTTTTTTTCCGGTACAAGTGATTCAATAAAATTGGGCCTTTTTAGACAGGATATTCAAATATTAACTTATATTACCAATCCATTTTTTCATTATGAATTGGTGTCAAATATACAAACATTAAAAAAACTCAGCTCAGACCATTTACTGGTCAAATTCACTGTCAATATCCTAGAATACGAAACTGCCGAAGAATCAAATAGTATATTGGATTATAGGAATGCTAACTGGTTGGCTTATAAATGTATAACTAATAATAAAATAGACCTAAGCTCCAATAGCAAGTTAAATAAACTTTCAACAAAGGAAAATGACATTGGTATCGCTTTGGATCATCTCACCAAAACTGTAAAGGATCCCTCAACTATTGTCATACCAAAACTATCACGGTATAAAACAAATAACAATACATCATTCATTCCAGAAGAATTGAAACAACTAATAAAAACTATTTAAAAAGACAATGGCAGCGTACTAGAGAACCAGCAACAACCTTATCACATAAGAAAAAACTTTTCCACTTAACTAGAGTACTAGACAAACGAAAACAAAAAATACCTGCACTGGAAGATATAAACGCTCAAAACAACTCCATCACTTTAATTACTAACCGAGAAAAATCAAACGCTTTCGCAAATTATTTTGCTCAAATTTTTCGTCAAAACGACAACAATAATCCTAATTTTGCCTATATCGTTAAAGAAATAGTAACCTTCAATAGATTCTATTCAAAACAATGAACATTCAATAACAGAAACTAGTCAAACCAAAAGAAATATCAACAATCATTGCCCCACTTAAAAATTCAAAATTTTCGGGAATGGACGGAATAACCAACCATTTGATCAAACACCTTCCGCGTAAAACAATAGTATATTTAACATACCTATTTAACGCATGTTTTATAGTAAATTATTTTCAGGATAATACAGTAGTTCTAATATATAAATTTCTAAGGGATAAACGCAAAGTGGAAAATTACCGTCCAATTAGTCTCCTTAACGGACTCACTGAAATATTTGAAAAAATCATATTAAACCGCCTAATAAAATTTAGTGGAAATAATTTGATTATACCGAATGATCAATTTGGGTTTAACCAAGAGCACTCTACAAACCATCAATTGCTAAGGATGCATAACTTCGTTAAATATCAACTAAGTATGAAAAAATCAACCGCCCTTGTTCTGTTTGAAATAGAAAAGGCTTTCGATAAGGTGTGCACCAAGGACTAATATATAAATGATACAATATAACTTTCCGTTGTATCATATTAGAATAATAAATTTCCTTAAGGATAGACACTTCAATGTTTCAATCAATAACGAGGTGTCACAACCCAGACCAATCACTCATGGTGTACCGCAAGGAGCCGTATTGTCACCTTTCTTATATAATTTATACACATCAAATATTAAAATAGGAATTCCTAATGATGTTCAACTTGCCCAGTATGATGATGACACTGCAATTTATTCCGCTTCTTTCGACGTAAATACTATTATGAACAGTATTAAAATGGTTATTTATAAACTATTAATTTTTTATTCCAGGTGGGGAATAAAAATTAATCCACAAAAACACAAGCAATATTTTTCAGCCGCAAAAGAGCTGCGCGAAATCTCCCCAGCGCTAATTCTTTACAGATTGATAGTACATCTGTCAAATGGTCAAATAACAGTGTGAAATATCTAGGCATGATTCTAGACAAAAGATTAACTTACAAAAATCACATAGACTACTCAATAGATAGATAAATGCAATAAAATTACTAGGCTATTGTATAGCCTTGTACATCGCAAATCCAAACTATCTACTATAAACAAACGCCTTATATATTTACTTATGTCGATTTCGATTGAAGAATAAAACTTGCACTAAAGCCGCTTTCACAGAAAAATTCTGCAGAATTCTTCAGTAATATTTCTACGGCAAAACATGACGGAAATAAATATTGTTTATCTTTTTTAGTAATTTTTTAGTAATAAATAATAAAATTCAATTTTAAGTTGGTATACACTTTCGGAATTTACTAAAAAAGATAAACAATATTTAATTCCGTCATGTTTTGCCGAAGAAATATTACTGAAAAAATTCTGCAGAATTTTTTCATGAAAGCGGCATGAGTGCAAAATGGGTACTCGATTTACCCTTAATATGTTCGATTGATGAAAAAAACATCTCTGACAGTTAATTTGACAGCTCAAATGCAAGTTTTGCTATTCGAGGTTTTTTGGTCGAGTAACCCTTACTTTACGCACACCAAGAAATATTCTGTTTATTTGTCAATAAATAATTTATCAGTGACCGTTAATTTGTTTAGCGGAAAATTGGAAATATAATTTAATTTGAAATAAAAAAATCATAAATTTGAAATATAATTTTGCATTATAGTTTAGTCAGTAATATTTGTTCAATTATGTTTAAAGTGTCGGTTAATTTGTTTGCCATTTTTCCGAAAAATTAAATTTTGAAATTAATTTTGCCTTTTAGTTTTGTGTGTGATTTTTCTTCAATTGTGTTTAAAGTTTCATTTAACTTTCCTGTTAATTTTCTGTTAAATATTGTTTATTTTGTGTTAGAATTTTTAGTAGTCAATAGATTTTGTCAGAATACATATTTTGACAGAACACATAAACACATGCATAAAGCCTGCAGAGTAATTTTTAATGTTTGTTTGATTAAAAAAATTTGATTAAATTATTCTACGTAGTGTACTGCTATATGCTTCATCCGTATGGTTTGATAGTGCAAAAAGTCATATAAAGAAAATTCAAATAGCACAAAACAAATGCCTTAAGATGATATACACACCAAATCAAGGTTCTTCTCTACTAAAAAATTGCACAAAATATCTAAGGTTACATTAGTAATGGAGCAAATAACCAAAACCAAAAATAGCTTTTAAAATAATCTGTCTTCAATTCAAAATGAAATTATCAATAACCTTCTAATATTTATAAACTTTATGCTTTGAGGATTACAAATTTTTAATTTAAAATTTGTAATTTTAGTGATAAGGATTAGTTTTAATTTTAGTTGATAAGTTAGTTTTAATAAAAAATTATACAAGTGCTTTTTTTCAAATTCCTATTTTTACACAAAATTATAAAATAAAAAATAAAAAATTTAAAAAGCTCTTTTTATATACTAAGAATAACTATTTAAGGTGAAATCGCTTATTAATAAAAATTATGATACTTGTAGATAAACTATGAAAATATAACTGAAAAGCAAAACTTTGCTGAATCTTTAAAATTTGCAAACCCTAATTTTTTTTTTGAATATTAATTACAATTAAGGGAAAATTTTTTAATTTTTAATTTAAAAAAAAAACATAGTCTTGTGGTGGATGATCAAACTTGAGTCAAAATTATCATACTTGTTAAATAGTTGTTGGTTAAATAATTTCTTTAATTTTTGTGTATTGTCAACATTATTGTTCTCTAAACTAAAAACCTTATTACATAATATTCTAATAGATAAAAACATATTACAAGATGACAATACATGTATAAAATTAGTTTAATATACTATGATTTGGTTACTCACACAAATAAAAACGAAATGTTTTTGCAATTTTTGTTTTTATTTCAATTTTACTAAGTTAATTTCAAGATCAACTTCTTCTTCAAAATTTGTTGAATGTAACTTGGTGATTATTTCGTATATATGATTCATAGATGACACTAGTTTTAATGTTACAAGCGGTGCCTGACTATTCACGATTCTAAATTGCTGACTTTTCAAACTTTAGTTGGTTAGAAAATATTTTGTTTATAACATCTATGCTATTTAACACATAAATATTATCATTTTAACATATTTGTTTTTAGTGTTTGTATTAAATTAGTGTTTGTGTAGTTTTAAAAGTTCTTAAATACAAATCTGTAAAATCTTATTTGTATTTATATGGACGTACACAAAAATTGACAACTAAAGCGAAAATTCTGGAGGTTAATAGAATAACTAATGAACAATTTAGAAAAGTCGGTAAAAGATTAGACGAAATTTTCGGCATGAGACACACAGCATTAACTTAAAATTAATGCTCCTGTCATTAAAAACTAAGTTAAATTGTTTACTGTTGGAACATTTTAAATTTGCATGAAAATTCCACCATAGACCAGCTTTTTTTTTGCTGCTTTTATTTTATAATCTGAGACATTCAGTAAATTTTTTGATTTTACAGTGGCACGATTGGAGTATTTCTATCCGTAGATAAAATCTCACATAGACTAAACTCAATTTAAACTGCTAAAATAACATTTGTCTATGTATGATTGACTCGGTACAATTTACAAATTAAATTAAATCCTATTTGGCAAATCTAGAAGTTTTTTGACGGTTTAGTCTTTTCTTCGTTTTGAGTCGAGTAGTTTGTTTACTAACTCATTTGGATGAATTGTAAGTCGTGAGCGATATCTGATGATATTTGTAATCTCTTCTCGTATTGTTGGTATATTTAGGTCTCTATGAATTAAATCGTTTGTCACGAACCATGGTGCATCTACTATGATTCTCAGAAATTTAGATTGGAAACGCTAAAGAATATCCAAATTGAAATTGCTGGCCGTTCCCAAAAATGTATGCCATATATCCAGATAGGTTTTAAAATGACTTTATAGAGCATTATTTTATTTTCGAGCGATAAATTTGATTGTTTTCCAATTGCTTACATTTTGTCTATATATGTTTACGCCATGTTAGACGTTTGACTATATGAATTCTTAAATATAATTTTATCGGCGAGCATATGCCTCTTCTCATTGTAAAGGTTATATGATTACATTTGGCGTCATTGATTTTAATTCGCCATTTTTTCATCCAAACATGTAAAGTGTTAATGTTCTCCTGCAAAATCTCTATCGCTTGGTTGGGGTCTTCGTGCGATGAAAGTACTGCCGTATCATCTGCAAATGCTGATTTTTGGACGCATCTGTAATGGCGATACCAAATATCTTAAAATTTCACTATCCTCTTCCTCAGTGGTTTCTGATGGATACGATTGAAATACTCTTTCGAAATGCTCTGCAAATATTTCTGCCTTTTCCTCGTCATTTCTTGCCCAGTGGCTATCACTTTCACGTATCGGTGGATTATACTGCAGTGGTTGTTTCAGCCTCTTTGTAGTTTTCTATAGTGAGAAGTTGTTTTCTGTTGTTGACAGTTATGATATAAATATCCTTGTATTGTCTGATTTTTTCCTCGAGTAGTACTTTTTTTATTTGTTTGGTTACTTTGTTTAGTCAACGTTTATCTTCCACTAAGCGATAGCGTTGACATTTCTGTTTTAATCTTTTTTTTCCTTAATCATTTTTTTTACAAACTTTGAACATTCCTCAATGTTTTTATCCTTTTTGACTGGTATTAATTTCCATGCTGCCTGTTGAATGCATTCATTTAAATATTAAATTACATGATCTAGAACATTATTCGTCTTTAATTTGAACTCAATGTTTTCATTTATCTAATACCAAAAATCTAAAGAGGTTCAAATCAGTTTTCTTGCTGTATACTATCGGTTGTTTTTGTTTGTTCACTAACTTTGTTCCCAAAGTAATTAACACTCGTCTGTGATCCGATGATATATCCAAACATGGCATTTATAAAATTACTAGTGATTCCTTTAGTGACGCAGTAATTTATGACATCTAGGATCTTTTTTCTATCAGTTGGCCAATACGTAGGTTCGCTGGTTGACACATGATGAAGGTTACTTTTCCGGATCGATTTTTATAACTCTCGGCGTCTCATTGTCGTCAATCTTGATCCCAGTAATGGTGTTTTGCGTTGTAGTGACCTCCTGCGATAAATCGATGGCCCAAAAAATTGTAGAAATGATCAAACTGTTCCATTTTTATTGTATGTTTTGGTGGGCAGTATATTACTGTAATGGTTATGGGCCTTACTCAATCTTCTTTATTACAACAGTTGTAGCTTGTAAATCCTGCTCGTACTTTTCTATTTCGTGGTGTTTAATGATATTTTTTATTATAATTGCAGTGCCACCATGTGCTGTTCCATTTGGATGTTTTGTGTCATAAATAGTGTATCTAGGTATTTTTAAAAAACCTTTTTTAGTGTTATGCGTTTCTTATAAAGAGTGATTTTTTAACTATTTTTTTTTGGCAACACTGATTTTGACAGGTCACGTATGTTTCGTGTTTTGTGTCACTGTCAAACATCTTCAGTTTGGTCTATAATTTAACCATGAATCGTCTTACAAACGAACAATGCTTGCAAATCATTGCAGTGGTTTCTGATGGATACGATTGAAATACTCTTTCGAAATGCTCTGCAAATATTTCTGCCTTTTCCTCGTCATTTCTTGCCCAGTGGCTATCACTTTCACGTATCGGTGGATTATACTGCAGTGGTTGTTTCAGCCTCTTTGTAGTTTTCTATAGTGAGAAGTTGTTTTCTGTTGTTGACAGTTATGATATAAATATCCTTGTATTGTCTGATTTTTTCCTCGAGTAGTACTTTTTTTATTTGTTTGGTTACTTTGTTTAGTCAACGTTTATCTTCCACTAAGCGATAGCGTTGACATTTCTGTTTTAATCTTTTTTTTCCTTAATCATTTTTTTTACAAACTTTGAACATTCCTCAATGTTTTTATCCTTTTTGACTGGTATTAATTTCCATGCTGCCTGTTGAATGCATTCATTTAAATATTAAATTACATGATCTAGAACATTATTCGTCTTTAATTTGAACTCAATGTTTTCATTTATCTAATACCAAAAATCTAAAGAGGTTCAAATCAGTTTTCTTGCTGTATACTATCGGTTGTTTTTGTTTGTTCACTAACTTTGTTCCCAAAGTAATTAACACTCGTCTGTGATCCGATGATATATCCAAACATGGCATTTATAAAATTACTAGTGATTCCTTTAGTGACGCAGTAATTTATGACATCTAGGATCTTTTTTCTATCAGTTGGCCAATACGTAGGTTCGCTGGTTGACACATGATGAAGGTTACTTTTCCGGATCGATTTTTATAACTCTCGGCGTCTCATTGTCGTCAATCTTGATCCCAGTAATGGTGTTTTGCGTTGTAGTGACCTCCTGCGATAAATCGATGGCCCAAAAAATTGTAGAAATGATCAAACTGTTCCATTTTTATTGTATGTTTTGGTGGGCAGTATATTACTGTAATGGTTATGGGCCTTACTCAATCTTCTTTATTACAACAGTTGTAGCTTGTAAATCCTGCTCGTACTTTTCTATTTCGTGGTGTTTAATGATATTTTTTATTATAATTGCAGTGCCACCATGTGCTGTTCCATTTGGATGTTTTGTGTCATAAATAGTGTATCTAGGTATTTTTAAAAAACCTTTTTTAGTGTTATGCGTTTCTTATAAAGAGTGATTTTTTAACTATTTTTTTTTGGCAACACTGATTTTGACAGGTCACGTATGTTTCGTGTTTTGTGTCACTGTCAAACATCTTCAGTTTGGTCTATAATTTAACCATGAATCGTCTTACAAACGAACAATGCTTGCAAATCATTGAATTTTATTATTAAAATGCGTGCTCTATTAAGAAAGTTTATCGCGCGCTTCTTCCATTTTATGGCCAGTTTAATCGACCCACTGAAGCGGCTAATCGGGCTATTGTGACTAAATTTCACACCAAATTTACATTGTTGGATATTAAATCACTAACACGCTTATGTACAGTGCGAACTGAAGAAACTTTCGCAGCTGTATCGACCAGTGTTAGTGATGACCATCAATTATCGATTCGGCGCCGTTCGCAGCAATTGGGCCTCTGCTACTCAACAGCGTGGAAAATTTTGCGGAAAGATTTAGGTGTGAAGCCTTACAAAATACAGCTGGTGCAAGAATTAAAGTCGAACGACCTACCACTACGCAGAATTTTGGGTAAATGGGTTCTTGAAAAATTGGCGGAAGATCCATTTTTTTTATCGAAAAATTGTGTTCAGCGATGAAGCTCACTTTTGGCTGAATGGATTCGTAAATAAGCAGAATTGTCGATTTTGTAGTGAAGATCAGCCAGGAGCATTGCAAGAGCTACCAATGCATCCAGAAAGAGTTACTGTTTGGTCACAATGTTGTGACGAACCGTTGGCATTCCAGATCGCGATTTTAAGGGTTCTGGACATTGAATGTTATGGAGATAATGGTTGTTAAAAGATTAAGGATGGTATCAATTTTGGTCATTAATTTTACCATCATAGTTTACAACCGAAGGTTGTGTATGTGTCGAGGATTGTGTTGACTTTTCTTGATTTTTTTCATTCTCCGTTGACTGGTTTTCGTTGATGACATTTGGTTTCGAAGTGTGACTTACAATTGAATTTTTGAGTATCTGTGCATATGTTATCCCAGTAACTAACTGATACGATGGATTCGGGTTTGTAATGCACATTTCACATATCTGGGTTTGCGATGACAATATGTTTTTGTATGTTCATATCTTTGACAATTAGTGCATTGCATTAAATTCTACTATAGACCAACTTAGGAAACTTTAAATTGTTACGACATATCTTAAACAAATTACTAACAATCCGAATTCGGGTTGAACAGTTCCATTTGTTAGTTTCGACTGGGCATATTTTGTAATTTATTATTAAACTATTTACCTCTTAGGTTTGTTGTATACTTCAATGCCAAATAGTTTTATATTATTTTCTATGTTGAATTTTATTTCCCAGATTAATACAAAGCCTCCTGTTAGATATATACCTAAACGTTTTATATTGTTGAAACTTTTCTGAACAGATATGATCAAAATTTATGTAGTGCTTTCAATGAAACTATGGTTGAGGCTATAAAACTGGAGAATAAAATATGTGTTTAATTTATTTTAATTTTATTGTATATTAGAAACGCACCATCGCAATTATATGTTGAGCTATACTCTCCCCATGCATCACCGCTAGTTTCTTAATTTTTCATTAAACATCTCTCTATTTTCCATTGCAAATCATCATTTTTTATGTACCACGGAGCATTAACTATACAAAGTCGCTCTTTGTTTTGAAAGGTTTGTATCATTTTCATGTTAGTTTTACTCCTACAGCCCCACAATTACCGTATCCTGTAAGTGCATATGGGCGTTGTCACCTGTTGGTACAGTAACAATTTGATTTTTACTGATAATCCGGAGATTTTCCACAGCAGCCAGAGCATTTTTGTTAATCTAATATTAAGTTTTTCTTTTTTATATAACTTGTTCTTGCTAAGGCCAATATCTGTTGTTATCTCCAAGTTTTTAGTCATATTTGCGAAAGGAATCTGCTGACCGTTAATAACTACAAGCCGCTACGAATTTTTCAAATTCGTGATATTTGCATGTGTAAATTTGGTTTCATTATGTCCGATACGCCACATTTTTGTCCAATTACTTATTATATCACAGGCATTTTGTAATTTACCTGTAAATTCCTCAATATTGTCGCCAACAGCCAGAATCGCAGTATATATTGTAATACTAACTAATATTGCGATTTACTTGGTAAGTCTCATTTATAGAGCAGGTAAAGTATCAATCCTAAAACACAACCTAATGTGGCTTCTACTAATATTTTCTTAAAATCAAAGTATTCCTCTTTATATTTCACTTGAAAGTGACAGTCCTTAATTTAGGGCATGATCATGATCATATAAAATAGTTTTGGTAAATCTCTCCGAAGTTTAAAAATCAATCCCCTGTGACACAATTTATCGAATACCTGCGCCACATTTAGAAAGATTCCAGAGCATAGCGTCTTTTTCTCTAACGTATAGAGGATAACTTCAGATTATATTTTCTTTGCTCTATAATTTATATCTTTTTTCGAACAATTTCGAAGTCACCGGAAGAATCGTGATTGGTCGAAATGATTTTCTTTCGTTCGGCAGCTTATCTTGATTTTGAACTTTTATTACTTCTGCTATTTTTCACTGTCTGGTTACATATTTTATCCCAAAAGAATTTTATCCTAGTTTTGTAGTAATTCAGTTGTACCTGTTTTTTCTTGTTTTTTGTCTACAGTATGTTTGCATAAGGTTAAAACCTAGAGATTTGTTGCACTGCGGAATTTTCGACGAGGCTCTTTTAATTGCTTCTATTTTCACTCTTATGTTGAGTTTGCTAGTTATATTGTATATATTTTGAATGTTTTCGGAGTTATTAAACGTAAGCATAAGAAGCGGATGTTATATTTTTAACGTCATCGGTTATTTGTTTACTTGGACAGGTTTTAGTCTTCCAGCCACAATCAATTTGGCTAGAGTAAACATATTTAGTCTCGTATATGTGACACTACTATTTCCCACAATTCAGTTTTATTGTTAAATTTCTGTACGAGTTCGAATTAGATGTGTTAATTTCCTATACGTTATTGTTCAAGACATAGATTTTATACGCGTGGCCCGTTACAGAATTCATCAGCTGTTGGACCACTGAGAAAAAAGTAACTCCTTTAATGTTTATCGGTGGTGGTTTCTTTGAAACCACCACCGATAAACATTGTACCTGTGATTATTGTAATTATTGGTGTTCCGGCTCTTCCAATCAGAAATGTTGTCCATTTATAAAGTTTCAAGAAGCGGCTTGATCAACTAATTAGTTGCTTATTTTTTTCTTTTGGTGTTGATCTCAATATATTTGGTTTTCTTTGTTTTCTAACAGATTAAAAGTTGCGAAGTTATGTCAAATAAAATGATAAAATTTGCATTTTTCATGTTTTGTTTTATTTTCCAATAAGCTTTTTATTATTTGTGGTCACTAGCGTGCATTCTATAGACGATTTTTACCAAACGGATTTTGCATCTAAAAGTGCAAAAAACAATTAACTGCAGCAATGTTTACTTTTTTACTTTTACTTTTTTTTACTAGAAATTCGGCTAAGGAGGTAACTGCTATTATTGACTAAAATATTGTGCTTATTTTAGTTTATCTCAACGAACTTTATAGTTTGGTATGCTTTACATAGCATAGGAAAATGCTATGTAAAGCTTCCATACAAATGTAGCTTGATAATCTTATAATTGATTCGTTCTCATAAAATCGTATCATTTTCACACCTATATACACATAGCTTAACCAAATACCGTTAATACCCTCATTTATTTGAAAGCAAAACGAAACATTTTAATAAATTTTCAAAGTTCTCTCATATTTCACTTAACCGTAATCAGCTAAATGAAAGTGGAATCAAAATATATTTAATGACCAACGATAACCAAAATCATCGCAAATTTATTTCAAGTCCATTATATTATACAGACGCTCTGTATTTTCATTTTGATGCTGTCTTCGGTTCTGTATGTATATACATACAATTTCTATGCTATACGCTTTTTGTATATAATATACATATTTTGTCTTGACACAGCACAATGAAAAAAGCATAGTACGAAAAAGATAAAAAAAAATCCTTCATTTACATATCGAATCTCCCTGAATATATTTACATAAAATATTTTATTTGTTGCTTCTCGGGAAACAAAAAGTTTTGATTTGAAATGCTAAAAGCTTTAATAAAAATAACAACAATACTTTATTTATACGAGTACATAGTGAAAATAATTTGATCATGATAATTTTAAGCTGTTGAGGAAAATAATAAAAGAAAAAAAATCGATATCATTTTACCATCCCTGTACCTATGTAGTACAGGGTAGGTCATCTACCGGTTTTATTAATTATTATTAATTACATTTTATTTTGAAAATGCAATACTAAACTGTTGACTGTACTATACTTTAAATAATGTATTAATATTGAGCGTGCTTAACATTAGAAGAGGGCCACAAAACAGTTACGTCAGCTTTTTAGTAGCACATGTGTACGGAGACTACTTTTTTAATTGGGGAAAATTTCAAAATTGATATGATTATACAAATAAACAAATGAATATGGTATGTGGCACAATTGGTCAGATTTTATTTTTTTAGTGAATTGTTGATGGAGAATGAAACCCTTACGATAACATTTCGCCAATGGTAAATAGTCGAGAGTGCGTTGAATGTCAAGAAGCAAAAAAATAAACATTAGTTTTTTGTGAAATACATATTTTAATATTCTATTTATGATTTTAGGGTTTTCGTTTTTTTATTTTTATTTTATTTTTATTTTGGTGGACTGACCCGGTAATCTTTGTAGCGGTATTCACTTAGAAGGCCTCGTCACTGTAAGTGAGTTTGGCTGCAAGGGCTCCATATTCAATCGGTCCCTAAAATTGGTTTCATTGTTCTCATTGTTTACGTGGTTTGCGTCATTCTGTTTTGATCTATTTTTCGTTTGTAAAATGAATTTTTATTTTGAAATTCATTTTACAAATATTCGGGGCCTTAAAACTAATTTCAATTCAATTTTCTCACCTGGAGTTAACCAAACCTGCCATTTTTAGTTTAGGTGAAGTACAAGTTTCCTGCTTAGGTGATCCAAATGACTTCAAATGTCCATGATATTCGCGTATTGACTATTTGAATCCATATCGAGGGATGATTCCTTTTGTAAGGGATGATCTCCACTTTGATGTACCCAAATTTATTTTACCTAGTTCCAATCCTGCGTTAAAACTTTGTGGATTGAAATTAAATTTCAATCTCGCTCTATTTTTATTTGTTCTCTGTACCGTAGTCCAAATTTACCACACGTAGAGACATGTCACGAGTTTGGAATAATTTCAAGTTCAATTGATATGATTTACCAGATCTCTCCAATGTCTGAAGTGGTTGTCTTGGGAGATTTTAATATTCATAATGATACTTGGTTAGGATTTTCTCAACCAGGTGAATATGTTGAATTGTTTGCGGGATTGAATAGTCTTGTCCAACTTGTAGACAAACCAACTCGGTACCCTGACATATTAGGTCATTCATCTCATTTGTTGGATTTATTTTTGACTACCATGCCTGACAAATATTCTATTGATGTTAATGCTCCAATGCATGATCAGAAAGACCTAAACTTTCTGATCATGCATTGGTCTCAGCGAAATTTCCGATTGCCCCGATTGGAGCTCCGATTGGAGCTCATTACATTCACACCTAGACTAATTTGGAATTTCAATGATGCCGATTGGCAAACCAGCTACATACACGTGATGAATGTAATGTTTATTGTAAATTATATTCATTCAATCTTTAAATTAATTTTAATAAAGGGTTTTAGCCCACCATGTTGCCGTGGCGTAAGCCATTAAGTGAATTATCCCTAGGCAACGTGTTAATTGAAAAAAAAAAATATTTAAAAGACGGTTTGACAGAGATAAAGTGAGCAATTAAAAGTGTCGAGTTTAATTACATAAGGTTTTGCCAAATTTGAAGTGTGCTTAAGGACAATTTATACAAGTTTCAAGAAAGGGATTGAATACAGTCGGCTTTTTTATAAATTATTAGAAAACATTTTTAAAGGACCCCTAAAACATTCACTTAATTGAAGACGTGTTGGATCGATGAATTAAAAGAGTTACACGAAAGGTTAATAATGCGATTAGACCTGTTGAATTAATTTAATGTTGATTTTGCAAGCTTCCGAATCAAGGGCATTAGGTGTCGTTCATTGGATTATAGAATATTGATATTTAAGCAAAAGAGCAAAATAATAAAAAAAAATTTGAAATATGATTTGTGTTTTTATGTAAGGCATCCCAAATATTTACAAGATTGCGATTTACGCCTAAGGGTTTACTGCTATTGTCCAAGTAAAGGTAGATGAAACTCTACAACGAGCGATGAATAAGGCGACTAAGAACGACTCAATGGTTAAATCGTAAACCAGTTATCTATGGGCAGCTTTGAAACTTGTGCATAAAAATATGGCAATATATGCTTTCTGTTTCTTTTGACCTATCTAATCACTTTTGTATATTTTCTCTCGCCACAATGTATACTTGTACTGGCCAATACTTTTCATCGTTAGTAAGTCAACTCTGTCCATGCCACCACAAGTCATGATTTCGTAATAATTGGATAGGAATACTTCGTGATGTGAAGTCTGCCGGGTTCGATTTTGATGGAACGTGGTACCGGTTACTTTGAGTTATTTATTGGATGATTTTCGAAGTTCGGTTCCCGACAAAGCTTGTCCATTTTCTGAGGTCCGATGATAGTCAGTTTCTGGCTTTAATGTTATCTGTGTTCTTTTGGTCATTATATTTGTTGGTAACTGCTTGTTTCAATTATCTAACTTGGAAAGCCATAGAGACCCAAGTAAAATCTTGAATTGAACAAAAATATTCAAATATTTTACTAGTTATACTGTCGGATAGTATGGTTCTTTTGGTAAGCACTCTGGTAATATGTATAGTGAATCGAAATCTGTCCTGTGGAGGATCCCAATACATACCTAGAACATTTAGCTTTTTATAGTCTGGACTCCCTACTACTCTTAGATTTGTGCTGGTACTATGTCACTTTTTATTCACTCAATACTACGGTAATTGGGTCTGAGTAAGCCGAGCGATTAACATGGAATTTTTATTTTTTTTTTCCTGTGCTTGAAAATATTTTTGTTTTTAAATAATTTTCAAATAACTTTAATCAAATTATTCAATTAATTATATTTCGTTAAAAAATTATAACAATTTTACACCTGATAATGCCTAACGTGTATTTATATAATAAAATTCAATCGATACATCATGCGGAAAACCAAAACACTACGACCTACCAGATGATGAGAAACAGTTAAAGAAAGATTATTACCATTTACGTGGAGTTTATAGTGATTCAAATTAACGTTCGCAAGAGGTTCGTAACGAACACACAGCTCTATATAAAAATCATATTATTTTTTTTATTATTATTATTTTTTGTAATTGTTTCACCTATAGTCCATCATGAATGAGCACATGCTCAAGATGAACTATAGGTGGTCATGCTAAATTATTGTAAATAAATAGGTAAATAAATAAATAAGTACTATGTTTCTTTAAAGCCCCGTAATGTGGTATAATAAGACACTTTTGTCAAGGAGTATTCTCTCCTTACTGATTTCCTGCATGTATCTGAGGTCAAATTACTCGTTCATGAATTCTTTGTATTTGTTTTACGATAACCCTAGCTGTATGTTAATTTTCTCTCCATGGAATTTAATATTCTGATGGATAAATTGAGTGATTTCCAAAATGCTCTCAGATTCATATTAATGTATAACTCGCCAATATTTTCTGCTGTTTGACGTTCGATTAAAACCCACCTAAATGACGTCTGTTTCGCAATAATATTACCATACTTATTTAAAATTGTATCGTCACATAGTACTTTAAAGACAACAGCATACCCAAGTAAAATAACTATTGGAATTGCTTTGTTTATTTCGGTGTGTGCTAATCCAATGTCGACCAGCAATTGCAAATCATCTTGGCTTGGCGTTGATGGTGGAAGGACAGCTGTTATTTTTGGTACAATGATGGTAAACTATTTTAACTTGAACTACTGGGTTGTCACCTTTCAGGTCTATTAAATGAATTAATGCGATTGCCTATGGGAAATCCGTTTGACTGCGTCAAAGATATGCAAATGAACATTAATTGTACATTGAATACGGTTAAACTATATAAAAATACTCCGATTCGACTTTCAAATTAAGTCACCATCTTTTCAATAAAGCGTACTATTCTAAAAAAAATAGTTTGCCACCACATAATACGTTTAATAATATGAGCTTTAAAATTTAATTACGTTCCAATTTTATTTTTGTTTTTAATTTAAAATTGTCTAAAGTGCAAAACGAATTTTGAATTAAATTAAATTTTTCTATAAATACTAGCTATATACTTTTACTATAATTACAATGTAATCTTATAATCGCATTATAGAGGTTGATATTTTTGTTCATGTTTGTGACAGTTTATGAATTGCCACCTTCCTTCTTTTATAATTTGATAAAAACAAAAACAAATCTTTCCAAACATTTCGTATGTATCGATTAAAGTGCGATTACGAAAATATTATACACGAACCCGACATGTATGTGGTGTAATACACCCTACAATTTTTGAGAGAATATGACAACTTTGACAATAACATACTCGGATAAGGTTTATTTATTTTGTTCAACTACAAAATACAAAAACATTTCAAGCATTGAGTAAATACATATTCAAACAGGTGGTAAACATACATAATTTAATTCAAATGATGATGTGCCAAATTTAGAAAGAATTGTGTACCAATACACATTGATAAGGATGTGTGTTTAAATATTTTTTAAGGTTGTTTTGGAATGAGCAGATTGTTCTACATTGTCAAAGGTGTATAATGCTAAAATTAGGATAATCGGGCTATGTACATAACATTGAATTAATGTTTGCCTATGTTCAATAGAATATATATACATATAGATACGGATTTATCTAGATTCTTGAATATTTTTGGCCTTTTTAAGGGATATACAACATTTCTGATTGATTGAATTTAAATGTTTTTTGATAATGAAACGATTTGATTATTTAAAAACTATTTTGTTGCTTGGTGACTATATGTTGATCTGGATTGCAACGTCTGGTTAATGCTTTTGTCGTATACCCACGACACTAACTAAATGTTTGAATCGTTTTTAAATCGAAATGAAACTTGAAAATCACTCTATAAATTGATCGTTTTATCACTCTAACCAAATATTTAAAAACCTTTTCCGGTACAATTAGATCAAGATATCCTCTGCATTCACCAGGGTCTGAATTAACGGAAGATGTAAATTTACATTTTGAAACTCTCGTAATCGACGAAACCTTCCTTTAAGTATACCAAATGCATTTTCAACTCGTTGTGTAGATTTTCAGTTATAATACCTAAATGAATTTTACCAAAACCGAAGAAGTGGAATGAATGTTAGTTATAACCGACTCGACCCGATTACTGATACTTAAGCGATAGATAATTAGTATTTTTTTGTGGTGTATGGAAAGGAAAGGTAAGTTAGTAATGACAGAATTGATCCGGTTTTCCGGCCAATGTTTAAGTATTATTAGTACAAGACAATCACAATTTTACTGAACTGCTCTGCATTCTGACGTCTCTTATCAGCAACTCCAGTGTGCCAGCATTCAACTGTGATCAATAAAGTTTCTTAAGAACAAAATCTATTGATGCACTAATTTCTCCAAGCTGTAGGCTGTAACAGATGGCATTAGTTTTCACATGTAAATTACAAATTTATTATTTCACAATCATGCTGCTAAAATTTATTAAGTGTACTATTGATTTGACACAAAACTTTAAAATTAATACTAATTAGATTTTAAAATAATTGATCAAGCATTACAAATCAATTGAATTGAACGAAAATCTGATTTATATACCCTTTATTTGACTCAAAATTTTAAAATTAATACAAAACAAAACTTGAGACAAACAAACAAACAATTTGAATGAGTCATTCGTGTTTATAATAAAGAGTATAGTAACGGCACTACAAGGCAAATAAATATCTTGCATCGAAAATGTGATCCAATGCTATATCCTCTGCTCTATCCTTATAGAAATGACGGTTGGCACATTGGAGTAAAGGATGTGATGTCCCAAATGGGTTATTACGCACACATATTGGCAAATAGAAAGGAATTTAATCCATTTTTATGACCTGGAAAGTTAACACAACAATTTGTTGCTGACGCCCACGATAAAAACGGAGGCAAAAAGATTGCATTTCAATCGGAACAAGAGAAAGTTAAAGATGTTATTATTTTAGATTGGTTTAAATTAAATCAAAAAACGCCAAAAACTTGCAGTGATGGCAAGAACAATTATCATAAGAACGTGTTAACAATGGCGATGCTTTTGATAATACTAAAAAATATTGCACTTTCTTAACAAATAAGAGAAAATTAAGTAATAGAGGAGCAAAATCTTTGAATGTCTACAAACTTTAGATGGTGTTCTATAAGGTGCATTTAAAAAGGCTTGCAGAGTAAGAAAATTACTTGCTGATGACACAGAAGCTTCCGATTTTCAGGCGCTAAAAGAAATCAGACTTAACTTTGGTCTTATTTGGGCATATGGGAATCTAGGAGACACTTTAATTCTTTGAATTAAAAAACATAAATCAGCTATGACTGAGGATTTTGAACATCACAGGAAAAGTGATTCTGAAAATCAGCATTACTTGACATTGAAAGTATTGTTTGACAAAACTCTTAAGACTATAATAAATTGGAATTGCCGCAAACAACATCAAGTAATGATATCCTATCTGAATGAGATGTGGACTTTGAAAGAGAAAAAAGATTGTTATTTGTATTTCAGCTCAATTGTGAACAAAAAATATCAACGACATGGTGATGAAAGCCATCGAAGGTATAGCCGAACCGGTTATTCTTTATTGATTGACCAAGGGAACTGGGAAAACGTTTTTATATAACACTTTATTAATTGTTTTAAGAGGAAAAGGACAATGTATTACCGGTAGCTTTCACTGCAATTACTGGAGCTCTTTTGGAGGGTGGAATAACATCAGTCTCAATTAAAATTACCAATGCCTCTAACGGACACAAGCTCAAAATGAATTCGAATAAAATATGCAGAGGCAGATATGATAAGACCAGCCAAACTTATTGCTTGACATGAGACTGGAACGATACTGGGAATCGTACGTGATGTAGTCAATAGACTTTTTAAGAAAATTTTCAATAATGAAAAGATGTTTGGGAATATGATAATTCTTTTTGGAGGAGATTTTAGGCAATTACTGCCAGTTGTTCCACATGGTAACCGAGTTACCATAATGGAAAGAACCATAAAAAAAAATTTCTCTGGCTAAAAATTATCCCAGTTGGGTGATGGTAAATTTAACCAGCTAACATGACTTTGGAGAAAATATTTTTAAAATATCCGAAGAGCTTATTTGCAAAGGATCATTGATAGATAGATGAAATTTTTGAAAAAATGTTTACTGCTGTGGAATGTAAATATTTTACGAATAGAGCAATATACCTTTGAACGAGGACACACCTAAAATGAAGGACGACGTATTAAGTCGATTAGAAGGAGAAAAGAAAGTATATTATAGTATAGCTTCTGTAGTTACTGGTGAGAGGAAAGAACAAAATTCCCAACGGAATTTTTAAATACAATAACTCCATATCAGGCATACCTATACATACTTTAAAGCTAAAAGTTGAGCAACAGTAATTCATTGCGAAGGCGATAGTTTCCAATACGAGTCGCCTTTGTAATGGCTATAAACAAATCCCAAAGGCAAACCCTTGACAAAGTTGGACTGTACTTGTCACAACCAATTTTCTCTATTAATTTATTAAATCTATTTAAAAGAGCAGGGAAATCTTACAGAATACACCGACAATGTTTTTCCTCAAAATGTAGTGTTTAAAGAATTCTTTGATACATAATATTTGACTTAAATTAAATAAATTATTAATATGATATTTCAAACTTTGGATTGACTACCATTGACCATAACCCACTGGAAGTGGTTCAATATGAGTCAATATGTATTTATAATTTTTTGTGAACACGTATATAGCTTTCTAGCCTTCCCGTGTGTACACGGTTACTTTATACTAGTGTACAATAAAGTATTCAAAAAACATCAAATTCAAAAACCATTCTGTATAATTCTGTACTATTTCTCAACCATGTGAAAAACTGCGAAAAATTATGGACTTTTAAACCTAAAAAGTCTCCATCAAAAATCAAATGCTATTATTTGGTAAAAACTTGTAAATATTTGAGTAAATAAATAAAAATAATCTAAATTGATTCTTTTAACCTTATGGCGTACTGCGAAATCCTAAGTTTCTTTTAGACTTTACGAAAGGACATTTGACTTTATCTCGCTTTTATAAATTATTACGTTTATTTGGCTTTTTATAAATACTCTGCTATTTCAAATCCGTCTTTTTTGTAGTTACAATACTGGGAACATATTTTCAAGATTCTACACTTTATCTTCTTTAATAAATACTTTAACCCGAAAATACCACAAGGTTCTGTAATTAGTGGTATCCTATTTATACTAATTAAATCTAAATGATAGTAATGTACAGTCGTACCAGCAGGCGGAACTGTCACCGAGAAAAACAATAAAAGAAATTAATGTCGATTTCGATTGAAGAATAAAACTTGCACTGAGTGCAAAAAGGGTACTCGATTTACCCTGATTATGTTCGATTGATCAAAAAAAAATTGCCCTGACAGCTAATTTGACAGTTCTAGTGCAAGTTTTGCTACTCGAGGTTTTTTGGTCGAGTAACCCCTACTTTACACACACCAACAAATATTCTGTTTATTTGTCAATAAATAATTTGCCAGTGACGGTTAATTTGTTTAGCGGAAAATTTGAAATATAATTTAATTTGAAATAAAAAAATCATAAATTTGAAATGTAATTTTGCATTATAGTTTGTGTGTAATTTTTATGCAATTGTGTTTAAAGTTTTTGTTAATTTTTCTGTTAATTTTCTGTTAATTATTGTTAATTTTTTATTAGAATTTTTGGTAGTCAATAGATTTTGGCAAAATAGATATTTTGACAGAATATGTAAACACATGCATAAAGCTGTCAGAATAATTTTCATGTTCGATTGATTGAAAAAATCAGTGTACTCGACCAAAGTGGGGTAAAAAATCAATCGAAATCGACATAAGCAACGATCACTGGTTGATGTGTTGGTAGTATTTTTTGCACATTGTTTGCCGCAAAAGAATGTGACGATGGAATCATTCAAGTTCAATAATTTGATTTAAAAGGAACGACAGCCATTTAATGAACTTTTGAAGGAACTTCATACACAAATTGAGCGTTACGAATTTGAATGTAATTGCGGTGCATCATATGAAAGTCAAATGTTGCGTGATCGCATTACGGGAGTTTACGACAAAAAAACTCCAGTTGAAATTGCTCGACGGACGTCAAAAAACGCTGGAGCGTGTGATTGAATTTTGCAAAACGTTCAAATCGGCAAATGTCAACAAAGGAATTGTGGCATCAAAAAAGTCGATTGGTGAAATCGTAAAACACAGACATCGAGTCAGTGAATGCTGTTCACACAAATACCAAAAGGTTTTGTTTCAACAAGGTTTTGTGGTGGCGAATGGAAGCTAGAGCATAAAGGAAGTGTTCAGCAAAGGATTTTACGTGCCAATGTGCGAATAAAGGTCATTTTCACCGGATGTGTCGCCAAAAGACAAGTAAATCGAATGGAAGTATATCGAACGCGAGCGTATCAAATATAAAGCAGCGATAAAAGATGAGCGTCACCAATCTTAGTTGGGCTGATATATCATCAGGTAAATTAGCAGTATTCGATTATAGTAACAATACAATTATTGAACGGATACCAGAATTCAATGTTGTTGACGACACCTTTGAACCGATACTTGAATTTGGATTGATTAGTCCGGTAAACATTGCTTCAATTAAACACTCTAATACAGAAGGATAGTTTATTAGCAAAAATAGTGACGTATTCACTGGACTTGGAAATTTCCCGGACAAATTACTCTTCATTTACAAGAGGATGCTAAACCGGTTGTTCATTATAAAAAGCGTTTCCCGGATTCGATAGTTAAAAAACTCAAGCTAAAACTTGAAGAGATGGTGCATGATGAAATCTTTTATCTGGTCTCTCAACCAAATGACTGGGTTAATCATTTGCAAATACTGGAAAAATCGAATGGTGATTTGCTGTCTTAAGCGCGAATATTTTTTGATTCCTACCATCAATCATTTGACTTCGAAATTAACAAATAAAAGGGTATTCACATTATTAGACTGTTCTAGTTAATTGAAACTGGATAAAAGTAGTTCTGAATTGACAACATTCATGAAGCCTATAAATTCAAAAGGTTGGCGTTTGCATTAATTGTTTCACCGAAAAATTTTCAAAGAAAAATGGTTCAGATATTTGGTGATATACCAGGTGTTTTTGTTTACTTTCATGACATTGGAATAGACGCCACTGACGTGGCAGAACATGATGGAATCCTGGCCATGTTACATCCGCCCTTCGATCGGCCGTTTCAACGTACGTGATGAATAGGTTTTGCACACCTGAAATATTATTATTTTTTTTTCTAATAATGATTGGTCCAGAATCCAGTTTTAAAGTACGGGATTTTTTTTTATCATTGAGTTATCAGCATATGAAAAAAATAAAAAAATAAAACATTGAAGTTTTGATCTCTGAAGTAGCAGGATAAAAAAACCGAGAAAAAAATTTTTTTGTGCGCTCTTGATTATTTTTTTTTGGTATTGAGTTTTAATTTTTTTTTAAATGGTGGTATTAAATTCAATAAGAATTTTTAATATAAAATAAAAATAAAATAAGATTTATATTATAATATTCCTATTCTTAAAATAAAAAAACAAAAGAACTTTGTGGCTTTCGGCCACGTGAAAAAAAAAAAGATAAGAACTTTGTGGCTTTCGGCCACGTGAAAACAAAAGAAAAGAACTTTGTGGCTTTTAGCCACGTGTGAAAAAAAAGAACAATTATTTATGAAGTTAAGATGGTTAAGTTATCAATGAATTAATGATAGTGATTATAAGATAACTATTTGTATTGTATGGCTTAATACAAAAACGGCATGATACAAAATTATAAAAAGATTATAAAAAAAAAGTGAACATAAGTGAATTATTAGACATTAACTATATGAAAAGTGTTCAAGTGATAAAATATTAGAAAAAAAAATATATAATTAAATTAATATTAAATAAAAAAAAAAAATCTGAATTTTAAAAAAATTTAATAAAATTAATAAAATAAAATTATAATTAAATTATTTGGTATACCCAACAACAACAACAATAACAACATCAACACCAACAACAACAAGGAAAAAAATTGAAAATAAAAATTATAGTGGTTAAGAATTATAATTTAGATATTAAGGCTTGTGTTGGTCGCGGGAGGTGGTGGGTAAGTTTAGCATAAGTAAGTTTTATGATTATTTTTTTTTAGTAATTGGGTTTAATTAAGTATTGTATTTAAAAAAATTTTTTTTCTACTTATACTATTTTTTTATATATATATATAATATACAACCGAGTGGTGTTAGTAGATACGTTTTTTTTTTTTTCCTCTTGTAAACTTTTCGGAAATTTTTTTTTGTGATGCTGATAATTCGATGATGAGATAAATATTGCAACGGTAGGCTTGAGTGTGACATGAGCATGGAGTCGGGGTAAGTTGTTTTCCTGTTTTTTTTTTTTTTAGGAGATTATCTACGAAAACACTCACGACTAAAATTACCTCCACCAGACTGAGCTCGGGTAATAAAATAAACAGCTGTTCGTAGATAATCATCATAACACGAAAGTGTTTTTGTTACGGGAAAATGGTTCTACTCGCTGTTTCATATATATGCCACCCGTAACAAATGGCGCCCAAACACGGTTTTATTCAAGGCCCTTGATTTAATACCACGTTTTGAACAAATTAAAATAACTGGTTTCCGGAAAATGCGGTTATAATTTTCTCTGTGTAAGATTTGATGTTATGTAGCATACTTCCGTTTGATTGCAGGTTTATTTTTTTTTGTTATAGAAACGTGGTGTTGGTGATGAAAATTTTTTTTTAAGTACAAGAGGGACTTGATATTTCAAAATAAATTAACTTTAAATTTTATTCTCGTAAAGTAAACTCTGTTTATCATTTCTGGTCTTAAATAATTGTATTTTGAATGGTTGTCCTATTTGCAGATTCAATTTATCGTTTTTTTTCTGGAATATATCTACTTTTTGAGTATTTGAGTTGTTCCGAGGAAAAAAAAACTGAGTATGTCTTTTGCAAATGGTTAGATCCCATCTGATATTATTTAAGATTTAACCCTTCTTATAATTTTATTTAATTTTTTTAATTTTTTTTTTATGTATTTTTTTTTGCTGCCCTGCTCCAATGCTCATGTTGAACTCTGCCTATTGCCTTCTGTTAATTGAAACAATTCTGACATTTTTTTTGTTTTGTTTATACTATTTTTAATTAACATTTATTGCTTTTAAGTTTAACTTAGTTTAACTAAGTTTATTTTTCATTCCATTTGGAGTTTTTTTGTATTTATTTCTTCATTCCTATAATTTTTTTTTGTAAATCTCCTTAAGTTAGCATTATAATTTTTTTGTTGTTGAAATAATGGATCCCGATCATCTCACTCCGGACGAGTTTGAAGTGGAATGCTTGGTGCGTAAACTAAACAAAGACCCACTGATAAATTTGGTAACTCTATCTCAATTGTTAAAAGATGAATCCAATCATCCTACTCTTAAACCAGTCCGTGCACACACTAGTGCTACGAAACGTCCAAAAGATGAGATACGAGTTTGTACCAACAAGTTGGTCGAACATCGTAACATTTTAACCGGGATTACCAGTGCTAAAGATATTAACGCAAATTTGATTGCACGTACAACTACCCGAATAACCCATGTAAAAGAACGCCTTAGTCGGTTGGCTCGCACTAGCCGCAATTATAAGCAAGACTGTAACAACCTGATACAAACGGCCAATCAACTAATAGAAAATTTTAACTCACTGTCTAGCGAAGAGCCCGACCTAAACAAAACCCTTGCTGATTTAAGCGATAACATAAACTTACCTGCAGATGAGATAATGACATCTGAGGATGAAGCTGAGCCTCAGTCCCAGTCCGGACTAAAACCAGAAAAATCTTCCGGGCAAGGTGGTAAGGCTTCTCAAATTCCTCCAAATCTTCCTAGCACTACCAACAATATCTCTATCCAAGGTTCTACTGGAAAACTACCAATGGCGGTGGAAATACAACCCCAAAGCTCCGAACAAGGAAAGTTTCCTCCACCACTACCAGATTTGTACAGTCCCGATCGTAGACCGAGCGATTACACTACGGCTCGATATTCACCTGCCATAAAGTGGAATATTTCTTTTGATGGTACACCGGAGGGACTATCGATTGAAAGCTTTATTTTTCGGTATGAGCATCTTGCTCAACATTATCGAGTACCCGAAAGTAGTCTATGTTACGAAGTAGCCACTATTTTGAAAGGGCTAGCGTTAAATTGGTATTGGTGCCATGTAAAATTAAATCCCAACGCATCATGGAATGACCTGAAATGTGATTTAATTGAACGGTTCCAAGATAGAAGAACGGATCTTGATGTGAGGCATATGATCGATTCTCGCAAACAAAAGGTTAAAGAACCATTTATGGTCTTTTATAATGATATTCAATCTCTAACATTAAAATATCGTATTCCTCCGACAGATTCGGAACTTTTGCATGTGATTAGAAGAAATATGCGAGCTGGTTTGCAAAACGCATTGGCTGATAGAACAATATATTCCATTAGTGATCTAGTAAGACGCTGCGTCGCTCTCGAAGATTCTTGGAAACGCACAAACTTTGAACCCGAGATGTTATATGCGAGAAAGTATGTAAATGAAATTGAGTCTAGTCCAATAAGTGAGATCAACGCAGGACGATCTGTTAATCTTCCACTTGAAGAATCACCGGTAGCAACTGCTGCACAGTCAAATATCTTGTGCGATGATATATCTGCCATGACAATTAAGCAACCACAAAAGCTTCCGCAAGTCCAAAATAACCCCATCAAGAATAGAAACAACTCAATGTTGATATGTTGGAATTGCTATGACATTGGCCATGGTTATTTTGATTGTAGTAAACCCATCAGTAAAGTGTTTTGTTTTGGATGTGGCCGACCTGACATATTGAAACCGAATTGTTTTAGGTGTCAGGGAAACGATCATCCGAGGTTTCAGAATACTGGGAATGCGTTTCCTCGGATGAGAATCCAACCCAGACCACCATCTTCAGAGGGCCAAATGAATTCCGATTCACAGAATCAAAGGAAGAATTTAAATCAACCTTAAAACCCGAAATCAATTTAAAAACATCTAAAAACTTTCCAATATCACCTAATGTTTCACTTCTACCTACTAAATCTAATTGTGCATTAAAATTCAAGGGAAAAAGCTCAAAGTTTCGCAGGAATTTTTATCGTGCGGATAAGTATTGGGCTAATCGTAAACTTTTAAGAGATTCAATAGGGGAAACTTTTATTACCGACGAAACTGATAATCGACCATACCTCGATGTGTTGATTAACGATGTTCCGTACCGAGGATTATTGGACAGTGGAGCTTCTATTTCAGCATTTGGTAGCGGAAGCCACGTATTCCTTGATAACCCGAACTATCGAATTGTCAATTTTCCTTCCGTAATTAAAACCGCAAGTGGTCAGCAGGAGAGGGTTTTTGGGTATCTATGGGTAAAAATTGTTTTAAACGGCGTGCAACATTCCATGAAAATTTATATTATTCCTGGTTTAAAACAAAAGCTATACTTAGGTATAGACTTTTGGAAGTTATTTGGAATCTCCCCTAAGATAGAACTAATGTCTGAGTTAGAAACGCAACCTGAATGTGTGAACAACCTCGCTTCAAATCGACACAATTTAACAGAGGCTCAAGAATTCGAATTAAAAAACACCATCCAGGAATTTCCTTCCTTCAAAGATCTTGGATTAGGAAAAACATCTCTGCTTTCTCATCACATAGATGTTCTAAATGCTAATCCAATAAAACAACGGTACTATCCTATCTCCCCACCGAAACAAGCTGAACTTTATGCTGAAATAGATAGGATGATCTCACTGAATGTGATTGAGGAATCCTCGAGTGCGTGGAGCTCCCCGGTGACCTTAGTAACAAAAGCAAACGGCAAAAAGCGACTTTGTTTGGATGCCCGACGGTTAAACGAAGTGACGGTCAAGGACGCGTATCCATTGCCAATAATCGACGGTCTTCTGAGCAGGCTGGACAAAACTAAATTAATTTCCAGTATCGATCTCAAAGATGCCTTCTGGCAAATTCCGTTGGCTCAGGAGTCTCGAGACAAAACGGCGTTTACCGTTCCTGGGCGTCCACTATATCACTTTACCGTGATGCCGTTCGGGCTCTGCAATGCCCCGCAGACTATGTGTAGGTTGATGCAGACTATTGTGTAGGTTTAAGTGCTGATCCTGAAAAGGTGATGGCTATTAGCGATTTCCCGGTACCAAAAACTATTAAAAAGCTGCGTAGCTTCTTAGGGATGACGGGATGGTATCGTCGCTTCATTATGAATTATGCATCAATATCATCACCACTAACTGATTTGCTGAAAAAGCAGTCAAAATTTGTATGGGATAATTCAAGACAGATAGCGTTCGATCAATTAAAGCATGCCTTGATAACCGCTCCAGTATTAATTTATCCGAACTTTAAAAAACCCTTCTTTATCCAATGCGATGCTTGTCGTACTGGTGTGGGAAGCGTTTTGTTTCAGATCGGAGACGATGGAGAAGAGCATCCAATCTCGTATATGTCAAAGAGACTTAATCCGGCGCAACAAAATTACTCAATAACAGAACTGGAGTGCTATGCGGCCGTTTTAAGTGTAAAAAAATTTCGTCCTTATGTGGAGGGTTGCAATTTTACCATCTTGACAGATCATGCTAGCCTAAAATTAAAAGACTGAAGTTTCAAGCTCCATCTAGCCAGTCTTCCCATCAGATCCTTTTGACTCATAAGCCTATGAGTCAAAAGGATCTGATGGGAAGACTGGCTAGATGGAGCTTGAAACTTCAGTCTTTTAATTTTAGTATAGAGCATAGGAAAGGATCGCAAAACGTTGTACCCGATACTCTCTCTAGAGCTTATATAGACGAATGTTCATCAAACCCTATTCCTAACGTATTACAAATTAATTTAGATTCACCAGACTTTTTGTCACATGAATACCTGGAATTAATATGTCAAATTAAAAGTAAACCTCTCAAAAATTTTTCGATTACTAACGGTAAAATTTATGTGAATCCCTCTAATAATCATTCGGCTACATTTACTGATATTCCACCGTGGAAATTATATGTTCCCTCATCACTGGTCACTCAACTTATATCTCTTGCCCACGATCCACCATTATCAGCGCATCAAGGAATTCATAAAACTCTTGAAAAATTACAGCGGTATTACTACTGGCCACGAATGCCTCACGACGTAAAAGAATACATTAATCATTGTCATGTATGCAAAGAAACAAAATCACCCAATCATGCTTTGAAACCTCCGATGGGTAATCGAATTCTCGTCGAAAGATGTATGCAGCGACTCTTTATGGATTTCCTAGGGCCGTATCCAAGATCAAAGCTAGGGAATTCTTATCTTTTTATTGTATTGGATTCCTTTAGTAAATATGTTTTCCTGAAACCAATGCGTCAAGCCTCCTCGGTCAACGTATGCAAAACACTGGAAAACGATATTTTTAAATGCTTTTCGGTACCTGAAACTATAGTGTCAGACAATGGACCACAGTTTACCTCTAAAAATATTGAACATCTTTTTAAAAAGTATGACATAAAACATATGCGCACGCCAAAATACTCCCCTCAATCTAACTCTTCGGAGAGAGTCAATCGCTCGATACTTTCTGCCATAAGGGCATATATTTCGGATAATCATCAAGAATGGGACATAAACCTTCCAGATATCACTTGCGCCCTTCGAAACGTAGTGCACACCTCAACCAACTTTTCCCCTCACTTCGTGATGTTTGGTCAACATATGATCATGCACGGTAGTGAGTATAAAATATTGAATGAGCTTAATTTAACCAAAGAAAGAGATGTTTCTGTACAGTCCAAAACTAACCGACTAAGTATTTGTCAAGAAATTCTACTTGCACATCTCAACCGAGCTCATGAACGGAGTACCCATACCTACAAACTAAGAAGTAGACCTAGAAATCTAGTCATAGGGCAAAAAGTGTATGTACGTAATTTTGCACAAAGCAACGCGACGCAAAAATTTTCTTCTAAATTGGCTCCAAAATTTCTTGAAGCTAAAATACTTCGCAAAGTAGGTACAGTTGCTTATGAACTGGAACTTAAAAGTGGGAAGAGTATCGGTATTTTTCACACTAAGGATATTCGGTCATGATTCCAGCGACTATCCCTATGCCCGGCTTTGAGACATCTCTGGGGTGTGAGTCGTCCCCACGATTGTTACATCCGCCCTTCGATCGGCCGTTTCAACGTACGTGATGAATAGGTTTTGCACACCTGAAATATTATTATTTTTTTTTCTAATAATGATTGGTCCAGAATCCAGTTTTAAAGTACGGGATTTTTTTTTATCATTGAGTTATCAGCATATGAAAAAAATAAAAAAATAAAACATTGAAGTTTTGATCTCTGAAGTAGCAGGATAAAAAAACCGAGAAAAAAATTTTTTTGTGCGCTCTTGATTATTTTTTTTTGGTATTGAGTTTTAATTTTTTTTTAAATGGTGGTATTAAATTCAATAAGAATTTTTAATATAAAATAAAAATAAAATAAGATTTATATTATAATATTCCTATTCTTAAAATAAAAAAACAAAAGAACTTTGTGGCTTTCGGCCACGTGAAAAAAAAAAAAGATAAGAACTTTGTGGCTTTCGGCCACGTGAAAACAAAAGAAAAGAACTTTGTGGCTTTTAGCCACGTGTGAAAAAAAAGAACAATTATTTAAGAAGTTAAGATGGTTAAGTTATCAATGAATTAATGATAGTGATTATAAGATAACTATTTGTATTGTATGGCTTAATACAAAAACGGCATGATACAAAATTATAAAAAGATTATAAAAAAAAAGTGAACATAAGTGAATTATTAGACATTAACTATATGAAAAGTGTTCAAGTGATAAAATATTAGAAAAAAAAATATATAATTAAATTAATATTAAATAAAAAAAAAAAATCTGAATTTTAAAAAAATTTAATAAAATTAATAAAATAAAATTATAATTAAATTATTTGGTATACCCAACAACAACAACAATAACAACATCAACACCAACAACAACAAGGAAAAAAATTGAAAATAAAAATTATAGTGGTTAAGAATTATAATTTAGATATTAAGGCTTGTGTTGGTCGCGGGAGGTGGTGGGTAAGTTTAGCATAAGTAAGTTTTATGATTATTTTTTTTTAGTAATTGGGTTTAATTAAGTATTGTATTTAAAAAAAAATTTTTTCTACTTATACTATTTTTTTATATATATATATAATATACAACCGAGTGGTGTTAGTAGATACGTTTTTTTTTTTTTCCTCTTGTAAACTTTTCGGAAATTTTTTTTTGTGATGCTGATAATTCGATGATGAGATAAATATTGCAACGGTAGGCTTGAGTGTGACATGAGCATGGAGTCGGGGTAAGTTGTTTTCCTGTTTTTTTTTTTTTTAGGAGATTATCTACGAAAACACTCACGACTAAAATTACCTCCACCAGACTGAGCTCGGGTAATAAAATAAACAGCTGTTCGTAGATAATCATCATAACACGAAAGTGTTTTTGTTACGGGAAAATGGTTCTACTCGCTGTTTCATATATATGCCACCCGTAACAGCCACTGTTCTTGAATGTGTACGCTTGAACAATATCAAATTTAACTCGGGAAAATGCAGTTTTCCGAATCAGAGGTTAAGTTCATGAGCCACATTATATCGAATGGAAAAATTAGACCGGCAAAAAAGCATATATAGCCGTTTGAGTGGGACAAGAAACTTGACAATGAGCTTTAAAATTTAAAGAAAATTTTAACGTCCGAACCAGTTCTTAAGCCGTGTAATCCGGAAACGCCAATTGTTATTCAAACGGATGCAGCCAAAAGAGGGACTTGGATCAGGCCTAATACAGAATGATCATCCGGTGGCATTTGCTTTCAAAACTATTACTCAATGTGAACAGCGATTAGCACAATTTGAGAAAGAACTTTTGGCCGTGGTTTTTGCATGCAAAGGTTTTCATAACTTCATTTATGGGCGTAAATTTGTTGATAAAAGTGATCACAAACCCCTTGAAAAATTGAATTTGCCTGAAATTGATGTTGACACAACAAGATTACAGCGAATGTTCATGAAATATCCAGGAATGGAAATTGTTTATAAACCCGGAAAGGCCTAACTACTAGCCGAATGTCTCTCTCGTGCACAATTGAGTACAAATATAAACTCGGAAGAAAAGGAATTTTCTGGAGTCATTCACTCTGTCCCAAAATTTGTGAATGGAGTCATTCACTCTGTCCCGAAGCAAATGTCAGCTCGGGTTATTTGGGCAAATTTCCGAAAATTCAAATTGTAGCGCCGGTAAAAGAATCAGTTAATCAGGCGATGGAAATGTTGACGAATGGTATTTTTCAGTAGGTTTTGAAAATAATACATCCTCGGGGTACGATACCTCTGAAAGTAAATCTTTAGACTGAGGCTCAAATAGGTGATATAACGCGCAGTGGAGGAAATGTGAAGCCACCGCAAAGGTATGGCTGGAATTAGTTATAACGACCAAAAGGAGTTGTCTGGTCCTAATTATCATTGTTAATAATAATAATTTGAACTTAAATAAAAAAGCGTGAAATGAGGCGATGTAAAATGAAAGGTCACACTTACATCTGACGACACTAATAAGAATGATAGCTCACACATTGAAATTAGTTGAGCTTTAATCTTAATAAGTAACGCATATATATAAATAGTTAAATGAAAGATTTATAATAATTTATCTTAAATTATTGCGTCGACTAATTATTTTCATCCTTATTATACAGATTATGAGATAAGATATCATTATTGAAAATTATCAATTTATACCAAAGTTCATACAATGACCTATAAGGATAAAATATATGTTTTCAAAGGTTAATGATCTATTGTATTTGTTCAATTTGGTCAGAATATTTGAAGTATTTTAAGATAATTAAATGGCAAAAGGGCTGATTTCTGTTACCATCAAATGATTACTTAACCAAATGATATACTTTATGCATATATAATTATATAATAATTCTCATTGGATTTGAGTCATAATCGTGTCTGGATGGTGCAATCGGATATTAGTATGAATATAAAACAGGATATCCGTAAATAAAAGACAAATTAAGAAAAAAAACACTTCTACGTATCTAAAGTTGATATTATTGACGGAAGGAAATATGTTTTTATTGAAAATGACAAAAAGCAATAAAATATTTATGGCTATTGATTTTGGTTTTAATTTATAGCATTGCTATATAAAATATTACGGCAAAGCAAAACTTTATCGATCATTTTACAAGAACAAAAATACTACCATATTCACTATTCACCATCAATCAAGCCACCAATTACCAACCACAATCCATCATAATTATTACACTATTCATACCACCAACGATAAACCGATTTCAACATTTAACTGTTTAAAAGAAATGCAGGGCACACGTATCAGTACACGTCGGTTTTTCATTATCTCGTTACATGGGGTTTGCAATAGTTTAATTTTAGTATATTTAAATACTTAAGTTAGTTCTACTATATACGATTACTGTTTATAATCCTATATTTAGTTAAAATTTGTTTCCTGTTGAAACGGTCCCGAGATTTTATAAGAATTTATTATTAGTTATGCCTATAATGATATATCATCTTTACTAACATAATCAATAAACTATAGTAAGCCATTTCATCGGAAATTATTGTGTCGAAAACGCTTTATTTCAGAAAAATATCGATTTTTAGAAGATAGAATGGCATGTCGTGATTTATCGAGACAAATTTTGTCAAAGGCACATCATGAATCAAAATATCAGTATAAAAATGCTAGGAAATGTAAGAAAATGAAAATATTCAATATATGTATTCGATAGTTGAGTTTATTTATTCTTTGAATTAAAGTTTTGCGTTTAAATTACTGAAAGGGAAAATCCATTACTATAGTGAGAATTAGCAAACGTGTAAAATGGTGCCAGAATCATAATTTTTAGTTTGTTAAATTTATATTTAGCTATATCACAATGAGTTACATTGGTCGATTATTTTTTCTTAATAATAACGTGTTTTCCAATAAGGGGTATCATTTTTATATTAAAAAAGTCAGGAAACTTTTCTTGCAAAATTGCGATTGTTTCGTTGCTTGTGTGGTTGTTGGTAGCGCCGTCTTGCTGAAAATAAACGTCGTTCTCATCAGTATCTGCCAATTCCGGCCATAAAAAATTATTAATTATTGCTCGGTAGCACAATCCATTCACCGTAACAGTTGTACTAGCCTCATTTTCGAAAAAGTAAGGACCCATCACACCGCCAGTTCAAAAACCGTACGAAACAGTGACACGTTGAGGATGGAGAGGCTTTTCAACAATCATTTTTGGATTTTCTGAGCCCCAAATGCGACAATTCTGCTTATTAACGTAGCCTCTGAGGTGAAAATGGGCGTCATCACTAAAGATGATTTTTCAATAAAAGTCCGGATCATTTTGATGCATTTGAAGGACCCAATCAGCGAAGATACGACGTTTATGGTCATCGACCGGCTTGAGTTTTTGGAATCTTTGCATTATATCGATGTTGCTATGTTTGCAGCAGTCACAGACCTGTATTCCGTAGGTCCACACGGGTTTCAAGATTTGCTCATAAAGCAATAGTTTATTGCTAGTATAGACATTTGGAAATGTCTGCCTATTAGCCAATCCCTTTAATGTAGTTTTAAACGTAGTTCTTGACTTTTCTTCTTAATATGGGCTTTCTATCGTAATTTAGCGCCTAGCATCATACCTAGGTATTTAACTGTATTAGCGTATGGAATTTATTTCTTATTTATAAATACTGGCCTATATAATCTATTTTTTTGTAAGTAAAGTCCACATGGACACATTTACTTTCATTTAATTGCATTCGCCATTTTCTAGTCCAGCGATGAACTTTGTCGATGCTTGCTTGTAGTTTAAGTCCATCCAAAAAGAGGCTTGAACATATGTTTTTGTTTCTAGAGTACGTTCTATAATAGCTGTGATTCTGTGAACCTGCTCTAGGGTCGAATATTTTTCTCTGAATCCAAACTGATAAGCAGGTATAAGAACATTATCCTCTATTATAGGCTTTAGTCTCTTTAGAAGTAGTTTTTCAAATATCTTCGATATAGTAGGAAATAGAGATATTGGTCTAAATGACTTTTCATCGTTACCCGTTTTGTTTGGCTTTAAAATCATGATCACTACTGCTACCTTCCACTGCCGTGGAACGTATCTTAATCTAAACACAGCATTGATTATGTGCAGAAGTTTGTGTATTGCTTTGTCGGGTAGTTCTTTTATAATTTGCCCAGTTGTCAAATCATATCCAGGAGCTTTTTTCGGATTTAAATTTTTTATTTCTTCTTTTAACTCACGGAGCGTTACAGTTTGTATTTCAAGCTCATTTGATCTGTGTACAAAATAAACATTTTCATTTGCAGATTGTCTGGGTAGTGGTTGGAACGTTTCTTCAAGATGTCTCGCAAATAGATCTACTTTTTGCTTAGGTGTCGTCGAATTTTTTGGTCTCTTCATCGATTTTGTTGCTTTCCATAGGGAGTATTCAGTGTGTTTTTGACCAGTAAGTGAAGACAAATTTGGTTCTATTGTTTCATTTTTAACTTTCCTGATAATAGATTTCAGTTTTTTACATAAGTTATTAAGCTCGATTTTGTTAGCTGCAGTTCGATTTTTTTGCCAGTACTTACGTGCTTTACGTTTCTTAACCACCAGTTCCCTTAGTTTGAGTGGATAATTTGTACTTCTAATGTTATTTGCAGGTTCGAGTGGAGTGCTCTGCCACGCTGCTTGCTGTATATTTTCAATTAGTCTGTCAATGTCTTCTTTAACGTGCATAAATCTTCTTATTGGCACATGCAGTTTGGTATTTTCATTTAACGGTTCACGAAAAAGGTTCCAATTGGTATTCCTGTTGTAAAATCTTGGTGATATTTCTTTTTGAATAATAGTTTAACGTCATGATAACAGGAGAATGATCTGATTGAAAGTCGCCACCAGATTGAAAGTCGCATTTTAATTTTTTGGCTGCTTTAAACAGTTCTCTTCCTTTTGATGTATTTTTCTTTTTTTGGTTTATTCTTCGTATTATTCTTTTTTTAAGTTACACCGTGGTGGAAATTATATAGCTGTATTTCATAGCATGTATTTTTCAATAGAAGATCTATTAAAATGACTTGATCTATTAAAATGATCTATTAAATGACTCAGAAATTAAATATATGTCAATTTTTTTCGTGTTTAGGAATATTTCTAGCTCAAGAATATGATGGATTAGCTCATTTGCGTTTGAAAATTAATTTTTATTTTTATTCACGTTGGAATACTGCGACGATAGAGTTTGAAATTGGTCACATATAAGTTTATTTATTTCAGGTTGCTCGTCAAGTATTTTACTTAAAGCTTTTACGGTTTTGATGAAATATATTTGAACTTGGCCAGTATTATTTACTTTTGTGGTTGATTCTTGATTTTTAGCAACTTCTGCATAGATGCGTTACCTCGTAGATTGTATAATCCCTTATTATTCGATTGGTTTTTTGTTCCAAGGTTTTTTGGTTTTGCTCAGAGTTTCTTGCACGGTTTCTAATTTTTTGCAATTCTTTAGCTACTTCACAACCACGATTATTTGCAGGTTGTTGTCCCTTACAATTTATGCATGTTGCTGTAGTGTTTCTGTCTAATGTACACATGCTCGTAAGATGCTTACCAGCATATTTGACACATCTTGCGTCACACCCGCAACATTTCTGGTATGATTATAACTTTGACATTTTCTGCATTGGACTATCTTTGAAATATTCTTCCTCGTTGGCTCTTTTCTAACTCTCATATTTTGAATTGCCCGAATATTATATATCTTTGGATATTTTTTTATTGCCAAATGTAAGCATAAAGAGCAGTAGTCTACTTACAAGTTCGCGGCATCCTTTATCGCTTTTAGTTCTCTTGTTTTTGATCATCGTGACAGCTTCCTGAATATCTAAACCTTTATGCTGTAACTCAACTATTATATACTATTGCTTTCACAGGTTTGGTGTAGCCCTCTAGCCACAACCATAATTGGTCTTGCTTGCTTATCTTCATAAGTATATCACTGAATGTTGTCAGCGTTAAGCTTCATGGTAAGTGTACGATAGATATCCAGCAGATGATGCGGTATTTATAAAAACTGAAAAAAGTGGCAAAAGGCAACAAAAATTACGAATCAAAGTTTTTAAACACAGATTGAATATTTTACGTTTACTTTTTTACTATTAAATATTATAAATATTTGTGAGTTTTTGTGTTTTGTCTATACAATTTATAACATCTAAGTGCTTTCAAAGAAACATCGCAAAATTTTTAAATATTATGATTCATTTCGTGACATATATCATGTGATTTACATGTTTTTGTGCGCTTCAAATTATAGTGCAGTCACATTGTTAGTCTAGTACTGTAGTGGTTACCAAACATTCGAAATAGTCACTTGTTTTCGATATCTCGGATTATTCCGATAATCTGCTGTTAAAATAATTTATTTTGTATTTCTTTGGTTGACATTAATAATTTTAAATATTTTTTTTTCGATTCTTTTAGTTCTAAAGCCAAAGCTCTAAATCTTTTTGGATTTAGACGATTAATAATATTGTTGCGGGAGAAGATCAATCTGACACTATATTGTATATAGATAGATTAATAAAGGAAATATTCCAAAATGGCCAGTTAATCATACATGCAGATTTTCCATACACATATTTCGTTCTTTATACACAACTAAAAGAAATAGATTATTATTGTTATTATTAATTAACTGATATCAACATAATATATGTGTACAAACGGTATTTTTTTAAATACATGTTGTGTCAAAATTACAGGCTAGCATGGAGCAATACATTGCGCAGATAGATATTCAAAATCGCGAACGTGCGTCCTCGATTTGGCACTCGTTGGCGTTAAGTAGGACGTTAAACTAACCGCAAGAGTTGGGTGAGCTTCTCCAGAAAAGATTGTAGGGATTAGAAATTTAAAAAAAAAAAAACAAAAATAAATTAAACAAATATTTTTTAACAACTTAACTGATTCAAAGTTTATTTTTATATTTAATTAAAATATGACATTAAACTTAACAAGAGCCAATATATTACAAACAAATTCACCGAAAGGTTTACATGTATATATGCATATCAACGTAGCAGTTGAGTAACAAATTATAATACCAAATAGTACTGAAGTTTATTAGTATAATCCATCAAAAACATTCCGTATATTATAATATAGCGAGTGGTACAAACAAAAGATAGATTAAAATAAGGAAAACAATAGAATATAGTATTCTAGGAAATAAAATCCTTTTAGAAAACTAACTATAAACTATATTTTCCTTTTTCCTTAAGCTATATGAATGTTTGGTTTTTTTAGTTATGCGCTGTTTGTGAAAAACTGAAAAACATTTCAATCGTTAATACAAACAGTACACAGAACGACTGAAGATAAATGAATTTTAGAGAAATTACGTTGGAAACAAAATAAAAGATAACGATATAGGGAACAAAATATATATTTTTTTAAATAAGATTAATGGTTAAATTTATTTTACAGTCGATCATAAAGTTAATAACCTGTGAATATGAAAAAAAAGATACTACGAAAACGTCGAAATTGATGAATATTTTTACAGGAATTTTTATGTCATCTTTCGATTAGAATTTTTCAAATTTTGTATTTGCTTACTAAATCAAAATAATTTTGTTTAATTTGTCATTCGGTATTTTTTCAACGATTTTAGTTGTCAGTGATATGAATGTGTCGAAATATACAAATCATCTTGAATTTTTATACGGTAAGAATTTATTTAAAAGTAGTATAAAAACCGTGTTGACATAGCTGTCATATCAATAAAAATGCTTTATCGGGTGCGGTCAAGCGTCAATTTCTCATGAATGATTCTCCCCAGTTATATGTAAAGTAGTAACTTTTTTATAATTTCCCAATAAAATGAATTAGTTCTGTAGAACTAAAAAACCATCAAAATATGTCACTGATATGTATTTAACACATTTCAATGACATCAATCTATCAAGAATAAAACACCATGAAGGAAAAAATACAAAAATACTTAAAAATCTAAAAGTAATTGTTACAACTATAATAACTAGTTTTAAGCCAATTACAGAAGTTGCTTTAGGTTTTTTTTTTTTTAAAGAAATCCATCAAAACAACTTCGAGATATGAATGAATTATATGAAATTATATTTCTCGCTTAGAACAAAAGAAACGTTAACGTTTAAAATGACCAGAACTCAACTAAATTAATTTTGTTTTATGGTGTTTCAAGACCAACAGTCGTTGGTCTAGAAACAATTACACGAACGTTTGAAATAAAACACAAAAATTTTAAATAATGAAGTACTTGTTGAGTTTTATCCGCAAGTATTGTCAAAGGTAGCACTCATAAGTCAACAAAAACCTATATGAAGAAGAAGCCATTTGAGTAGCGAGAATCTATGGATTGCATGACTTGAAAATATTCAGTGGAAATACCAACGACCCAACAGTTTTGATTTTATTTAATCAATAAAAACACTACTAGCATATAAAATATTAACAAGATCATATTCAACTAACGATTATTTGTGTGAAATATTGGCTAGAAAATTTTGTCAGAAATGTATCTTCCTCCAAAACATATAAGGCTACCGGGAAGACAGATTCTTTCTTTACAAGAACTTTTTTATTTTATTTTAAGAAATTAGAAAATTATATTTATGAGACTGCCATGAAAAATTAAGAAAAGAATACAAATTTTTTAGCTGCCAATATATTCACCATACGACACAATTTATAAATTCATGCTACCCAAAAACTCCAACTGAGGAAGTAATAATTGAGGAAGTGGCCG
Source organism: Tipula confusa (assembly GCA_963556175.1). NCBI lineage: Eukaryota > Metazoa > Arthropoda > Insecta > Diptera > Tipulidae > Tipula > Tipula confusa. Next base: position 107,474,616 of record OY744476.1, on the reverse strand, counting down.
ACTGAATCATATTGTTATCTTACATAAGTTGTTATTGAGATATATTTTGAGCTTTTAGTTTTTATATAGTAATGATGGTCTTCATTTATTAGCGGAGACAAAGTCATTTGCAATTATCGATCACTTTTTATCATAAATGCCACCACAATGCATTATGTTGAAATTAAACATGGATGTTTTCGTCATGTCCAAAACATGGATTTTTGGTCGAAGAACCTGCATCTGCATCTAAATAGTATTAAATCGGAAATCATCAAAAGTATTAGAGTGTAGCTTCCTTTTTTTTTGTCAAAAGATTCTAGATTAGTACAATTGGCATCACACAAAAATGCTTTGAAAACTATCTCCAGGTAAAATTGTTACTGAATTCGTTTTAATCATAAATTCCTCGTATCCTTAAACAGGATATATCATCTCTTTAAAATCACTGATGTCTCGTCTCGTATATTTTAACACACATACTCAATCCTAGAAATTTTTTACAAAATGTGTGTCAACATTGTTTGTAATACCAAATTATAAAATAAACATAATAAAATTATAACTCTCGAAATCTAGTACGTCGGTACTCAATAGAAACAATAAAATTTTATTATTTTAATTAAAAATTATAATAAAAACTTAAAGATAATAAATAATTTAAGTATTTTTCCTGTTTTCTGAAAATAGTATAATAGCACAACTTAAAAAGTAATACATATAGCAACGTACAACATGGTGACAATTAGTTACTAGGTGACATTTTACGGAGAAGTAAAAATCGGCACGTGGTTTTAATTGTGTGGTTTCGAAGGGTAATCCAAAAAATAAATTCTCAAAATAAAAACGCAATTTACATTTTTAATTAAAAAATTGTAATTAAAAATGTTGAAATAATGTTGATTTCGACCAGCGACTACGAGACGGGTGTTACTACTTTATCTGTATATTATTTTTTTAAATATATTTATTAAAAATTGACATACATCGAACGCAGCAGTTATACACAAACACCCTACCATTTCTATTTAAATTACAAAATTTCAATGGGGTCAGAGTTAGCAGACACCTTTTAAAATATAGTATACTTGCAAAATGACAGTATCTTATTGATAGTATCACATACCTTTGGATCATTTCATGAAACACGCATCAAGAAGTCTAGTATATGTGCAAGCCAATAGGGGTTTTTAAGTGTATATAGTTAAAAGTGTCTAAATACGGGAGTAAAATGTGACCTTAATTTTGTTAAAGCATTAATTTTGTAAGCACTATTTCCCAGGTTACATTATCATGTTAAAACTAAGGACAGTTCTGACAAGCAAACCATTTGTCATTTTTGGATTTACGGCCAATAGACCAATCAAAATTTCAAGTAGCTAGTTCTCTCTGAACACTATTGATTTAACATAAATTGTTCTTTCATGATATATCATGCCTCATCTTTTGCCAAGTAGGCCTATCTTGATTGTGTGCACTAATCGTTTTTAGTAGAGGGTTAGGATTTAACAATATTTATCCTGGTAATGTACTCAATAGCGAAACTGCTCGGAGTATACTGCGGCGATATCCAAAGCTAGACTTCAAAATAAAAAGTCTCTGGTCGATAGATTACTGTAGATAGCGAAAGTTTAGATCCGTAACTTAGGTATACTGATTTGCACTTTAAATTGAAATGGGTCGGGCTGGGTTAGGAAGAAATTTTTCAAGATGGCGAAAGAATAAGTTCGCAAAACGTTTGATTCGGAAATAAAATTGTTTTAATTAATTATAAATAGTTGTCTAAAGTTAAATATAAATATATAAAAACGTTTGATTCGGAAATAAAATTGTTTTAATTAATTATAAATAGTTGTCTAAAGTTAAATATAAATATATAAAAATATAGTGATTTCATAATATTAGAAATAGATTATTAAAAAACAATAATTGTTTTCTAATAATTGTATATGTCGCCAAAAAAATTTGTATATTTTGTATTGTATATTCTTCTGTATATAAAATCAAAATGGCACAATCTGTGACGAAACCGAACAACAATAAAATTCTTCGAAATAAAAAAGTAGTGGAATCACCTATAATAATTACAAATACAATGGAACCCGCAAATCGAAATTTGGAGAAGGATTGTGAAATTGATGATCCAGATTTATTTGAGATGGATGGATTTATTTGAGATTGCATGCTAAAATCAACTTTACTAACTCATATCCAAACTGAGACCGATAAAGTTAAAGAAACCCAAAAGGAAACCAATATACGCGTAGATAATCTTAGTGATGAATTAAATAATGTGAAATTTGAATTAAATTTCATAAAACAAAAAAAAATGTTTAATGACGTAATTATAACGGGATTTCCAACATCTGATTTGTCAGCAGAGGAAATTATAGCTAAACTTGATGATATTTAAAAATTTGGAATCGATAAGGTTATTTATTCAAATAAAATATCAAATGGTAATCGATCGAACATTATTATGAAGTTAACCAATGTGAAAACAAAATCAAATTTAATGAAAAATAAAAAAAACTTTTGGTCCACTCTACGTTAATCAAATTCTTACAAATACAAGTTCGACGAATAATGGAATCCAAGTGTATTTTCGAGACCGTTTAACAATTGAAAATCAGAAATTGTTAAGTGAGCTACAAGAAATTAAAAAGAAAAATTTAATCTATCATTATTGGTATCGACATGGAAAATTTTTTATTAAACTGAAACAAGGAGATACGGATTTCCTATCTACTAAGTCAATTGCTGAAATCATTACTGATGACGTAGCCAAAAAACGTGAACTTTCTGCGGCTGCACCAACAACATACAAACAAAATGTCAATAAATAAAAATTAACAAGATTAACATGTTATTGGATTATTATTATTTTTTCATTTTATTTTGAAAATTTGTGAATTATTATTAGTTACTCTCAATTACTCAAAGCAAATTTTTTAATTTAATTTTCTATCTTAAGCATAAATTTAAATTATTAATTAAATATTATTATTATTATTTTTTCTATTACTTAAATTAAGTTAAATTGTTAGAGATACATTATACATAAAGTTGAATATTTTTTTCTCTGCTTTAAGGTATTTCAAAGTCGGAAGAAAATATGCATTTTTTAAACCTAAATGATTTTAGAAGGAATACTGATACTATCCAAGGTTTCAATATTTTATTTATAAATATTAACCGATTGCTATATAAATTAGAAGAATTTCTATGTACACTGCAGATTAATATTAGTGTTATAGTGCTTGTTGAAACGTTTCTAGAAGAATGCGAAATACCTTATTCTAATCTGAATGGTTACAGTTCCTTTCATCTGACTCGGAAAAATCGAAGTGGAGGTGGAGTGACAGTTTTTACTAGTGATAATTTGGCATTTGATCTTTCTTTATCAGAATCATATCTTGAAAATGATCTATTAGTAGTAAAATCTATTGGTAGTAAATTGTTGCTATATATCGCCCACCTCATACTAATATGAATATGTTTCTTAATTATTTAAGTGGTATATTAGAAAAATATAAGGGATAAGTTATTATTGGAGATTTTAATATAAATCTATTTAACAACATGAAGACCCAGATTAATAATTATAAACATATTATTGAATTAAATGGGTTCAAATTTATAAATAAAGCCTTAAAGCAATATTATACTAGAAAATCAATTTTAGTAAAAACATTAGATCATGTCGTAACCTCCTTATCAGAAAAATGTTCAGTGTATCTAGGCGATACTTACTTAAGTGACCATAGATTTATAGTAATAAATAAATCAAACGCAACAAAATATACTAATTGGGTCAGTACTAGCAAAGTCAACGAACCCAAAGTAATCCAACAAATATTGGAGTTAGATTTGAAAACACTCACTTTTGCATAACTGCATGACATTGTGAGACAAAACAAAACAATAATTTCGGTGAAACAAAAATACCCTTGTTATGATAAACCATAATAAATATTTTCGTTCGAAATTCCTACAAATGAAAACGCTTGTCAAGCGCCTTACCCACAGCAAAACGAAAACGAAAACTAATTTTTAATTATTAAAACTACAATATATTTCGTATAATATAGTTGAAATCCTATGAAACCGGTTTGTAACCACTATACCGAAAAACAACGAAAAAATTTTTCGTTTTCTTTTTCGTACGAAAAAATATCGAAATATTACATTTTTTCGTTACGAAAAAATTAAAAATCAATTTTTAAGGAAACCAAATATTTTTAATTAGTTTTTTGAATTAAATAAATTTTATATTGTAGTTACGAACCGATTTTAAGGATTTCAGCTATAACAAACGAAAAATATTGTAGTTTTTGTGAATAATTATGCATTATTTTTTGTTTTCGTTTTGCTGTGGGTAAAGCGCTTTAGAACTAAAATTGTAGAATTAAAAACAAACTACTATTCTAACAAATTTCAAAATAATATAAAATGGCCTAAAAAATGTTGGTCCTTGATTAACGAGGTTTTGAATAATTCTACAAAAACAGATCATGAAAATCATACCGGAACGTCTCTGCTAATTAACGGAATCATTGAAATTGATAAGCTTAACGTTTTTAATGATTTTAATAATTTTTTTGTAAATATAGCAAGAACGTTAGCCATTAGCAGAACATATGAACGCCCAAATTATATTGTTACTGTTACCAGTATCCAGTACAGCCTAGGTGAATTCATACACACTGATTCTAACGAAATTACTGAAATAATATCAAATTTAAATTCTAATTTTTCAATTGGATGGGACGGTATATCAACTAAACTATTGAAAGGAATTCCATTTATATCGAGTTTCCTTAGCAATTCAGTTAATATGTCTTTTACAACTAGCATTTTCCCGGAACAACTAAAAATTGCCAGAATAACTCCAGTCGAAAATATATAAATGAGCCATCCTTACACAACTCCATCAGCATATCGAATTAAATAATATCATAAACCCAAATCAATTTGGCTTTACAAAAAAAAGTAATACACTATCAGCTTCACTAAGCTTAAATGAAGAAATCTATAATATCTTAGAAACAAAAAATACCACAGCAAGCCTATTTATTGATTTGATGAAAGCATTTGATTGTATTTGCTATGATTTACTGATTAGGAAGCTTATTACCTACGGTATTAATCGAAGAGCTTTCAAGTTGATTATAAATTATTTAACGAATAGAAATCAGTTTGATCAAATAAATAATGTTAAATCTGGATGTGAATCAGTGCAATGTGGAGTCCCGCAAGGGTCAATACTAGGACCTATTATCTTTATAATTTATGTTAATGATATGTTTACTCTAAGATTGAATGGTATCTTGCAGCTCTACGCAAATGATGCAGTGATAACCTATAAAACAAAAAATTTAGATGAATTAAAACGGCAAATGCAGGAAGACTTAGAGATCCTAAAACGATATTTTAATGTAAACAAATTAAGAATAAATTCGAAAAAAAACTAATTTCATTATTTTTCAAACTAAATCTGACCCATCTAAATTGTTTGAGTCCATTTTTTTTGGAAAGTAACGAGATTAAACGAGTAGATTCTATAAAATTCTTAGAAATAGAAATTAATTCAACTCTCAATTGGAATAATCATATTGATCGTATAAGTAAAAACATTATTCCTATAGTCTGCACATTAAATCGAGTTGGAAAATATCTTACACCTTGTACCGCCGATATGGTCTATTTCTCACACATATTATCGCATATGTCTTATTTAATTCCAGTTTGGGGATCTGCATGTATTCCAAATATAAAATTGTTTCAAACTCTGCAGAATAAATCCTTAAAAGCTCTTCGTAGACTACCTAGTACCACTGCAAGCTATAAATTGTATGATGCGAATATTCTTCCAATTAAACAGTTAGTCCAATTCCATTATATAATGACTTTATTTAAGATTCAAAATAATAAGATGAAATTCAATAGATTAATTGTAACTAATTTGGAAATTACTAATAGACAAACTAGAAACGCAAACTAGATATAAGCTAAATGTGTCGCAAAATAGTATTTTTTATTCTGGTTTAAATCTATATAATAGTATTGAAGATAATCTGAAAAAAAGTGTATTAAAGAGTTCAAACTGTCTATAAAGAAAAAATTATTTAATGAATTTTTAATGGAGTACAGTTTAACAGATACTCCTAATGTAATTCATATAGATTAAACACTAGAGCCATACAATACAATTTACTTTTATTTTTTGATTATTTTTTTAACTTTTAAGGCAGAGAAGAAAGAAAAAAAAATTAAGGGGATTTTTACTATACATCAGGAAATAAATATGTCAAATTTTTGTATTTATTATAACTACATATATTACCGAGCAATTGGCGCAGTCGTTAAAGCTGCGGTGTTTGGGACGGGAGGTACCGGGTTCGAATCCCAACGAGGGATGGTTGCAAAAGGGATTTTTCATCACCTGATTACGATCGGTGATGACGATGAACACAACTATGATCCCCTGTTGGAGTGCAGAGTCTATGGGCCCAAACCATCGTCCATGTCAGTACAGGCTGGCATGGAGCAATGCATTGCGCAGATGGATATTCAAAAATAGCGAACCTGTATTCGTGCGTTCTCGATTTGGCCCTCGTTGGCGTAAAGTAAGGACGTTAAAATAACCGCGGAAAAGTTGGGTGAGCTTCGGCCCCAGAAAAAGATTGTAGGGATTAAAACATAAAAAAAAATACATATATTGTTTAATCTTATCTTATATATTTTATTTTTTATTTTTATTTTACTTAATGCATTTAATTTAATTTACTACCCATTATTATTATTATTATTTTTTTTATTGTAGAGTAAATTATAATAATATTTTCTATTCATTGTAAAATTGTATTTTTTGGAAAATTGATAAAAAAAAAATTAATAATATCTCTAACTGAAAATATTTGTTTATTTGAGTATAGATAAGATTTCGTTTTGTCACCTTGATTTTATTTTTTAGTAAACGAAGTTGTTGATTAGGAGAACACATTGCGAAAAAACATGAAACCTGTATCATTTATAGTATCTGCTTGATTTTGTAAATCTTTTATTATTTATTTACTGGAACAAGTATGATGCAGACCCCTTGCCATTACTTTTAAGGTAAACCATTGCTCATTGATAAACTTCTATTAGAAAAACTGTTTGAGTCCAGGGCGTTAATTTTCCTGACATCATTGTTTAGCACTGTTTCTTTATACTCTTTGTCAGTAATCGGTTTCATATAGGTGACTGAATTTTTGGGTAACGCTCACAATATTTATTTTTGGTGGTGACTTTTTTTTCGATTGCACTAGTTTTTTTACAATTTTAGTGGTAGATAGATTCACTACCTTTTAGTTGGTGGTACTAGCATTCATTTAACTATTTTTTTTTATCAGTATTTTTAGTTTTTAACTTTCTTGCTTTCTTTGCTCATCTTGGCAAATGATTGCTCCATTTGAGGTTTATTTTTGTTTTCTAGGTGTACAGTTCTTTTCATAGATCCAGCTGCTCGCAATATAAAATGTACCCTGGCTTCCCATTTGTATTGCATTGTTAGGCCCTCCCCAGGATCTATAGGGCCAGCCTTCGAAGAGGATAGATTTTCGAGCTGGTTGACTGAAGGACCGCTGATAAAATTACTTTTTTTGTTTTGAGCATTGCAGTTGGTTTTGTTGACCTGTGGAAGGTATTTTATTTCCCCTTCTACGCTTCAGATGTAGCTAGTGAGCATTCTCCTATCCGCCACTCGGGAACGCGCTGATGGGGTTTTTAAGTTTTTCTCTCCAAAAACGATGATGAAATACATTTCAAATGGATTTCATTTAGTTTTTTTTAGTCCACTGATATTCAAAAACTGACTCCTGACTCCAAACTTGAGTTTTACTAAAATTCGGGGTAAAAGAATCATAATTATGTTTATTATATTGTAGAAGTTCCTTTTAATGACAATTTCTTTAACTATCATTTTTTAGCAACCAAAAATTAAAAAAATACGTTACATAATGCCGACAGAGGCCAAATAATTTAGTAAAAAATCAAAAGCTTTTTGTTTTGTCAAAAAATACGAAATATGTAGATTTTTTAAATTAAGAATTCAATGACAAGTATTCGTTACATAATTCTCTAAATATAGTCGACTCTTAACACATTACTTACAAGACCTAGTAAACCATTTGTTACTTATCTTATACTCGTAAATACACATTAACAATAAACTCGTATTAGCACACAATTTGGTCACCAGTTCAAGTTCTATTCAACGTTTTTATGTTATTATTTATATGTTTTTATGATTTATTTAATCAACGGTAAGCAGCAAGCTAGAGATCTCTCTAGTTGAGTAATTTAAATTAGAAATTCCAAAACTCGAAAACATTAAAACAGTAACAACAAATTTTTAGTCCTCGTATTTTTTTTTTCTGGGTTATCGTTTGGTATCTAGCGGCAAATATTTTATTAAAAAATTTACAACAAACATAAATTTAGTCTTTTGTACCATATACATCATTTCGTACAACCAAAATCTAATCGTACACTGTTCAATTTACTGTGTACATTTTAACGTATACAAAGATTTGTGTTTTAAATCCAAAAGCATGTTCGTAAAAGCTTTATAAATGAAAAAATAAAAAATAAAATAATTATGATGCCTCGGGAATATAACATACATAAATTATTGTTGTTGTATTTGGAAAATTTCATTAGGGAGGTAGAAATTATGGTACTCTTAATATTATTATAGTCTTTCGTCGAAGTTTAGGATTTTTATTCTGGTTGAAATTAAAATTTAATTTTTTTTTTTTTTTTTTAAATTTCTGTCAAAACGAAAATGAAAATTAATTTTTTTGTCGTTTTGTTTTATATTCCTGCTACTGATACTTTTTTTTACAGAAGAGATGGTTTTAAGCGAATTATAAAGATCATGGCATTTAATTATGCGATGGAATGGTATGGATTTAGCTAACCAGTTTATAATTTTATTTTACGGTACCATATTAGTTTTAATCGAGGTCAAAGTTGAATAACTGGATTTGAAACACAAAATCGGTTTTTTGTTTTCTGAGGCGGACTGCACTATGGGACAAACAGCATATGTATACATGCAAAATAACTTTAAATTACAAAGTTTTACATAATTTATTGTAAAATATTTTTAATTTCAATTAATAATTAAATGAAAATATAATACAACTTTATTAAAAATATGAAAATCAAATTATTCCTCTACTCTTTTGAGATCAAAATATTAACATTTTCAACATTAATCCTCGGGCCTATTTATAAGTAAATTCATCACTGTAAAGCTGCATTTAATGAATACCTTTAATGAAAATGCCTCGCAATTTTAATTTTAAGTTTGTTTCAGCATTAGTCAAGTGTTAAGATTTGTTTGATTATTTTTACTTCGGTTGAATTCATATTTTCTAAACATAATTGGTAACCTAATAGATGATCTTCGGCCATTGTAAAATAATGAAATTTTATTAAGCTAATCGCAAATTCTTCAATACAATTTTTTTTCGATTGATGATACTTGCCCAACGTAATTGCTGCCAATCTATGCGTTGACAGTTTTTTTTATCGATTTGTACTGCCTTCTTACAAATAATATAGTTGATGACGATGTGTAATGTAAAGTACAAAGGTTATATATAACATAAATGTAATAAATAATTATAGAAATTGTACATATAAATAAAAAACATATCTCTCCGTCTAAATCTTGCAATGGGTGTACAAGCATTATTTACATAAAGTAGAACGATCCACATACACGCATTTTACATAATATATAGTATTACAGCATTATTAAAAATAATTTAAATTTATAGGGGAAGTAAAAAGCTATTTTGATAATGTTTATGAGTTAAATTTGATTTTAATTGACTTATATTCGATATACAAGACTCCCGTATACAAGCAATGTAAGATCCTGTTATATTTACTATTTGCACAATATGCAGCTAATCATCTTTTAAAGTGAGGAAGAAAGTTGAACCCGCAAAAATACTGTTTTATCTATTGTATACTATTGTCGTCGGTATACGACAATACCTTCTGATCCGGGGTGGAAATTTTAACTCCTGTAGGCTAATTATTTGGACACTACAACTTTACTAAAAGTTAACAGCTTTCTTTACTTTAGCAAATTAAAGAGGAATTTTCAAGGTAATAGTCATAAGTATTTTCCGAGCAAATATCTTAAGAGAAAAAGATTTTATTAGAAAAATCAACATCAATTTTTGGTTGCTTTAACACAAAATCTGTGCAAGTTCTTCACAGCCCATGAGTTTTGTCAACAATATGTACCTCGCCATATTTGTAGTTAAGCTTATACTCACTTTTGTTTCAAATTATATTTGAATGTTATTGATGGTCACGCCCACGAACACATTTTTACACATAATTTGGAAATCGATGCAACTTGTAATTTTTTTAAATATTGTTATTTTAATATTTAGTTAACGGCAAATATCGAACCTTACTTCGCGACGTGATAACGTAGTATATTGACCATAGCTATATCGTTGATTTCCCAATAGTAAAGTTTTATGATTATTTTTTGTTAGGTATACACTGTAATAAAACTCAATCTATGACCTCGTTCTAAGAATTTGCAAAAAACCAAAAATTAATTGTTTGTTTTGTAGCTGTGCACGCTATATTATGAAAAAAATTAACCAGGTTAATCTAATAATTTTATTATTTAGTTTTTCCAATGATTTTTTTATGTGGTTTTATTTTTTTAAATAAACGCTGAAATGAGAAGATGGATAATCGTTGAATGTATGGAAAAAACAAACTTGCAAAGACGATACACGTTACCAGAGAAAGGAAGTGTAGTTTTAGAGTTTACGTTTTTCTAAAAAAAATTGTTTTAGTTCGCTTTTTTCAATATAATGCAAGATTTTTATTGTTACGAGAATACCGAAGCTTTATTAGTTTCAGTAATGACAAATTGGCCGGTTTTACAGTAGCCAATTTGCAAACATTTATTAGAAAAAGACAATTACATTTATAATCAACTGGTCTGCATTCAACAATCTCTTGTCAGCATCTTTAGTCTGCAACCGGTCATCAATCATCATCTGCATTGTTTCTCTCAAGAAAAAAATCTATTAATAATCAACTAAATTAGTCTTCGCCTAAAAATAACAAATTAATTAGTTCATCCCATTCTTGCTAGAAATTATTAAGTGTATACTCGTAAATTTTAATACAATAATGAAATAATAAAGAAATTATGAAATAATAAAGAAATTATTAAGTGTATACTCGTAAATTTTAATACAATAATGAAATAATATAATAATATAATAATATAATAATATAATAATAATATAATAATATAATAATATAATAATATAATAATATAATAATATAATAATATAATAATATAATAATATAATAATATAATAATATAATAATATAATAATATAATAATATAATAATATAATAATATAATAATATAATAATATAATAATATAATAATATAATAATATAATAATATAATAATATAATAATATAATAATATAATAATATAATAATATAATAATATAATAATATAATAATATAATAATATAATAATATAATAATATAATAATATAATAATATAATAATATAATAATATAATAATATAATAATATAATAATATAATAATATAATAATATAATAATATAATAATATAATAATATAATAATATAATAATATAATAATATAATAATATAATAATATAATAATATAATAATATAATAATATAATAATATAATAATATAATAATATAATAATATAATAATATAATAATATAATAATATAATAATATAATAATATAATAATATAATAATATAATAATATAATAATATAATAATATAATAATATAATAATATAATAATATAATAATATAATAATATAATAATATAATAATATAATAATATAATAATATAATAATATAATAATATAATAATATAATAATATAATAATATAATAATATAATAATATAATAATATAATAATATAATAATATAATAATATAATAATATAATAATATAATAATATAATAATATAATAATATAATAATATAATAATATAATAATATAATAATATAATAATATAATAATATAATAATATAATAATATAATAATATAATAATATAATAATATAATAATATAATAATATAATAATATAATAATATAATAATATAATAATATAATAATATAATAATATAATAATATAATAATATAATAATATAATAATATAATAATATAATAATATAATAATATAATAATATAATAATATAATAATATAATAATATAATAATATAATAATATAATAATATAATAATATAATAATATAATAATATAATAATATAATAATATAATAATATAATAATATAATAATATAATAATATAATAATATAATAATATAATAATATAATAATATAATAATATAATAATATAATAATATAATAATATAATAATATAATAATATAATAATATAATAATATAATAATATAATAATATAATAATATAATAATATAATAATATAATAATATAATAATATAATAATATAATAATATAATAATATAATAATATAATAATATAATAATATAATAATATAATAATATAATAATATAATAATATAATAATATAATAATATAATAATATAATAATATAATAATATAATAATATAATAATATAATAATATAATAATATAATAATATAATAATATAATAATATAATAATATAATAATATAATAATATAATAATATAATAATATAATAATATAATAATATAATAATATAATAATATAATAATATAATAATATAATAATATAATAATATAATAATATAATAATATAATAATATAATAATATAATAATATAATAATATAATAATATAATAATATAATAATATAATAATATAATAATATAATAATATAATAATATAATAATATAATAATATAATAATATAATAATATAATAATATAATAATATAATAATATAATAATATAATAATATAATAATATAATAATATAATAATATAATAATATAATAATATAATAATATAATAATATAATAATATAATAATATAATAATATAATAATATAATAATATAATAATATAATAATATAATAATATAATAATATAATAATATAATAATATAATAATATAATAATATAATAATATAATAATATAATAATATAATAATATAATAATATAATAATATAATAATATAATAATATAATAATATAATAATATAATAATATAATAATATAATAATATAATAATATAATAATATAATAATATAATAATATAATAATATAATAATATAATAATATAATAATATAATAATATAATAATATAATAATATAATAATATAATAATATAATAATATAATAATATAATAATATAATAATATAATAATATAATAATATAATAATATAATAATATAATAATATAATAATATAATAATATAATAATATAATAATATAATAATATAATAATATAATAATATAATAATATAATAATATAATAATATAATAATATAATAATATAATAATATAATAATATAATAATATAATAATATAATAATATAATAATATAATAATATAATAATATAATAATATAATAATAATATAATAATATAATAATATAATAATATAATAATATAATAATATAATAATATAATAATATAATAATATAATAATATAATAATATAATAATATAATAATATAATAATATAATAATATAATAATATAATAATATAATAATATAATAATATAATAATATAATAATATAATAATATAATAATATAATAATATAATAATATAATAATATAATAATATAATAATATAAATAATATAAATAATATAAATAATAAAAATAATATAATAATATAATTCAAATAATTAAGTAGTTTTCAACAATACTGTTATTATCTAAGTCCCCACTAGTAGTAAGCGGAGAACAGTCCAATATCGAAAGCTATATCAAGTGTAATTACTGATTTAACAAGTTTCGAGTATGATTAAGTCTCAAATAAGGTTGTTCTATATATGGTAACGTAAACCTCTAATTTGCTGCTTTTTTAATAAATGTTGAGTTATGAACACATCCAAAAAGCACAAAAAATTGCTTGTGTTATTTATAGTATATATTTGTAAGCGCCTTACTAGATTTAATTTATTACAGAATTTAAAAAAAAATTATTTAAAAGGAATTCGTCATTGTAATTAGTAGAAAATCTAAAGCATTAACCAGCGAGTCTGTAAGAAATTTCCGTAAGAATGCGACAATAGGAAAATGTATGTTAATGACCAGCTGCTCTTTAAGAAAGTTTCGTTCAGTTTCGTTAAATTTAAACTGTCACGTAACAATTCTGTAACGAGCGAAAATTACCGCACAAACTGAAAGAAATGTCAAACAGTTGCGTGTAGTTAATAGTTTTAGATTGGTTATTGGTATGTAAATATTTAATTATTTAAATTTTAATATTGTATCTATTCTTATATTTACTTTTTAAATACATAATATAATATATTATTAGTTGTGTAATGTGATAAAATATTATATTGCCGGAAAATAATAAAATTTATATTCGCTTTGTACACACACTTCATAAATAAATTTGAACTTTTGTAGGTTAAAGTTTATTGTAATTCGATTATTGCGTTACAGATCGGTGGTCGCACTGTCAAATTTTCTGTAAAAAATCTCTTCGTTCAATTCCGTAAGGTTTCGTTACAGATTCTTACAGACTCGCTGGTTAATGCTTAATTTGTATGAACTTGGTGCATTTATGTATAAACAAACAAAAAAACAGATAAAACACGTCGCAAAACTTTCAATACACACAGACTTTATGTGTATCAATTACAGATTAAACAAATTTTTTATTTAGCACGAAAATTAAATGAAATAACTGTTGAACAGGTCACAACACAACGTTATCATTACACACAAAATTACAAAATGTCTATGAATTGTACATTTTGTTCCAGCGATCATAGATTGATTGATTGATTGATTGATTTTGAATGTACTGCCAAGCATTGAGCAGGATATCCCGGAAAGCGCCGGGCCCACAGTACACCCGTTTTTACATATACTTGGAAGGATGTGGAAGGATACTAGTTAAATTATTGAGATCGACCCGGTTACAGACACCTTGGCGGCCAATAGTTAGTAAATTTTTGTGGATTAGGGAAAGGAAAAGTATGTTAGTTATGACATAATTGGTCCGATTTCTCGGTAGCCAATATTCAAACTACTGTTAGTGTAAGACAATCACATTTTTGATGTACTGCTCTGCATTCTGCCATCTCTTATCAGCAACTCCAGTGTGCCACCATACACCTGTAATCTGCAGAGGTTTCTTGAAAACAAAATCTATTAATGAACTAATTGCTCTTAGCCATAGGCTGTAAGAAATAGAATTAATTTTTAATCTGGAATTTCAAATTAATTAATTATTATGTAACGTGCGTTTTTTTTTTACGTCACAAAACAAGTTGCACTACCATGTCAAACATGCCCGTTGATAACGAGAACGGAAAAAAGAAGAAAAACGGACGGGTGGTATATATATTTTTTGCGGTATTATATTATATTATTATATTTCTTGCGGTATTAACCCGTTGCTATATTTTTTTTGTATATAAATGAACCAAAATTAATCACGGGGGCAGTCGAGTTTTGGAATTTATTGTAATTTAAATTAAAAAAACAAAAAATTAAACGAACAAAAAAATAAAAAAAAATAAATTTAGAATTGGAAATTGAAAAATGTATTGAACTAAAAATAAAATAAATTGATGTGTTGTGATCATTTTTTTTTTGAAAAAAAATAAAAATTAGAACAATAAAAACTATGAACCAAAATTAATCACGAGAGCAGTTGAGTTTTGGGAATTTATTGTAACTTAAATTAAAAACATCAAAAAAAAAAAAAAAAATTATTATAAGAAAAAAATAAAATTTAGAACTGAAATTGAAAATGTAGTATAATAAAAAAAAAATAAATAAATTGTTGTGTGTGAGCATGTTAAACAAAGAAATTATAAAAATTGAACATTAGTTGCAATAATGTGTGTATAAAAGTGCATACTTCCTTTTATGAACTAGAATGTTCTAGAAGTATAATGATATAATAATTATCTTGGTGAAGATTTACAATTTATGTGTTGTGATCATATTTTTTTTTTATCAAAAATTACAACAATAAAAACTCGGGTGAATTATGTGATTTTACAGTATATTGCGTAAATTTATATTGCATTGTATATTGCAAAGAAAAAAAAACATTATAAATTAACTAGACTATTATAGAAAAAAATGAAATTTATCAAGAAATAAATATTAACGACATACATCACCAACAACAACAACAACAACATACATCACCAACAACAACACATATAAAAAAAAATCATAATAATTTATATGTATCTGTTAAAATTGATGTCGGTGTCGGGTAGTGGGTAAGTTAGAATTAAGAAAATTTTTATGTTTAAAAAATTTTTTTTTGTTCCTCTTGATTGTTTTTTTTTGTTTTTTAGTTATCATTAAAATAAATTTCAAATAGCTAAAATTTATAGTTATAACTTATTGGTTTTTCTTATTTTTTCCTCGTTCTCCTGTATTGGGTATGTTTGTTTTTTTATCTACTTATAGTGATGTGTATATATAAAATGAGTGGTTAAACTACGTTTGTGAATGATGGTGAGTTGAAGGTGAGTATTTATTGGTTTAAGATGATAAGTTGCATTCCTTTCCCTTGCGGTAAATTAAAGATCATGCATGCCTTTGCAAACCCCACGCCTCATCCCTGAGCTCTAGCCGGCTAAAATCACCGCGCAAAGGTCTCTGCATGGTTATTCTGTAAATTGTGCTTGCCTATATACAAGTTGCGTTACAATTAATATAATAACATAAATAATATAATTACTACAAGCCATATGCTGTAATAAATTGGATTAGTTTTTACCTGAAATTTACAATTAATTAATTTTTTTACATTTATAAAAATAAGAAATTATAAAAGTAATAAAATAATATAAATTAGATTTGTTAAAATTTGATTAAACATCAAAAATCAATTGAATTAACCGCTTTACGACAAATACGTCATATAATCACCGAAAATCTAATTTATATACCTTATAAATATAAATTTACCTTATAATATAATAAAATAATATAATAATATAGTTGTAATAATAAAGATACAAACTGCCACATAAATTTGGTGATGTACCACATTTGAAAATCAAAAATCCTAAATTGCCTAAAGGAAGGGAGCGTACCAAGAAATCCAATAAACTATCCTCACACATACCGATTATCTCGAACACAAACAAGACCACCAACACCTCACCTCACGCAAGGCCACAGCTCTTAAAATCACCCTCAATGGATGCGGAACCATTAATTGGGCCATTATGTTTCCATTTAGAAGCCCTCACACATGCATAAATGTCCGGATTCACCCATTCACACAACCGCCTTACCTCAACCTGCGGGGAACACTCCTCTGAACAAAATCCAAAACACCAATCTAACCTGGAATCACCAACGAAACCTCCTAACTAACACCGCCTACAACCGTCCGAAAGAAAACACACACACACAAAACACATCATACCTATCTGATCAAAACTACAATCAGTCTAATCAAACTCCAATGCAAGTCGACCAAAAATCGGCCACCAATCAATGAAAGCCAGACAACCAAGCCGCAATTACACTGAAAAACACAAATCGCACTAGTGAGACACCACCAAATGAACACACAAGTACGTACGATACATAACGGGTGGGCCATTTAAAAGTTTAAACCTAAAAATGCAACAAAACAAAAACGGTTCGAAACCTTGCCAAATCCATCCCCCTGCCGCGAAGTACAAACGCTCCGACCAGAAACGTAACATTATTTCACTCATTCGGCCGCCATGGCCGACCCCACAGCACGCCACTCGATCTCGATCGGACCAACCCTCGAGCACTCTTTGAAGCTTATTTTCATATTGGTGGGTACGTTAATAAGCAAAATTGCCGAATTTTGGGGCTCAGAAAACCCACACGTGATCTTACAGAAGCCAATGCACTCATTACAAGTGACTGTTTGGTGAGGCTTGTGGAGCGGAGGCATCATTAGCCCATATTTCTTTGAAAATAAGAACGGCGCAACCATTACCGACAACCGATTTTTTGCGCCCGCTCTTCGTGGTATTGATGTGAATTTTGTTCCAGCGATCATAGATTGTATAATAATTCCTTCATTTTAATATTGTTCTTATATCGGAAGGTCTTGCAAATGAAAATGTTTCCCTACAAAAAAAGACACCTATTTCTGTGACTGTTTCTTTTAAAGAAAAAGATTTTATTTTTAGTTTTTTTGTAGTATAACTTTATCATTGTATGTATATTAAATATGTTTATATAAAAGTAAAACATCTTAAAAGAGAAAATTAATATTAGCGCCCATTGTTAAACATTTAAGACCGCGTAAAATCAACTTACATTATTTTTACGAATCGCGTGAAATCAATTTAGTAATTCAGTTTATAACTTATTTTAATGTTATGCTCAAACGCTAACAAAATAAATACGTGATGCACTTAATTTGTGATTAAATGGATATTAAGTCAAATCAATAAGTCAAAATTAGAACAGACCAAATAGTGACCAAATTGGAGTACCAAATAGTGTTTTTCAAATTCATTTAATTTGTTTATGATTTAAAAAATGTTGCACTTCATTAATATGCATAAAGACTCATTCAATCTGGGAATTTTATTAAGCTTACTGTGAGTTCAATAGTTTTAGGAGTGTTAACATGTGTCGACGATACCAACAATGGTCAAACCATAAATTTCGTTGAATGAAAATCCATAAATCTTAAAGCAATAAAATCATCAGTAATGCGCACGAGATTTCCTTAGTACATAATTTGCTATACGGACAAATACGTATAAAATTGGGTGTGTTAAATAAAACGAAACCCATACCTAGCACAATTTTGGTAGCACACCACCGTATATCATCAGAAACATTAATTAAACATTCATCTTAATCAAATTTTGTGTTTCTATCTATATGTAAAAGAAGGAGTATTTTATACGATATACCAGATATTTAATAAGTATCGTTCCATAAAGCACACACCCTTCCACCATGTCACACGCAATGGTAATTAAAAATAAGTTCAAGATAATTTTCTTTTGATAATGAAAAACACAATATAATACGAAGACAATAAAATCTAGCATAATCTTTCATAAATTTTATTGTCGAAAATATTTTATGTGATATGTCGTAAGTATATATGTACATAATTAAAAAAATCTGTTATGTATTTTTGTATGTACTCGCATATATACGAGTAATACTATACTCGTATATCGATTGCTTTCTAGGAAACAATTTTTTTTTACTTTTTACCAAGTAGTGTAACTGTGTGTAATTAGAAACTAATTCATCTTATTTCAATTTAAACAGTTTAACAAAGTTGTAGAAGGAGAAATCAAGTACACAACTATGCCATTTTTCTAATCTATACATAAATTTCTGTTGAAGTGTTATATGTGTGTTTGGCATTGTTACTATCACTATAGAAAAGCAATGTTTACATATGCCATCACTACAAATTATTAAACTATTACACTTCATTTCTATAAGTCAAAACAATCGACTTGGTATATAATCGCTGAACCTATCTTCTTTAAAGAAAACTAAAATTTTATGTTTTAATTATATTATTCGAGTATGTGTCGTTAACTTCCCATCTCATGTAGAATTATGTATTTTGTTGATAATTAAGTTTTGGTTTTTTCAGAAATAACTAACCCAGTTTTGATAGTAGAGAGGCCGAAAATAAAGTATACCAAAATTTTACTAAGATCAGAAAAAAAAATATTGTGATGCCAAATACATTTTATTTTTCAATATAGTTTCCTTTTAGTTTAACCTCTAATTGCCCGGTTCTACAAAAATCCAGGCCTGTTAACTAACGCTTGTTATCTTTAATACATAAAATTCAATAAAATTACCCTGAAGCCGTTTTGTTGTGCAGTCTCAATTTTTTTTGAGAGAAACAACCTTGCAAAATTAATTTTGAGGTGATTTCGTTGAATCAAAGTATAGTTATTAACGTTTCTGAATAATTCAATCAATTGGAATGGTATGACCGACTTATTTAAGGTATAAGGCCTAAGTTTCAATTTTTGTCAATTGTTGAGTATTTTTTTAAATATTATGATTTTCCAACCCTTATCTTTACGGAACTTACTAAATATAAAAATTGAGATTGTTTGAATAATTAGATAGATGTAAAATGTTATTTGTTTTTAGGCGTTGGGTTACAGTTTATTGGTATACTATAACAAGATATTTACCAAATGTAATCCGTACAATTGTTTGCATGTATTTTCTTTTTGTATGTTGGCTGTACTTAGCAGATTTTTACTAACAAAATTTTGTCCATTGTGATATTCTGTTGTGATAAAAATCACTTTGCGATTGGCGTTCCTATGGAATGAGTAAATACGACTTAAGAAATGTGTAAACTAGTAAGTTTCTTTTAATTTACATTTATCAAATAAATATTTATTTCTAATAAATTAATTAAATTTATTAAATCAATTTTATAATGAATTAATTTTGAAAAGTTCGCTGCTGAACATAAGGCAAGCCAAACTGTTAACAAATAACAAATTGAAACGCAAATAAAAGACGTTTGGATTGAGTTTCATTAGGCCAAAAATCAAATTTAGAATCGGAGAATTGTGAAGGAAAATTCCATGATATTATGGCCACAATACGGTGCATGTAAAATAATTGAAATACTTGCTTACCAACCGTTGTGATGCTCTTGAATCTTGAGTTCTCTCAAAACTTTCCAATCATAAAAGTTCAACTTCCATTGCAAAAATTTTCAGCTCACTACAGGACGTTTATCAGTCGTTTACCTCCTATGTGAAAACATCGACTAACGGAATAGACTAACGGAATTCAAAAAATTAAAACCTACATCAAGAAACAGTTTCGTTCCACAGAAACAATTATGTCACCGGTATATGAATTATAGACAAAATTTTGAGTCGTGGAAAGAAGAGATAAAATGTTATCATTGTGAAGGCGATCACTCAGATGACTCGCTCATTCATTTGAATGAAAATAATGAAAAACTCTTGACAACGGAAACATATTTCCATCACTGAACAATCTATAATGGACGATTGTTATCCTATTCAACAATCAACACCAATAATAGTTCAGTGAAAAAAATCTGACTAAACATTATTATCTTTCAGAAAATTTGAATTCACGATCCAGTTTGAACGTTACACCTCCCATATCAAGTTCCAACGCTTGTACCATTCAACCCATTATTGTCAAAAGTTCTACTAAATATATCAGATACAAGAGGGGTATTGCATGTCGTTAGACCGTTACATAGTTGTGGATCATATAAATCTTTAATAAGTGAAAGTTTTGTTCAAGGAATAGAAGCCTTAAAGAAATTGGGCATTTTTAATGGCTATTGGACCAAAGGGAACGAGACACTCAAAGCGGAAAAAGATCTAAATGTTCCTTCCCGATATGAAAAACATGTAAATATCACATTTTCCGGGAGACATCGATGTAATTTTTGGTAAAAACGTATTTTTGGAAGTCACGAAGGAAGAAAAAATTATTATAAAAGACCATTTGTTTCCACAGAACACAATATTAGGCTGGATATTAGGAGGAAAACCGGGAAAAACTGATTAGTTCGATTAGCATTTGAGGGGCTACATAAATCTTTGGTACGTCATTATATTGCGTCATAAATGTTTAACATCACTGGAAAATACATTTTGAAGGAATTCAAAAATTGTATGAACTAATATGTTGATCTTGGTCATAAGGAAATCATTCCAACAAGTGAATTGTCAAACAGTTATCTATATTTATTTCATCACGCTGTATACAAAGAAACAAGCTCAATAACAAAACTTCGATTATAATATTCGAAGGATTTTTTAAAACAACGTTAGGTGTTTTTTCAATGAGGCGTTATTAGTGAGTCCAACAATTCAAGAGAAGAACTTGCATCGATTTTACTCCGCTGAGAAAATATGATATAGTATTTCAGCTAATATTGAGAAAAATTACTGGCATATAGGACTGCGTTGAAGAAACAAATTGACTAAACTACTGTGGAATACTATAGCTTAAATATATTACCTATCCGACGTCAAGTGCATCGTTTTTGGTAATTATAGAGAAATATTCTGAAGCCGCTTCATTTTTGAAACGATATTTTTACGTTTATACTTACCGGATAAGTATGCGATGACCATCATCAAACAAAACAATATTCAAAACCATGTCGGGTTGTTAAAAGGATTTTAACTTCGTAAATGGCATTCCAATAGCACACACCTTATTTACTAACTCCGACTATGGAAACAACAAACGTTAATCCTGTACCTAAAAAATAGTTTCCATTGAGTAGTCATAAGACAACATTATTGATCAGATTTGACCAGGCTATCGAATTTTGTATAATTATTGATGACGCAGGTTTGCCATCGATGCAAGATTTAAATAGTTTATTATTAAGATGTTTTTGATACCATAGAATTTTTTAAATTGTTTTAAAAATATTCTTTTAACTTTTCGTTTTACTTTGGGCGGACGATAAAAAATTGACATAAATTAATCCATCCCCCAACTGAGAAGGACTATCTTATTGTATATTTAAATGTTTTAATTTCCAAATAACCTAAAAGAACTTTAGTATTAAATCTCTCTCAACCTGTTTGCTCGTAACGTTCTATTTCACGGTAGTACCAGAAAAACCACCAAAAATAGCAGACCTTCCAGAAGTCACATGTGTGGTCTTACACCTATCTCGTTGCGCCATTCCTATTCTTGTTTTCGCTTCTTTCAATAGCTGACGCATATATCAGGTTAGACTCTCATTAAAGAATAGTAAATTCGAACCTTTATAACCGATATCCGATTCCATTATTTTTTCAATTTTTTTTTTTTTTAAGTACAGTAGTAGCCTAATGGCTAACGTCTTTGACGGATCTTCTCTTAAATTTTACACATCTACTTGAGTAGACGTTTGTCGATTTTGATTACAAGAGATTTTTCAATGATCTTCAATATTCTACCTAATATTAATCGGAACACCGCACAAATATCAATCATATTCTGAATTGTGCAAACTTTGCAAAATTCTTCAGAGATATTTTTGATATTCTCTAGTGCTGTCTCTAGCAATTTAGATTGTTAGTAAACTATACACTGAATTTTTTTCTATTGTTGTTTTTATACTTTTGATTTCACTATATAATATCTCCCAGGCCACACCTTGAAGAACTATAGTTGAATCGGTGTTCATGGCGTATTACAATTAGTTTTTTCCACTAAATTTATTTTAAATGTGATTTTGATTACCTTAAGCACATTCACTAAAGCAGACACTACATGCCCAATATTTTTTATTGCTATTAAAAATTTATAAATTTTTATCAACTAACATGAAACAATTTATTGCAATTCACAAAATTGATTTTGTTATATTTAGGTTCGTCGCTACCAATCCGAAGTGAACATTGTAAACATGACAGTTTACGATATTTCTTCGATTATTCTAGTAAATTTTTAATATGTTAATTTAAAAAGACAGCACAAACTGTATTACTATTATTCGAGTCCAAATGATTTCAACACAATTAGTTTCTATTTTTAAATCAAAATATATTTTACACTTTAAATAGTTTTCTTACAACTTTAAACAGATAATGCATATACATCTTTCGTTTTTATTATATTGTATTTATTGATTTTTAACTTAATTTTTTTGTTTTATTTATTTTTTTTATGTTTTAATCCATGCTATTTGTTTTAGGATCGAAGCTATCCCACCCCTTTCGCAGTTAATTTACGTCCTACTTATGCCGTCGCCAGCCAAATCGAGGACGCGTGAATACAAGTTCGCTTTAAATATTCATCTGCATATTGCTCCAGCCAGTCTGTACTGGCATGAACGATGGTTCGGCCCATGGATTTTGCACTCCAACAGGGGATCATAGTTGTGTTCATCATCATCACCGATCGCAATCAAATGAAGTGGAATTGCAAGACCAAGTTCTTAAAATCTTTTCCAACTAATAGATAAATATACGTTGATGTAGGAACAGTATAGATATACGCAAGATTTACTAACGTTTTGCATACCATTATGCAATAAAGAAGTAACCCCAGATTCATGTTCAAAAATTGTGAAGTTTTTATATTATTTAAATGAAGAATTCATAAACATTTCATGCCTAATATAGCATTAGTATTTAACTAAAAAAGATTTACCTGCATCACAGAACTCTAAATAAACACTTTAATGGCCTTCGATCGGAATTCGAAATTGGTACTTTATGATCTATAAACACCTCAGCGTTCACAACTGTGCGTACTATTTTGATGAAAATTGCATAATAAAATATATTTTGCGTTCAACACACATGTTTAGCAAGTGGTTCAAAATGTCTAATAAAAGCTCAATTATTATGCTTACTTATATTGTATCCATTAACAAAATAAGTATCACTTCAAATAACTATAGGACTCACTCTGTGTTTACTTTTTAACAATTTCAAATATGTATGTAATACGTAATATTTGAATTAAACAACAGTTCTAGTTTTAGTATGCAATACATTTGTACTTGAAACTCCTTATATCTCCTATATATTTGTATGTATATATATATATATATTTCTTACAGAAAAATTAAGAAGAACATTCGATTTCAAAAGGTTTAATATATATAATTTTTTTGCTTTTAAACAAATAAACAAAAAATCAATTTTCCCAATTTTCTTATTTTCCCGGTTTTTTTTGCAGACATTCTTCACATTATGTACATATATTAAAATTGTTGTTATCTTCAAACGTATATTCTTCTAAACATGAGAAAACTAACTAGAAACATCGTAGCGCAACAAGAAAATAAATCTTCAAGAAAAATGAACATGATGATGGCAATGATGATATTCAATTTTCAAAAGTAAGAATTTGTCATTACTGTTTTTGTTTGTAAAAAAAGAAATAGAAAATAAATACTAAGAAAAATTAGAAAATAAATAATTTAAGAAAATTACAAGGAAAATAATGATTTAGTTCATTTTCTAAATTTGTATATATAGCAAGAGGTGGAAGAATTTGAATAACCTTAGTGTGTACGATTTTTGCGAAGCTGATATAATATGAATTTATATGTAAACAAGTACATACCTTGTATTTGAGGCTAAGTATGGAGCTATGCAGATTCCCAAATTTCAAACAAATCTGTAGTTGAGCCAGTACAATTTGTTTGACACCGTCAATTTCTATTTTGCCATTTTGTTTTAAGATAATAATGTGGTACAAGTACATTGGTTAAAGACAATACAAAACCAGATTATTTAAAATACTTTAAAGACATCGAGGTCAATTTCTACTTTTAGCCATCTCACTTTTACACACTAAAACAATAGGAAACTGAAAAAAACCTAATAAGTGTACTTAAAGATTCACACATTTGGTGTAGAAGCTCTTAGAAATAAATATTCTTAAAATATTTACCATTCCCCATGTTATTTATTACAACCATTTCGATTAACATTAACTTTGTATCGTAATTTAAGATTCGCGTACTCGTACATCAAGTTGTTCTTTTTTAACAGATAAACGAATTTCTAAAATTATTGTTTTAATCATAATAAAATTCAAAGTGTTATTCATTTTAAAAACAAGATGCTATACTCTTAACTTTATATCATAGAGATAAAGTCACATACGCACACGATTCATCCATAAAATATACGCTTTATCGCTTAGCTTTTAAAATCATGACTTAATGGGTTTTTGGATAAGGTATATTTCATTGCGTTAGCAGTTATCCATTTATGTTTATAAAAAGGACGTGGCACTGTGACACATAAAACCATTTATTTCAATTAATTTCCGTTTATTATGTATAATAATGATGATGATACTGAAAAAGTAAATAAGGCGGTTTCCAATAAGGTAACTCAACAATATTCAAAAGAGGAAATAATCAAAAAATTGCATCTTCTACTTAAATATATTTAATCAAGTAAAAGGTCCTGTTATTGAAACAAAAGTGTTTGTGAGTGCTAAAATTGTCAATTGTAGACACAACGGCAAATGATGTGCTTAGATCAAAGAGATACCAAATTCAAGGCCCAATAGACAATGGTTCAAAAACGAATTTGTTTTAAAATATAATTTATCCAAAATAAAGTATACAATACACATTTAAATACTGAATAAAGAAATGTAATAAAGTTGGTATTCCTTAATGGAAAACCTTTAATATGGTCCTTTTTGCTGTAAACATTGATACATTATGATCTTATAGATACAACCTAAATAATAAATAATTTAAATGATGTTGTCTTGTACTCTAATCACCATATGGGATTGCTATATTACATTTTAGAAGGTGTCTACAAAGATATTTTATTTTGTAATTGGCAGACAATGTTGGTGGAATTCCAAATTTTATAAACATTTGAGTAAACACCTTTATCACCATTTTAGGTATAATTTATCTGTTAAACGAACATAATTCATTTGTTCCGGTTTTTTTGTTTTATAAACATATCCATTAATTTTCGTTTACATATACACATGATCTAAATACAAAATAACAAAACAATACTAAAACTATCTCGTATTAATAATCCTTAGAGAATATCCTTTTTGTAATTGATCGTTTTATATCATAATCAAACCTATCTAACCTATAATTTAGAAAATACCTGTACATAAGTTTAAATAAAAACATCATATATAACTTACCCGTACCATTATCTCTAACAAAAATTTTAAACTAAATATTAAGAATTGTGTAGGTCAATTTGGAACCACCTTGTGACAATCGAACATCTCAACTTTTAGTATACCTCTTTGATATCCAAAATACACCCTTTAAACCCATTGCTGTGCAAAATACATTACATAATATTATAAAATTATAGGACGGTAATTTAAGACAGATAATATTTATAAGTATGTCGTTACGAATATGAATCAGGACTATATTGTACATAAATTACGTATATAACAAACTTTTATGTATTTTGATCCAAAACATTTGATTGTTGATTATTAAGTTATAAACAAATAGGCAGAAATCCAATTTCTATATTTGTTTGAGAATTAGAGTATTATAAGAATTTGTGCCATAAACTTCGTAACTCGTTTATGAATTATCGATAAATTTTTTTTAATTTTATTTTAAGATCAGCAAACAAAATAGTTTAACATATAACTGTACAAAAACACTCGTCGGCCATCAATGAAAAAGTGGCTTTATGTCAATAATCGGATTTGAGTTTTTAATGATGAAAACTGTCAGTTTACATTTTTAATGTTGTGTCTATACGGTGACTATACAGTGTCGATTCAGAAAATATCGAGGATTTTAATTTAAGAAAAGCCATGTGGATTATCCGGCGTTAAAATAGATAGCCATATATGTTTTGTAAAATCATAATACTTACACAACGCAAAAGAATGGTGATATATAGGATTCGCAGAATTTATCATAAAGTAGTTATTTATATTAGTGACTAAAGGTGATCAAATTCTAATAAGGGATTTTAATTACTTAAAGATCGATTCGATCCAAATAGATGAGGCTTTCATTGGAGTTTCCATTGATTTGATATCAAACCTCATATTATATTGGATACATTATTTAGTTTTGGTATTCAACAACTTAGGACCATTCGTAATTAGGACCGTTGTTAAGTCACAACAATGGGCTCATTCACAACTTATTCTGATATGGGAGGCAGGTTCTAGCCAAGTTTATTGTAAAAGGTGTTAAATTTAATTTTGTAATTTGTGTCCCATTTGTTAACTATATTGATAAAATTAACTGGCCTGATTTACTGAATGAATCAATGAACATTACTGAAACAGTTCAACAATTGTATAGTGCTGTAAATACAGGACCAATTCAGAGTAAAGTGAACCGTGATGTAATCTTAAGTTAAAAAATCTTGCTAATTGTAAATCCAAGGCATGTAAGCGATCTGGTGATTGATTGCATTGTAAGAAAATAATTCAAGTACCTTGATTGGCTTTACAACAGATGAATGCTATATGTATATTTTCAGAAAATTTGATGTATACTTAAACTTATGTTATACTTAATAAGTATAAGTAAATTTTAAATTCCAAAAATTCATTTTAAAAATTTTATTTTTGTGGAATTTTAAATAATTATTAAGTAGATATAACTAGTTATCAGGTGAATTGTAATTATTTCTTTAACTTTTATTTCAGTGTAAGCTATCAGTACATAATGTTGATAGCCAATTTTCATGAATCGAAGGTAAATTGCACGTAACCAATTTTACATATTAAAATTTGCTTTATTGACATAGCACAGCTAAATTTTACTTAAATAACCTTTACTTTGTAGAAGTAAATTTGATTAAAAAGTATGTTAAACTCACAATTTTTGTGTTAGTATACCAGTTAAGTAAAACTCGCACTACTCTTTTTACTGAGTGTAGAAAATGGAAAAATTGAGGATAAAATTAGTAGTAATCTTAAACGATTTTTTAAATTTATTGATTGAAAAAAAAAAATCGGTTTGTTACCCAAAAGTAATGGCTTATAATGGAGGGTCAATTTCGGGTTCCAAGTCAATAAGCAAAACATTTGTAAATTATTTTAAAGGTATTTTTGCGAAGAATTGTTATTTAAGGACTATAGTCAATCTCTTGGCGCATTTTACAATTTTATTTTTTAACTTACAAAAAATGAAATGTTGGTTTGATTACATAGACCTATACATAGGTCAAATATGAATTCAAATGTCAACCTAACCTGCACGCGGTTCTCTCTGTATTAACTAACGAGGCTCTGGCGACCGAGATACAGCGGGATATCCGACCATCGAGAACCTAGTAAATGAAGTTCTCATATACAACTATCTACCAACTGATACTGATAACGGCAGATGTCCCTCTTCGGAGGTCCAAATGATTCTGGGGTGGGTCAACTATATTGCTTGATAAGTTATTCCAAGAAGCTCTATTCTCACAAGATCACCAACATATTCAAATAAATTTTTTTTTAAACAAGTTATCGAAAATAATAACTAGGGATCTGTCTCGATCACCGACTTATTTAATTAGTCAGGAGCTCTATTTGGGAACTCTATCCGCACTCAAAATAATAAATCAATAAATTTTAGAAATTTTTTGAATAAAATTCCAACAAACTGATTTTATAAATATTAGTCAATTTAATCCCATAAATAAAATTATTTGTTAAATTAAATAAAAATATTATAAATTTGATACAAAAAAATCAATAAATTCGATAGTTCACAGACAATTTGGGTAGTTTATTCAATTTCAAAAATTCGTCAAAGAAAAATAATAAAATTTACTAATATTTAATCAAAACTATTAAAAATTTTATTAAAACAAGAAAAATTAATAAAAATGTTATTAAAACAAGAAAAATTAATAAAAATTTTATTAAAACAAGAAAAATTAATAAAATTTTTATTAAATTCTTTCGTTAAATTGTTTTTAAAAATTGTTACTTTTTGTCAAATTAATAGAAATTGTAATTCCATGTTCATTTGGTTTATCAATTTTAGTATTTCTGCAGTAAATCTTATTCAAATTGATGATTTTGGTTGGTAATTGTAAGATTTTTTTTTTGTTTTTGAACCCTGCAATATTTTCTGGGGCCGAGCTCTCCCAACTCTTTCGCGGTTAATTTTTAACGTCCTACCTTACGCCGTCACCAGCCAAATCGGGGACGCACGAATACAGGGTCGCTTTGAATACCATCTGCACATTGCAATGCTCCAGCCAGCCTGTACTGGCATGGACGTTGGATTCTGCACTCCAACAGGGGCTCGTAGTTGTGTTCTTTGTCATCACCGATCGTAATCAGGTGATGAAAAAAATTGTCATCACCGATCGTAATCAGGTGTGAATCTCTGTTGGGGTTCGAACCCGGTACCTCTCGTCCCAAACACCACAGCTTTAACCACTGCGCCAATTGCCCGGTATTTTTTTTTTGTTTGATAGTTTTTGTATTAAATTTTTATGCAACTAGCCATTTTCCGTTAGAATGTATTACGAGTACATTATACATTCATATCAATTCTTTAAGCGTGTGTATGTGGATGTGGTGCTAAATTTTTAATTTTTATAATTATGCAATAATATTGCTGTAGTTTTAATATAATAATTTGTGTGCTAAGGTTTTAAACACATTTAATTTTAAAGGGAATATACATTAAGTATTTTTATAATTAAATCAGTCCTCGATTTAAATTAATTTATTTTTTGTTTTGTTAATATTTTATGTATAGTAAAACATTGTAGCAGTGTGAAAATAATTAAGAAAATAATTAAGAAAATTATTAGTTTTTGGTTAATTAGGCTTTAATGTGAATATTGCGTTTATAAATTTCTAAAGTTTTAAAGTAAATTTATAAAATTTGTTAAACGATAATAAACATTCCGAACTGCTAAAACAAGATGGCCGAAACTACTCATATGAACTAAACGATGAAACTGACGTTGTTTTAAATTTTCAAGAACCCTCGTCTTCAAATAGAGATTATATTTACCTTAACCAAAGTGCCAACCTACAACCAACTGTGATTGATTTTTCATCAGTAAATATGGATAACTTTAAGTTTTTAATCAAAGATAACTTTAAGTTTTTAATCGTGGAATCTGGAAGTTCTATTTCAAACATGTATAGGTATAATGAATATTACTAATACTATAAAACTATGTTATTATATATTTAATTAAATTTTTACAGAAAATTTTGTGGACGTTGAAGCATTAAAACTAATGAAAAACAATTTTAAAGTCGATTTTTATAAAAAATTACCAATTGGGCTTCAAATTAAATTAGACTTCAATCTAACTAAATGGCAAAAAAACTTACTGAAGCAAATACATCAGCTAACAACATTATCTATAAGTATAATGATGATAATAAAAATTCTGAATTTGAATATTTATGTTTTGTTGAATCAAACTCATACTGGCCTAGAAATTTTAAATTTTTACAAAACAAATAACACGTTAAACGATACTCTCTGAAATTTATTGGTAAATAAAATTTCACAGTATCTGATTAGTAACACAATTAAAATGTAGGGTGACGTAGCGAAAAACTTAGCTTTGAAAGTGACCAGCTTATTTCCTAATGAAAATACGGTAACAATTTAGTTATTTATTATTAAACTTTTTATATTTCGAATATATGATTTTAATGTTATATTTATAGGGGGTGTATTATTTAAAACTTCCAGGCCAAAAACCAATGGGTAAAATTTATTCCAACTATTTTAATCAAATTAAGTCTCTTCAAAACGCTGGGCTTCGGAAAAAACCAACAATACTAAACATCGAAACAAATATTGAAAAACATTTAGAAGAAATAGCTAAAGATAATTACAGTTGGGCCGAAATAGAGCAGCACTATGCCGCTACCTCTAAATATAGAATTCAGGAAATTTCAAATGTCATATGAATTAATTTGTATTTTTTTTTTAATAATTAAAATTTTTGCACGTTTGAAAAAATTTTTGTTTTTGGAGGAAAAAAAACCAAATACGTTCACTCTATAATTGTTACAAATTAGTACCCTGATTTTCGTAATAGTATCGTTAGTCTATTTTGAGTCCACAAAATATTTGGGCAATACTCGGTTACATGAATACAGTTTCATTCAGTCTTTCTAAATTTATAGATTTTATAGATTTGTATAATATTTTTTTTCTACTAGTTCGAGATAGATTTCAATGTAAATTACCATAACATGGAGAGCACTGAAGAGAAATTTGTATCGTTCGCAGTTAAAATTAACGATATTTTTGAAAAAAAAAATCAAAGATAAAACTGCCATTTCCATGATGACCGATCTAAAAGAAAATAAAAATATATTGCGATATGAGTATAATATGTACTTGAAAATATAGTTTATCTTGAAACGATTTGAAATTATTATTGTTATTTTCAGATGGTTTACATGCATTGATATTGCATCTGATGCATTTTGTGTTAGTCCCAACAGCTCGAACAGTAAAAAAAGTGAATGAAGAAAAGGAATTTAACAAGGCATCCATAAAACATTCACAAACATCATTTATGTTGGTTGGTGCAACTGCAGTACACGTCGAAGAATTGTTAGACAAGAAACTAAATGAAGGTGTAGCAATACAATCGGTCATTTTACTAAAAGGCACATTAAATGCTCCTGAAGAAATCTGTATTTATTTTGACGGAATCAAGTATAGAGTTTACGTGTTTAATTTAAATTTTCCTTCTTCATCAATTTTTTCGAGTCAATGGATAATAACATTCGAGACAAAAAACATCCTGCTGTTGACAGTTTAATTTCTGAGTTAAACAAAAATATATAGTATGATTGTTCAGTTCCATTAGATTGTGGGTGTACTTTTTTATGTTTCTATGTATAAATTTATAATTTTGAATACCTTTAGTTAATAGTAAAATTTGTGATATTTTTGTTATTTCTTACTATAAGAAGTTATGCATATTAATTATTTTTTAAGCAGACTCGTTATTTTTTTTAAACATATTTGTAAAAAAAGTTAATAAATACATATATAGTTTGTATTTTTAGAAATATATAGGAGCATTTAAGTACAGAAATATATTAGAAATATATAGGAGCATTTAAAGTGAATTTTATTATTGCTTTATTTTAAGTTTATTGATAAAATATTATAGTTTATAGATTAAAAAATTTACCTTACTGAAATTAACATATAATTATATACAAATTATAATTTTATATAAAAATTTAAAATGCAAATATTAAAATGCAAATTTTAAAATGTAAAAAACAGCGTTTTTTATAGTTGCATAGACATAAAAGAACTAAATTAGTATTTAAGTTTGTGTAACATATTTTTGTAATTATAATTAATATGCTGATAAAAGCAGTTTAATTTATATAACCTGTTTGTAAGAAATATATGGAATAAAAAAAAACTGAATTATTTTCGTTTATAAATATGTGGTTTATTTTTATTTATTAAAGACCTTTTACCGCAATCTGATAAAATATGTTAGTAAATTTATAAAATTGTCTATTTTATTGAAGATTTAATTTATTTAATAAACTATTTATTTTATTAATTTGAAGAATCCTTTTATTATATTAACTAAAATTCTATCTTTTTAATAAAAACTCCTATCATTCTGGAAAAGAAGTTTATTATATAACGTGTTTTATTAAACTAATGACTTATTTAATTAAATTAAAAATTTAATTTATTAATTTGAGAACCAAAATATTCAAATAAATTACACGCTTATAATTTTAAAGAGTAATTTTATCAAATTAATGATACTTTCTATCAAAATTATCACCAAATTCAGTAAATTTAACAATATTTTCGTTAAATTCATTACTCTGGCTTTGAAGAAATTTTAACAAAAGTTTATTAAATGTTCATTAATATGATAAAAAAGTTTGTTGGCGCTATATTGATGGTTGTTTTATTAAAATGATTTCCATTTTCTTTATTTTGACTGTTTTTATTTTTAGTGCGATTACGAATGTATAAGATTCGTATTGGATTTAAATAAAAATCGTACGATTTGTAACAAAAAGTCTAAAAAAACCTAAAATGCCAGTATGCCTGCAATTAAATTTGATGATGGAACTTGAGATAAAAACGCAAAGGAAAAAAGCTGAGTTGTTTGCATAATATCTTGGAGATACATTTAGCTAGTTAACACTAATTAACAAAATCGACAGCCAAAGCATAAAAACTGTATCTTTACAAGAGTTAAAATTTGAAATCAGCAATAACTTAATAAGTTCAAAAAATATCCTGGCTACATGATCTAATTACAGGAAAACAGTTAAAGCACTACCCGAAAAAGGATTACGGAAGCTACATCAAATAATTAAGCAGAATTCAGACTTAACTATGTTCCACACCAAAGAAAAATGGCAGTAGTGATAATGATACCAAAACCGATTTCTTCGCTTCCAACTATTTCTAAATTATTACAAACCTTCGATAAAGAATGGCACAGATGACTAGAAAATAAATTGCAGCTTAAGAGAACGATATTAAGCATAGAACAGAAAACAACAAAAAATATGTTCAAGTATTTTCTTGGATGTAGCACAAACCTTCGATAAAGAATGGCACAGATGACTAGAAAATAAATTGCAACGAAATCTCAAAATAGTTTTATCAGATGCTAAAATCCTTCTTAGCTGACCGACATTTTCTGGTAAATATGAAGATCAATACTCTTTATTGGCGAAAATAACAACAGCAGTACCACAAGGTAGTGTCTTAGGGCCTTATTTTATATATCCTATATACAAGAGTTTTACCAAATACACAGATGAAACTCACATAGCAATTATTGCTGATGCCACTGCCTTCTTAGCAATTGGTAACCATGTAGATGAAGTAACGAACAAAGTGCAAAGAACCACTATCATATTGAGTAACTGGACAAAGAGATCGATAAATGAAACCAAATCAATGCATGTTCAGTTCTTCATCATTTCAAAAAGTTGGTAGCCAAATTTATAGACATAACACTTGACGCTAAGAGCCAGATACTACTTGTATGTATTTAGTTTTAGTGCTTAATATGTTTATTACTAAAACTACAATTGATGGTCATATTTTGAAATCTTTTCGATCAAACTCGCTTGCAATAACATATTTAATTCGATCACATAATAAAAAAAATGAAAATAGTTACATAAATAATGATTGTGAATTGATTTCACTTTATAATTAAAAAATTTTGATTATTAACAATAATTTAGTGATTTCGAGTTGGAGTGCAGAGTCTATGGGCCGAACCATCGTCCATGTCAGTACAGGCTGGCATGGAGCAATGCATTGCGCAGATGGGATAGTCAACAATCGCGAACCTGTATTCGTGCGTCCTCGATTTGGCCCTCGTTGGCGTAAAGTAAGGACGTTAAAATAACCGCGAAAGAGTTGGGTGAGCTTCGGCCCCAGAAAAAGATTGTAGGGATTAAAAATTAAAAAAAAAAAAAAAAAAAGTGATTTCGAAATTCTACTGAGTTTGACTTTATTTCTTGTAATTATTTTAATTTTTTAATTTACTTAAATCATCAAGCAAACCATTTAAGAATTTTAAAATGTATTTTAAAGACTCCTTATCTGGGAACTCGTTCTTATACGAGATACATGTTAAGATTTACTAACTGAATTATTTAAAATCGTAAAAATTTATTTTATTTTTAAGAAGATAATTGTATAATTAAAATTACCTTAATACAATCTGCATAATCAGTATGTCGACTTACTCGTGCACTACACGATACCACTAAACGTGAATAGATGAACACCAAAATCAGTTACGTGTCTAGAAAAAAATAAAAGGTTTGTTTAATTAATAAAATAAATTAGTTTTTAGAAACATATTTTTTTAAAATGTGCATTCGTCTCGAAAATTTGAAACGTGATAATAAGTAAAATGTTATCACCATAATACTAAAAATAACAAACACAAATTGGGTAGTATTCGTATCATGGTTTCATATCTGTATAGTAAAGTGAGATGACATGTGACATTACACATACGATATATTTATATATATATATATACATATATATATATATATATATATATATATATATATATATATATATATATATATATATATATATATATATATACCGCTTACCCACCGATTTGGAAAGTATCCCTTAAATATTTTAAATTATCACGTATTCAAATTTGTTTTTGGATTATGTAAGTAACGGTTAACCATACCAGACGATCCATAAACAGAAAATGTCACATTTTACTTACTTTACAAACATTTTTTCATCAGTTTTCAACATTCACTAGTTGTATGGATAAATTCTACTGTGTAAACATTCTGTCTTCATGATTTGAAAAATATTCGACCAACTAAATAAAATCATAAGACTTCGCCATCTACCAATCAACTGCCTACTATACCAAAGTTCACACTGATCAAGTTCAAATATGAAACCCGTTTGTGTCGTAGGCATAGATATATTGAAATCCATTTATGTGAACCCCACCTTCCGTTGTTAAATCAACGATCTTAAAATAAAACTAATGACCTAAAATTTACTAGAGATAATACAAATTTTATTAGTGATGCCTTAACTAGGGAATAGTATAAAAGCCGAGGTCGGCTGTTATCGCGATTCTTAAGATACCTTTTAAATATTTATTATGAATTGTTTTTGCACGTTATAGATGATAAGCACAATAAACCAGTGCAAGATGTAAATTAAAATGTTTTTGATCAACTGTGAATATTGAACACAGCCCGCGGCATGGTAACCAAGTATTTTAACCATTGCTTTACGACTGAAGATAATAACAAAAATGTCGCGTTTCGGTTCACATCACTCAGGTTTCATCACTATATATTTAATCGGCGTTTTTCGGACAGAAACAAGACT
Source organism: Tipula confusa (assembly GCA_963556175.1). Lineage (NCBI taxonomy): Eukaryota > Metazoa > Arthropoda > Insecta > Diptera > Tipulidae > Tipula > Tipula confusa. Next base: position 107,438,097 of record OY744476.1, on the reverse strand, counting down.
AAACAAAATATAATTTTATAGATTTTAAAATTACGGTATAATCTGACAAGCTCGACTTTTTAGGCCATGTCAAATGATTTTTTTGTTTTTTGTTTAATTGTTCAATATATATATTTATGGCCTTCTACGAAAAAACATGCTCAGTACTTTAAATCAATAGAAGAGATACAGTTGTTTTTGGGCAATTAGTTTTTACACAATGAAAATATTTTGAATATAATCAAAGTATACTAATGTCGATTTCGATTGAAGAATAAAACTTGCTGAGTGCAAAAAACTTCCTCGATTTACACTGATTATGTTCGTTTGATGAAAAAAACTGCTCTGACAGCTTATTTGACACCAGGTTTTTTGAACGAGCAATACCCCTACTTAACATACATCAACAAATATTCTATATATTTTTTATGACGCAGTTTTTATTTAACATATAATTTCATGTAACATTTGTGTTTAAAATGTCAGAAAACTCAAATACACGTAAAAAAACAGTGCAGTGTAGTTTTCATGTTCGTTTAATGGAAAAAAGAGTGTACTCATCCAGAGAAGGGTAAAAATCAAACGAAATCGACATAAAAGAAGAAATAACCCATTGTCACTTGACCTATTTAGCGACTCGGCATATTAGCTTTAAGAAATATGGACAACGATCCATATAATAATGAGAAGCACCTGGAGATCAACGATGTTGACGATCACGAAGCTACGGAGTACCATATGAACCGAAAGTATGTAACCAATCATTTAGAAAACAATAAGAACAAATTTAACATCGAGATAAATTTTGTTGTATTATTAGGTAACATATCTACTTGGTATTTATCATAAAACGGTTAGCTCAATTGATTCGTAATGTCCAATCAATTTTTTTAGAATCTAATTTATATTAATTTTAAAGTTTTGTGTCAAAAAGTGTATCTAAATTGGATTTTCGGCAATTATAGGACGTATTTGTCATACAATTTATAATTTCAGATTAAAATTAATTCAATTTTTTACAGTCAGTGGCTAAGAGCAATTAGTTCATTAATAGATTTTGTTTTTAGGGAACCTTTTGCAGATTATAGATGAACGGTGGTACACTGGAGTTGCTGATAAGAGATTCAGTTCAGTAAAATTGTGATTGTCTTATGCTAATAGTAGTTTGAATATTCGCTACTGGGAAACCGTACCAATTCTGTCAATACTGACATACCTTTCCTTTCGCTACCCCATAACAATTACAATATCATAATTGAATTTTTTTTTAATTCTTTTAAAATTAAATAATTTTTATTTATAATTTTCTAATATTCATATTTTTTAACGTATATGTGAGCTAATTTAATAAACTGTTTTAATGATATTGGTCCGTAGTTACATATAGGGGAAGATTATAGCATTCCTATCTAAACTAAACTAATCAATCTAAACCTACAACGAAATATTAGTGTAAAATATTTTTTAATTAATAAGATCACACACGAAAAAATTAAAGTATGCCGAAGTTATTTCCTTGATGTTTTACGATAAAATGTTGGAAAATTGGGAGCCGTCATTAAGAACCATTGCTTACTGCACGAAGAAGCGAAAATAACAGACGATCAAAGGACATCTTACAATAAACCATCTCACAATAAAAATTACATCCAGTCAGGAAAAGGCAGTAAGAAATCACATACGAGTCCCACTATTCGCGGTTTCACACTCAGAAAAACTATTTACCCATATAGGTTTTCAGAATTCAGAAAAATCGGGTTCGTTATCAAAATACAGAGAAATATTTAAAACTTTTAATTTAACATGTAAACACTCACAGTTAGACACATGTAAAAGTGCTCAATCTGACAAACGAAGAAAACAAAACTGTTATCCAAAAAGACAGAAACTATTATCAAAACATTGCTGGGTGTGCTTAAGCAAATAATAGAATCGATAAATGTGTTCAAAATAAAATTGGTCTGGCTCACGACCTTCAACAGTGCCTTCCCACACCTTATTTAAAAAGCGTGTGGACTTTTAATTTTACTATAAGAAATTGGGAAAATAACTCTATACGTATTTATTTGTTTGCCATGAAGCTATGAGTGGTCGAAGTGCTAATGTGCTAATGAAAACAGTTCGTGCTTGTATACATATTTAATGACAGCAAATAATTTACAGCAGTATTTTGTTTTTTATAGTTATAAGTGCGCTGGATAGAAAAGAGACAATATTGTATGACGTATGTTTCAAAATTTGTTAGAGCCACCAAATCAATCCTTTCATACACCAGTGAACATCAATTTCTTGAGCCAGGTCGTACGCTCTTAGAATGTTACTCTGATCACAAAACTATTGAGGACAAAAAAAACGAAATCAAATATCTATTGGCAATATGGAACATTTGATGTGCGGAAAAGTACCAGCTTTTGACATACCATTATTTCGGAGGCAACCTTCAGATCTATCTGGAAGTCAACACCGTTTGACTTCATCCGTCTGGACTTAATTTGAGGGATTTTCAACATAATCCGATCCTGATTCTTGGTTGTATTGATGTCGACGTTGAATACAATGATCGGTTCTTAAAACAAATGCCGTTGCTTGTTACTGCAGAAAACAAAACTACATCTCGTGTCTCGACTGGTTTAAACCACTAAGAATCTCCATCCAGAGGGTGCATTCAATTCGACCTTGGAAATTTTCTGACATTTTAGAGAAATACCAACATTTGTTCTCCGCAAAGCTGGGAGAGTTTCGTGGTCCTCCAGTTTCATTGAAGTTGGATCCAACAGTCGTACCAAAGCGTTTGCCTTTTCGACGAATTCCGCTCGCTCTTCGCAAACCTATCGAAGAGGAGCTGCAGAAGATGTCGGACCAACAAATTTTAGAATTTGTGGACTAAAGCGAATGGGCGACACCGATCGTCACAGTGATCAAATCTGACGGAACAGTTCAGATTTGTGGAGATTATAAGTCAACCGTCAACAAGGCGCTTTCACCACATACATTTTCGATTCCGTCAGTAACTCAGTTACTGTCTACGATGTCCAGAGGGTCGATATTTGCCAAGCTGGATTAAGTCCAAGCCTAAGCCGCTCACCGTTGATGATGCCACTGCTATGGTCCAAACCATCGCGACTCACAGAGTGGTTTTCAAAGTTAAACGCCTTCAATTTGGAACACCCACGGCACCAGGTATCTTTCAAAATTTTATAGAAAATTTACTTCATGCCATTTGAGGTGTCATTCCATATTTTGACGACGTCATTGTCATCGCCTCTTCTGACAATGAACTTCATCAAACATTGAGCCAGATCTTTCAGCGATTTGATGAAGCGGGCATCCGTCTTAGGAAGGATAAATGCGTGATCGGATGTGAAGCTGTCGATTTTCTCGGATATCGCATCGATGCCCATGGTCTTCGTCGCACCGAAGACAAAATCGAAGCTATTCGAAATTCACCGCCACCGACGGATAAAGGCCAACTTCAAGCCTTTCTTAGACTAGTAAATTTTTTCCACGCCTTTGTTAAAGGAAAAGCTACCATCGCAGAACCCCTGCATCAACTACTGCACGACAATATTAAATGGTCGTGGTTTACTGCCCAGCGGAGAAGTTTCTATGAGAAGACGTCTGCACTGTCCACAGACAAAGTTCTCATGCCATACAATGAGAAACTTCCATTGCTATTGGTCTGTGATGCCTCTCCATACGGCATCGGGGTGGCTCTGTCACATAAAATTAATTGTAATAAACGGCCGATTGCGTTTTATTCTAGGACACTAACAGCCACTGAACTTCAGACCACAAACCACTCCTCGAATTGTTCAGACCTAACAAACCGACATCGCAAATTCTGTCCCCAAGAATGATGCGTTGGAGCATTATTATGAATGCTTACAACTACAGCCTTATCCACCACCCAGGAAAGGAAAACGGCAACGCAGATGGACTTAGCCGTCTGCCCAATACGATGGCACACAGCATCACCCAAGAAGAGGAAGTGATGTTGATTGAATCGCTCGGGCAACCAGTTGTTCTAGCTGAGGACATCGCAAATTCAACGAAGAAAGACCCAGTTCTTTTACGTGTTCTTTCATGATGCATGAGAGGATGGCCTGAGGAGGTGGAGGACCAATATAAACCATTTTGAATTCGACACAAAGAATTGAGTTGCATCAAGGATTGTCTTCTCTGAGGCAAGCGAACGATTATTCCTTCGTGTTATCGTCAGTGAGTATTCAATGCACTGCGTACAGCCCACCCGGGTGTAGTGCGAATGAATTCCTTGGCGAGGAGTTATGTGCGGTGGTCGAAGATCAATGCCGATATCGAGAAAGTCGTTCACTCCTGTATGCCGTGCCAAGAATCTCGACCCGAGAACTCCCATGCACCCATACATTTCTGGAAGGTAACAAAAAGGCAGCGGTCAACGGTACACGTCGATTTCGCTGGGCCATTCCAATCGAAAGTATTTTTCATACTGGTAGACTCGTACTCCAAATGGCTAGAGGTTCAACTAGTTTCGTCTACGTCATCAGCATGTGCCATTCAATCGCTCCATTCTATTTTTATAACACACGGCATTCCAGAAGTCATCGTAAGGGATACCGGTACCGCATTCAGTTCATCAGAATTTGATGATTTCTGCAAGGGGAATGGTATTCACCACATCTTTGTTCCTCCATTTCATCCTTCATCCAATGGGCAAGCAGACCGTATGGTACCGTCCACCAAAGACTATTTGAAAAAAGAAACGACTGGTTTGGCAATATCCTTACGTTTGGCAATATTCTTACATCACCACCATGCAACCCAGTCGACGAGCACCGGAAAAAGTCCAGCCGAGTTTCTTTTCAACCGCCGCATCGGTACTTATTTTGATCGTCAGCATTCTGATACGATTCCGATTTCGAAAGGTTAAACTAATGACGAACGGAAGACCCGAAAACTGTCTGCGAA